>JADMLL010000002.1:7312091-7721648 GCA_016920875.1 Columbicola columbae
TTCTTTCTCAGTATTTCGACCTCAAAAAGTTACGTGAAAACTTTTTCAAGGTGGAATTGGATAAATCTGGAAAAATAGTAGGATGTCGAGAAAGGAAATTTTATTTTCCACCCTTCACGATTATACTTAACGCTTTAAAGGAGACGGGAAATAAGATCAGAGAGATTCTAAATTGTGTGCCTTAATCGATACCTAACCGTCCATTTGTAACAATATGCTGGACTCCTCCTTTACGTTCAAGGATCTTTCTACTGAAATTGATTTCAATTATACTAATAATAATAAGGTAGGAGCCTGGTAGGCGAGAGGTTAGAGCACTCGCCTATCACTCCATGAGCCGTGGTTCAAATCACACAACCTTGCTAGTAATGTTCAGTCAGGAGGTAGCTGACTCATAATCAAGCATATTTTCAACACGTGTTATAACTTCCTCCAACAAATAGGAGTGCAAACGAGTTGAAAACAACGTGGTCTCTAGTTGACCGACAGAAACTATGAATTATTGTTTATTATGAACCGCGTAAAAAAGGCCAAAAGGCGAACTATCAATATAATTGAGAAAATTAAGATTGTAAAATACACCAAAGTTTGTTTGTATGTATGTGCCACTATAACTCTAAAAGTCATAAATTGATTGTAAACAAACTTTGTGTACATACTAACTACAACTAAGGAAAAAATACTGTCTAAGTCGTGTCACATTAGTAGTTTCTAGAAAATAAGGTGTCATGTCAAGATGCAAGAGGTTGCAAACTTTTACAACTTTGCGGGTTTATTAGAAACCGCGTAAAAAAAATCCAAGATGTTTACGGAGTATATACGTAACAATTAGGTGCAATTTTTAGTAAAGACACCAAAACCAAGTGTTTCACGAACTTACAGCTGTTTGAATTTTCAATACAAAACCAAAACCGTACAGTTTTGGTTTCCTTTGTAAATCACACTTCTCCATCTCGGTTACAGTGCCATTCCGCAAACGATCCAGACTTTTTTACGCGTTTTGTAATAAACCCAGATAAAATTGCTAAGTGTTTACATACAACTCCAATATAACATTAAGTCACTTCATCGAAAAGCTGCGAAACGTTTCTAATAGCAATAAAAGCTCCCAACTTTCAGTATAAACACCCTCCTAATTGCTCACCTTACGACCCGCGTCTTTTTTTATGCTGAGACCCTTGGGAAAGGAAAATAATAAGCATACGCTTGAGTCATAAACGCGAGGGAGGGTCAATTCGAACTGCCATCCAGTTTCCTTCGTCGAGAATTTCCGCGATAAGCTTAAAACTTAAATTAACACTGACTAAGGATCCGATGATAAGAAGGCGAAAAGAGGAAGAGAGAGAATACAGAGAGAGAAGGGTTGAATGATGTAAGAAAAGTTCATTTGTCTCTTCAATTTTCGTTTGCTATAATCCTCCAACTTGACCTCTTCATCTTTTCTTTCTCTTTTTTCTTTCATTTTCACACTCAAGAGCTTTCCATTTTATTACGCAACTAAAATAAGATTTTTAGAGTCCCTATACTCTATTGTTTTCTTTATATTCAATAGTCTTTTTTCAATATATTATTATCAAAAATAGGATATTTTTCATATTATCTTATCTACCGTAGATATATAATTCTTGATGGAATTATTTCGCTTTACTTTTCATTCCTGCATATTCCCCACGTTATCCTTTTTGTCTTAATATGAGTGAATATCTTTGTCCTAGACGATCTCCGACGCTTACTGTGCAGGTTGTGCTGCCGGAGTTGCTGAATCCGGCTCGAAGAACCAGAAATATTGTAAATAGAAGCGGCTGTATGAACCGCTAGCAAGTCTGAATCCAAATTATCACTAAACGTCAGCCGTTCAGCAACGCCGGCAGCACAACCTGCAGTGGACGTCTAGGACAAGTTTTCTTCTTCAATAATAACTCTCTTTTGTATATAATTTATATAAAGAAAGCAAAAATTATTCCAAATTCTATATTTTATTCAAGTTATGTAGTAAAAACTGAAATTTTCAAAATTACACGCATCAGTTGCTTACTGATTGATTGATTGCTGATTTATTGCTGTTTTAACGCTTTCGATTAATCCGATATTAAGAAAATGACTGTTGGAGGTTTTTTCTGCTGGGAATCCGGGTTAAACTTATCTGAATTTATTTACTTGAAAGTGAGAGGTCGTTAACGATTCTCAAGTCGGAATATCTCAACCGAAGCAGACGCCATAATCGCGAGAAACACTTAAATACAATATAACAATTCATTAGTCTGTTAATGTCTTCGTGGAAAACGTCTCGCGGAATTCGCTTAAAATTTCCCCAACGGTTCATCCCGAAATCCAGCCCAGATTCTTCGCCAAGATTTCTAAGCTGGAGAAAAACCGGAAGATTTCAAAAGGCTAAAACCTCGCAATAAAAACTAATCGCGGAAGTTAAAACCGAGTCGTAATGGCCGGTTCTGATAACGATTAAAAATAGCCGTTCCTTCCTCGCTCCTCCTTCACCCTGACTCACCCGTCGCGCACAACTTGAAAATCATACTTCTTCATTTACAGTATATATATATAGAGAGAGAGAGAGATGAAAAAAACTCATTAATGTACGAAAGGAGAGGAAGGAGGTCGTGATTTTGCTCTTGCCTTCGGATACAATTAGGGTAAAAACCTTTTTGAAAGAAATCCCGGGCTAAAAAATTTTCCAACAATTCATTTGTTTGCTTACATAAGTGGTAAATCAAAGCAAACTTTTAACAATAGCTAAGCGACTAGAGAAAAAAGAGTGAAAGCTTTTTGTTTTCTTTTTTCTACTCCTTCTTTCACGGCTTAATTACTTTTAACTTTTTTCCCCCGAGTTGAATGCTTAATAACAAAACAGGAAACGGTAGACGCTGCTAGGTACACTAACCTCCGAACAGCTTCTCTCTCTCGTTCCATTTTTAACCCATTTTGCCATGGACGAAGGTTGTAAAATGGATATTATCGCTTATCAGCTCTTTTCACCACCTTCGCCGAATGTGCTGGGGATGTGGAAATTGCTTATCGTTAACGTTTTATAGCCATCAAATAGATCAGAAAATTTTGCTTACAGATAGTATTAATATTAAGAAAGCTGATTTGTGAAGTTTTGTTTGGGGAAATTCATCTCGCATAAAGTCCTTATCAATCCCATGTAGATTCAATGAACCTTTATCATAATATGAGTTGTTGATTAAGGTTTTTAAAATTTTAAAATTTGTTTGGCATGAAACAGCAAGCAATTTAAGTGAGTTGTAGAGAATTTTTAGTAGTATGTACTCGCTCATTGTCTACTTCTTTCTCCTTTATGGCATACAACTACCTCTGTCTTATATTGCGTCTCTTTCTTTTCTAGTCGGTTTTGTTTTTCCTCGACAGTGTCCATAACTGTAGTTTTGAACCGTTTTCTCAAATCCTAACGCTTGATATTAATATCATTTTTGAAAGATTAAGATATTATCATTAACATGATACTATATTATAATAAGAATAATAAGATAACATTGTGGCGACCAAATAAAACAAAATAAAACCGAAACAAACAGGATTCGGAATCAGAATAGACACGATTCAACTTGTTTCCAATATCTACGAGACACGACGAGTCCTGCATGTAGTCCATCGAAGTTTCCAGAAAGAGTGACCATATAAATAGATCTCGGAACTAATTACGTTAGTCAGTTCGGTATCAGCATCCGGCAAGAGCTCAAAGGGATTCGGAACAGTCGCGCGCGTTAATTAATTCTTTTTGTAAATATTTCAATATATTATATATATTATTTAGTATTATATATATTTTTAGTTCGGGAATACGAGTGTGTTTTAATTCAACAAATAACCACCTAATTTAACAAAGATAATATATTATAATAAGATAACATATTAATATTATTACTTAGAGAGGGAAAGGAGTAGTGTAGTGGGTACAGATCCGACTGAAATGACGTTCGTGCTCCTCTCGCATTCTGTTATAACCAAAAGAAAAGGATGAAAAACAAGATTAAAACCACCACCATATTATTACTTTATAAAAATATAACAGTGTATAAGGAGGTAAAAGAACCAAGTTTGACAGGCATAAGGAAAAGCTACAACAGGATCAGAAAGGTAGAGAGAAGAATATTAAAAGAAAGGAAAGACTTTGAGAACTTTATTGTTAACCAACGTATTTTCAAAAGCGCAGCTTAATAACCAAAAGTTATACACTAACATTGATTTAAATATCTATTAATATGACTGTTGTTAGTCTAACCCTAAAATATTTGGCCTCGGAATTCGTGGGGTTATATGATTAAGACGATTCATCTAAAGAGAAAGAAGATTCAGACAAACCACTCACCTCCACAACACAACAACAGGAAACACAGTAATTATGTCGTACATTAATAATTAACCCAACAAATCATAGTTTGGTTAAAAACAAAAATCCTTCCAGACACATAAATTATTAATCTCAAGAAGCGAAGACCATAAAACACGAGGAAAGGAAAGTCAGAAGCATTCGTTCATCCAGGCGAAAGATTCCACTCAGCAGAGATTGGAGAAAAACATTTAAATGGATTTTGATCATTTCGATAGGTTTTCAAAAGCTGTCGTAATTAATTATGCTCAACCCAAAACGTCATGAATCACGCTAATTACTTTTGAAGAAACGAAATGGTAACATTTGGTCAAGGGAGAAAAAAAAAATTTTTTTTTAAATTATTTGAAAAAATTTGACATTTAAATTGAAAAAAACCACTTCAGAGGTTGACTTTAACTTCACTCCCATCATCATCAATCTTCCGTAAAAACCTTTATTTTTTGTATGAAGCTTTTTTTTTTATAAATCGATAAAACTTGGACGGAAATCCGCTTTCCCACAGCGAACAAAGAGAAAATCTTACATTTCTTTCGATTCCATTAAACAAATGAAAACATTTAATAAGCTTCTGAGAGAGAGATAACATCCATTCGAAGATTTAAAAAAATTAAAAATTAAAATTCTAGATAATGTCCGTCTATGGTCTCAACATCTACGTTGGCACTACTGAAATAAAAGAAAACGATTACGTCATTATAACACATAGATCAGTTTCCCAACGTGGGGCCCACACCCTACAGGGAGGCAATTTAAAAATGAACTCGACACGACTCTAACCTTTTGTTTTGGGTTGTTTAAATGCAGTGATAGATATTGGTGACAATTTTAACAAAACAGGCAAATTAAAAATGCTGTAGATAACTATTAGGTATTGTCGCGACCTAAGCCGCTAGACGAAAATATTCCGCATAAAATAAAACAAAAGAAATGGGGCGCAGACAGCGGCAGGACAGAAGGAAAAGTTTAGAATGGTTTCGAAGCGCCCAGAAACTGCGAGAACTCTCTCTCATATTGGGAGAGAGTTCGAGCACGTGTTTCTGAAAACTTCGAGACTATTCTTAGCTTAGGTAAAGATATATAAAACAGGTCACACATCGCCGGTTAGTTCAGTAGTTTAGTTGTTTAGTTATTCGGTTTTGGAGTTAAATGTATTCATGTAAACAAGTTGTCAATAAACGTATTACTAGTGAAGATAGAGTTTTTAATCATTCCACAGGTATAAATTCGTCTGTCGTTACCAAAATGTCAGCTAGGTATTCTCCTGTCGTGGGGAAATCCGGACGTTTTAAAACTCGCTAAACAACGCCGTGGTTCACTCCCAATTGACCCAACTCAACTTCTGTAGAGTTTCACATCATTCAGTTGGTGTCAATTTGAAATAAGTGTCCGTCAATTAATAGTTGATTAAATAAGTATATATTTATATGTATTATAGAAAAAATTGTATAAAAAGTATGTATGGGGGGGCATAAAAATTTTAGAAATGTTAAGGTATATGGCCTGGAAAAGGTTGGGAAACATATATGGAGGACAAAACATTTCGAGAACATGGTAGCCCCCCAAAAACAATTCACAAATAGAGCTGGATAAAATGTGAAAAAGATAAAATTTTGCATAACTGACAGTTTTTAACTAGATAAATCTGAGTAAAAGGTCATTTCGAGTCGAGACATTCAGCAGAAACACACTCACTGAGAATATTAACATAAATTTCCGTTTCTCTCAACTCTCGGCTAAATCCAAAAATGAATTCGCCATTCCTCGATAAATCCCCGTTTCCCGAATCAGCTAATAAAACCTTTTTCACCTTAACACTTCCGGCTCTCTCCCACTTTTATGCCTGTCCCAGGTCAACGAAGTCTGTCTGATATCATTTTCGCGGTTATGCTATCCATAAAATTTGAGATTTAGCGAATGGTTTTTATGTTCTGAGAGAGGCAAAAAAAAAGTCTCCATGTCGATATCGTGTTTGATTCTAATAAAAAGAAATGGAGAAGAGGAGAAGGCGGTGAAAGTGTCGGGGGACCCAAACTCGACGTTTGAAAACATTAGTCTCTATATGAAAACCGGAAAAATGAGGTTTTCGCACTGACTGCAGCTGTTACAGTTCCAATATTGTAATTACGTCGATTTTGAACTCTGACTAACGACAACTACGCTCCATCTAAATCATTTTCTTAAAGGAAAATAAATATATATGAAAAGGACATGATTTCATAAATATTGCACAGTGATTTCTAAGCGAGATGGATAATATGAAAATGTTTTGAATTGTAGTGTTCTCTCCGAACTCTTGTTTGAGTCAAATGTGACTCAATCAGTAAAAATGAATAAAAACCATCTGAGTCCATAAATCTAGTTTTAAAGCAAACATTTTATTTTGTAGTGTGTAGTATTGTAGTAAAACAATGATATTGTAATGATTAATAGCCCAGAACTTTAAAGAGGGCCCTGAAAAAAAAATACCAAATCAAATCAGTTTTCGATTCGTACTTGTTTCAAAATCAGGCTTGTAGATATATAGGTCATTTTCATTCATTACACTGATAGAGTCATTTTGACTCACAATAACGCCGAAGTGATTTTTAAAACAAACATGACAAATCAAAATCGCAATTGAAAACTTATCTCAAATTATAATCTCAGTGCAGTACAACGAATTCGCGAAGAAACTCAAACGGCTATCGGAACGATCGCGCCAACTCTTATACTTTTAATTGTAAAGACTTTATCTAAATATAATATATAATTATATTCCGTTGGAGTTAGTGAGTTTTGAATCACCGATCCACTAATTCAAACTAACTCCTATGTCTTTCATAATTAATGCACACTTTCACAGAGATTTATTTTTATAATTAATGTACACTTATAATGAAATTGTATTCGATTCTCTCGAATATATTCTCCAATTTATATTCTTTTAATATAAAATCGAGGGTTTTCTTTCATAAATAATGCACACTTTCCGTGTATGATAAGATCCATTATCATGGAGCCCCATTTTCATTTTATGGACCCCTAAATTTTTTTTCGCTGACATAGACCCTTTGCAGGTTGTCACAGACCCATGGGGGTCGATATAGGGCACATTGGGAAACACTGTATTAGACAAACATCTAGACTTTTGCCAAAACTATTAAACCTTAAATGAGTCAAACTGGCTCAGACTCTAAATTTAGGGTTGATTATCTAAAAGCATTAAATTTTCACTTTTTCATATAATTATAACCTCTAATAAATATATAATGGGAAAAAACAAAATGGCTTTTACACAGTGAGCGGTTTTTATCAAGGGATACGGCCTTACATTTCCGGTTTTTCCTGTTTGCTTCCGGTTGTGATTAAATTTTAAAAAACTTTAATTTATTTAGGGAGAAGAAAAGGCCACATTTCGCTCCGGACAGTCTGAGGCTAAGTCGTTGCTTTTTTGCTGAAATTAAAGAAAAAATTCTTTGCTTTCTTTTATCTTTATCTATTTATGGAAATAGATAAAGCTTGTTATTCTTATCGATTCCAATCTTTGAAGAAATATAAACAGTACCGAAATTAGAACTTCTAAGAAAAATTTTTACTGCTGTTGGAGTGTCAACCGATAGTGGAGAGGTCAAGTGTTATTATACGAATTGATGTGACAATGTCAAGAGGCGATTTGACTGTTCTCATTAGTTATCTAAGACGAAGACACGGGTTGTAGATAAAGAAAAGTCGGTTATGGCTCCGTATTGGAGTGGATATGGTTAACTGGGAGGCTGGAGAGAAAAACAAAATTTGTTTTTGTTATTACAGATTTCTCCACGCTCAACTCAAACTTTCTTAAGAACAGTCACGATCCTGCCACAATAAGAAAGAAAATATCGATTTCTCCGGTTCTCGACTCTCCGATATTTTATTTAGGCCAATCTCCCAAAAGTTTGGCTTTACTTGAAGCGCAGTAAAAAGCCTATTCACATGCCGTGCCCAATTATGCGTCTTCTGCGTCGTTTATTTCCCTTCCCATTTAACGACACAGTCAATTCCTCTTCCCTCTAATGATTCCTATCCTAAATTTATGATTCTTCTTAACGTTTCTTTCCAATCCCCTCCTCACCCCGCATCCCATTCCTAGTACCACAGCACACTTGGAAAACAAAAAACTCAACTTTCTTCTGTGCCAACTGTGTTTGAATCAGACGCGCGCGCCTAAACAATAAACTTGAAATGAATTCGAGGTAATTATTAAAACTTCTCGATGATTCCGGAATCCAACAGCAGTCTCTCATTCTCTTTCTCTCTCGAGGGAAGAAAAAAATTCATTAATTACAAGAAGAATAAAGAAAGAAGGCTTGGGAGGTGGGGGGGTGGGAATTAAGACTTTCTTTCTGGAAATGGAGTTTTAAAGCTGAGAAATTTGTGAGAAACGCAAAAGGATAATATTTGACGGTTTTCATTATGTTTCATCAATTCGTTTGAAACTCGGAATGAATGTAAAACGCCGTCCCAGATGATTGATTCCTTCATGAGCAAATACAAAAGTTTCCTTCATCTTCTTTAAAAATTCTTTCTGTCTCTCTCTTCCAGGAATTTCACCTTCTCTGACTATCTACATGATAGCGGTCAGCTTTACATGATTAATGACGGTGATGACGCTAAAAAATCTCCGGTGCTGACTTTTTAAAAAAAAAAATCGTCCAGCTTATGTCTTTGAGATACTCTTGAAACTAAATAACGTTCAAAATGCTCGTCCCTTTTTTTTACAAAGGTCAGAACGAACAAAAAAAAAATTCTCAAATATTTTAAAGTAATCCTCTAATGAAGAAGTTGAGAATAGCAGATGACAAAAACGTCCAAAAACGAATGAACAGCGTCATTAATCTCCTTTTGAAAGTTAATTATTACGTAATTTATTTTTCATAAATCGACTACAATTTTCTCCCACTACAATCCCTTGTTTTGAGCTCATTTCAAGTCAGAAAAATTCCTGTTTTATAATATTTACACGTAGAATCAGAAGAACCAGTGTGAGATCTGTAACTGTGATTGAACAGTGCCGGACACCATAACTCCTTAGTACTCAAGCTTTTTCCTTCCCGGGTCAAATTTTCATTGTGACCATTGCGACTGGGCTACACGACTACCAAAAAAAGGTTTAAAAAGTCCGGCTTTCGACGCATACAGTCCACCCTCAGGGCATCATCTGTATGCACATCTGTTAGCCTGTTTCTGTACGTATTTTCTGTATACTGTCTCATAAAAATATGTTGTGACGAACAATGTTAACAGTTCCTGAGCATAGACTCGAACATTTTCGTACTGGTCAGGCACTATAGTTCAGACTTAACAATGAGCAATCGGCCTTTCACAAATTTTCACTCAATCGGTTTCCACTAGGCCACTGGGCCACTCAGTAGAGCTTGGTGAGCCGCAGTGTCAGAACCAAGGCCCTAAATCATGTGCTTTCTAGTTGTCAGCTTGCTCCTCAATCTGTAACAGTTTCATCTTAGAAGTGACTATCAGACAACACAAAAAACAACTTAGAAAAGAAGTTTACTAATCTCAAGGAAGACAATATCAAAAAGATTTAGATATATATAAGGAAATATACTCATTACAATAACAACACACATCTTATAAGACATAACAATTAACTCGGATAACCCTAAAAAGCCTGTCAACGTAAAATTCTGATAACATTATCAGACATCTTCAATAATATAAACATTATAGAACACATACAGATTCTGTCTCAAAATCCCCTTGAATGTTTTTGAAAAATGTTTACTTAACTGCTCACTCTGAACTTCCACACGGGTACAAAAATAAGACTTTTGAGACAGGCCCTGTTACATATTGTCACGGTCTACCACATTCTCACTTTAGGCAAAAGCATTTCAACAGAAGTCAAAGAAAAATCAAAACAAAAATCACTATTCAGTCGTGGAGTCATATACAAACAAGATCATTTTTATAGTTTTTGTATAATTATAAATATACTTTTAGGTATATCTCTCCAATATCACTCCATCGACTGATTTATAACATCTACATGATTCCACGTCTAAATGTTTTACTTCCTCCAATTCAGGCGTAGAGACAAAAATCATTGAAAGGATGGGAGTTTAATTTCGAAAAAATTCACCGGAATGGCTGTTGCTGTTGTTGATAACTTAAAAGTGAAATTAGTTTTGAGAATGCGCCTAAAAGAGAGGAAATAAAAAAAACCGTAAAAGGTCAACATTTGTGGTTTTAATCAAGCGAATTCCAGAGGTTGATGTATTTGCGTTCGCGAGCGTTCGAACAAAAAGCTAAAGACTCGAAAAATATTAGATTCATTCTCTTTCGCTATAAATTACGCATAAAAAAAAACTTCGCTGTTGTGCGAACAAAAAAAAATATTTTAATAAAGTTAATGAAATTAATTAATTAGTTAAATGGTTTGGCGAATTATTAATTTAATAAGTGATTTCAATTTGTTAAAATGGTTTTTCCGGGGGAAAAGTTCTTTCCTTCATTTATTTATGAATAATTAGTATGTTTACGATGCTCCTTTGTCCAAATGTGTGGACGCGAGAGAGAGAGGTTTGTGTTAAGGATGAAATAAGCTGGTTTGCGGCAACATTGTAAACACAATTGTTGTGAAGATTGTCTATTGTCCCATTGTGTGTGTGTGTCTCGATTTGGGTTTTACCCTGTTGCGTTGAAAGACGTCCTGAGGTCGCCAGAATGATGAGTATTTCAGAAAATTTTATTGATTTTGAGGAAGAAACCCCACAAAAAATTTGAATTTATTAATAAAATATATAAAATATATACAAATTTGTGGGGGTCTGGGGTGTAGTGGTTAGGTGCCAGACTATTAAGTTGTAGTCGTGAGTTCGAATCCTCCTCCCGTATCCTGTTATACCCCAAAAATGGGAGAGAAACCAGATTAAAACTCAACTATAGTTTATAAAATATAAAAAATATAAAACAAACCTATACTCAATATATATATATATATATATTGCTGGACATTAGGGTTTTGCTTTATGTGGCCTTCTTACTCATTCCTCAAAAAATTCAAACTTTTTCGACGGTTTTGTTTCATAAATCATGCACAATTTTAGGCTAAATTTATTTCATAAATATTGCACACGTATTTCTTTTTCTTTTCCCTTCTCCTCCTCGCCTCCTCCAGTACTCCCTCATCTTGTTGCTGTGGGCCCTTTTCCTCTCCTCGAACAATACTTTACCAGTCTTCAGACTAGTTTTTGGCAGGAACCCCTGTAAGTCCAGTTTGTTCTTCATCCTGTCACGCTGTTTAAGGTCTTTTTGCATGATTCCCAGCCTCCTGTTTTAGAAGACACACAGGTTTTGTATTATTCTTCGGGAAGTACTGGAAGATCCTGTTTTGCAGTCAATCAGTCAGTCTAGCTACTAGTATTTTGTTTACTATATTTAATAAAATTTCTGTTGTTTACATCCTGTTGAGGTGATAAGTAATACAGACTCATTTTTAAAAGCGTTTCAACAAATTTTTCTCAGTTCCTTTTATTTAGTATACTGTAAAACTTAGGTTACTGTAAGAACGTAAAACACATTTTTTCTTTACTACTGCGACAAGATGCCTGATTTGACTTTACTACTGATGCAGCCTGATTTGAAATGCGGTCACTTGTAGACGTTTAAATAATTCAATCGGACACTTCTAAGAATAAGTTATACAAGATATATTTATAAATTCTGTTCCAAATTATTAATTACGTCCTTTGAAAATGTATAAGTTACGTATAATAAAAATAGAAAAATATTGTTGGGATGTATTAGAAACGTAGACCAACAAACTGAATCAATTCTGATCAAAATAAGTTTAAAAGTCATTCTGTTATACTGAAATATAAGAAATATACAGATTAATAAATGAATTTCAAAGTGTTGACTAGTTTTCCATCATTTAATTACTAAATATATGTCAAAAGCCTTTTTTCATTTCTCCAAATCTGTTAAGTCTCTGGGCCTAAAGGTATTTTCTAAATCGCTCAGATTTATTCGTCTCAATTAATTATAATTGTATACCTTCGCTAATTAATCACCTTCTTAAAAATCCTGTCATTGTTTTTCGAAAAAGGAAGGAACATTAAGACTATATTCGAAATGAAATGACGTGAGAAAATCGGGAAAAGGTCTTCTGTACAATGTCCTTTCCTTTTGAAAATTTTTCGGTTGAGGTGGAAGGATGTCGAAGGATTCGGAGAGTAAACTAATCAAGAGGCAGGAAAAGTTTTTGAAAATTTCGGGCGATTATTTACTATGCGTTCAGGAACAGTATGCTAATTATTTGTGTTTGACAGAAACAATGGAAAAAATTACCCTGTATTAATTAGGCATTCAAAGGAAACAAGATGAACGGTTCCCTTAATTAAAATTCTTTTTACGGTGAAAATTTTAGGGAGTTTATAAAAGTTAATTTTATAAAATGGAGCCTCAAGTTTCATTTCGTTTTCCTCGAGCTTCGGGCTTCATGTGGACGTTTACAACGACAGCCTGTGTGGATTTGACGGAATCGTGACGTACGTTAAAGCCTTTGCTGACTTTGAAAGTCACATTACTTCGCGTTGTTTAATAAAATGTAAAGCTAATAGCTTATTAATTATTATTATTATTATTATTATTATTATTTTACTCTCTTGTTAATTTATTATTCATAAACTTGTTTTGAAATATAATTAAAAGCGATGACATAGAGTAAAAGTGTGTCAATATGGTGGGTTACTGGATAACGAACTTAATTTATACATTCCAAGTTTGTTCGTTATGTATTTAGTGAAGGTTTTTGTGCAATATTAATGAAATAAGTTTATTGTATAGCTGTGCATGACTTATGAAACGAAATGGACAGAAAAGTTAGCATTTTCTGAATGAGAAAGCGGACCACGAAAGGGAAAACCCTGACGTCCGGCAAAAGATATTTTGCTTTATCTTTAGATTTGTATATTTTTATAGTGAGTTCTTTTATATATATTTTAATTATAAGAAGTGGACAAAATGGCGGAAGGACATAGGGACAGAAGAAGGAGGAGGAAGGGAGTGAACAATCAAACTGACCAGAAGTATGTCTATAGCGTCCATATATCACCCACAACCACCACAACGACACCAACTTGCTGTCACCGGACATCATAGTGTTAAGTCATTTGACACATATTAAAGTAAAAAGGCTCACAGAGTCGAAAAATACCAGCAGTTGCATCGGTTCTATCACTACAATATATATGTATGTTCCCAGAGACAAGAGGACTCATTCAGTTCCGACTAACTCACACCCTGGCTGTCGTGATTATGATCTTCTAGAAGCCTAATCTTTGAGTATTTATAAGAAACCATTCTGGCTGAAACGGGAGAGGTCTGTAGTGTAGTGGTTAAGTGTCAGACTAAGCTATAGTCGTTCATTCATATGTTCATAAAATTAAGAAAATTTTCTGAAAGTCTCATGCTTCAAGGGACGCAATTCAACACAACAGGATTAACACAAATCGAGACACACACAATCAGAGAATAAACAATTTTCACTACAATATACAGCACATTGAAAACACTGCAGTGGCAAAGACAGTCAGAGTGATACTGATGCTTTCAGCCTGATTTGAATTACAGTCACTTATAAGTGTTTAAAGAATTCAGTCAGGCACTTCTGAGAACAACTCACACAAGATATATTTATAGGTTCCGTTCCGAATTATATGCTTTTGAATAAACAAATTAAACCCCACCCAAAGTATCTGATATCAAAAATCCAAAACCTTCAAAAAATTTCAAATTAAGGAAAATGAGAGCGAGAAAAATTCCGGAGACAAAAAAAAAGCTCAGACACTGACGCGATCACAATCATCCGGAAATTCATCTCAAGAGTCTCATCTAAGCAAACTATTTTATCACTATTAATTAATTAAAGAAAAAAATCTTATCGCAAAGTGTCAAGTTTAATCTCAAACTTTTCGCAATAAGTCGGCGCCATCAAGTGAGACACGGGGTTACATAATCTCTGGCTGAAGCTGGGGCCATGGCGAGCTTTCTCCACTTTCAACCACATCCAGTGATTCTGATGATCGAACAATCACTCGACTCACACAATCCATTTTTAAATCTGTAAAACCGCATTTTTCTTTTGGGTGCCTCATTAGGGCGGGAAAAAACTTTTCAAATTTCAAATTAAAACTTTAAAATTAAAAATTACAAAAAGAATTTATAATTTGTTCATTTTAAAACAAAACTTTCGGCATTTCAAACGAAAGTTGGAAGTTGGTAGACGATCGGGGAAAACTTTAAATCCTTGTTTTCTCTTTTCTCTAATTTTATGAACTAAATAAAACAAACAAAAATTGAGAGCGTTCTCACTTTTCAACAAATTTTTGCAATTTCTTGAGCTTCCACACCAAAAACCGCACTGAAGGGAATGAACCTTTTGATTAATACCTTCAATCGGATCCTAAAACCAAACTTTTCCCTTAGTTACTCTGATTAGACTAGTTTTAATCCCGTTTTTCACTCTTGGGTATAACAGGATTAGGAAGGGGGCTCCAACTCTTATCTATAACTTCACTAGTCAGGCGCTTTGACCAATCGACCACAGGCTTCTCACCTAACTGTGATTAAACATGCTAAATTGTGTTCACCCAAACCGTGCAATAAAACGTCGAATTATAAAAAAAAAGAGATGACACCGATTTCTTCTCATCTCCCAGCCTCCTAAAAATAATTTAAGTAATAATCAATAAATCGAAACTCATCTCGAGAAGCAATTTCAAAGATTAGACTTTCAAGGAAATAAAAAGGAAGATAAAAATTTGGCACGGATTCCCCTTTTTTGAAAATCAGAAAAAGGCGGTAAATTCCGAAAGGAAAAAAATTAGGAAAATTACTTATCTCTTAAAGATGAGGCCAAGGAGAGAGAGAGAGAGAGGAGGATGAGGAAGAAAGCGTTTCCGAACATTCATAACAAATGCCTCTGTTATTATATTCAGAGCCGGTTTCCCAAACTCAATTCCCTTTAAGTGGCAAAACTTAAACAAAGCAATCACCATTTACTTGGCTCCAAGCTCTTCCCCGGAAGTTACCACTATGCAGTTAATTTTAATCGAAATGAACTTTCTCTTTATAAAGTACCTTTGATATCCTTGAAAACATTTTTAATCTCAACCAAACCGTGGAACATGTGAAAATATAAAGTATCGACCTCTTTAACTGTGGAAATTCTTTTATTGCTACCCCAAAACCGGAAGTTTTCCCATGATTGCAGTTTTCAATGTAGGCGAAATGTCTGGACCCAAGCTTACATGGTCAGAAGAGGCTTAATATTGGATTGAACCTACTATAAGAGCCGACTTATTTAGTGCCATCCCTGTAGTGCCAACATTACTAACACAAGTTCGTTATTCCCTGAATAAACACATCACAAGACCTCAAACCTCAACTAAACGGAAAACCATTTTCTTTAAAAGAGTGTCTGATGGAGGTAGAAGTTCATCTTGCCGTTCCAAACATTTAACCTAAGCGGCGTGTTACCCAAAACAATAACACTACAAACACTAATTACAACAATCGCGAAAATCTCACAATAACAGATCTTCTTTCGGTTTGTACAGCTTCCGATTAATCAAACCATCAACATCTCGATACTTCTAATTAAAACGCTTTTAATATTCTGCACACGTGTTCTCGTAATAATCGGAATCACGTCGTCTGCTGTTGGCCACCAATATCATATTCCCACACTAGGATTCGAAATATCTTTGTTTATATTTCATCATCATACTCAACGCAACCCATATTTGATGGAATGCATCATGTATATAGAGTGAGATTGGATTTCCGTTCGTCTGGATGGACAGAATAAACTTTGTGAAGTTAGAGAATCGGAACTTTTGCCAAGAGGTTTGAATTTTCCGACCGAGAACTATAGTTTGTATATTTTTCCTCCTTTAATCTTTACCATGTTGGAAAAGTTTCAAGTACAGGTTTACTTCCCTTATTTACCTAAACTTTTTAAAGTCTACAACCGAAGGTCCTGTGTTATTCTATAGTTTTAATCAAGCAAGTTGTTTAATCGAAGGGTTCTATTAAACTTTCACGATCAATCTTCGTCGATCGCGTTTTAAAAGCTACCATCGCGGAGTTTTCTTTTAAGCTATCTTAAAGATTTCTATGATGGTGTTGAAGCACTTGGGTCTGTGACCCTTTTCTCAGGTTTGACAATTTCTTACGCAATTGAATAGCGACCCGACTTAGATCCAGAATTTTGATTTTTAATTCTTGTTTAGTATTATTATAATTACAACAGTTTAGTTTATAAATTGTAAATTATTTTGTGAGTTTTAGTAAATACGTATATTATGTTATATATTGAGTTATGGAAGGCTTAAGTGAATATATTTTAGATCAGAGGTTCGTCAACTTTCTTAGAGGCTGGTTAAAACAAACCGGGTCAGTAATAATTACTAACATAACTACTTAGGTGTATGGAAATTAAACTAAAATTTTGTTTGCAGTGTCGGAACCAGATTATGTCGTTGTAGATGAACGAATGATGGACAACACTAATTCCGAACGTATATGTATATTGATATATAAACTACAACTATAATTTAGAATTAGAAGGAAAAATGCAATGATCCTGATGGTGTGGAGCTCCGGGACTGAATGAATTTAGCTTCGGTTGTCGGCTGCTTCATTTCACTGTACCCATTCCGGAATTAGGAATGTGGCGAACGCCACAGCAGCATCCATTTTCGATTTTTATACTCAAAATGTGCTTTATAAGGTTTTATAACTCTTCACCTCGACTGTACTCCTCATTATTACGTTTTATACTCCATCAGTTCCTCCTCAAACGTGCTCTCCAAACAAGCCCCAAACTGTTATATTCTACCAACAACTTAAGGATCCTTCCTCGGAAGTAGATAGTAGTTTTATATATATAATATTATAATTTATCATCAAAACTAAAATGGGTTACTTGAAATTAGCCATTGGGTCATAGGTTACTGACCCCAGGTTTAGATCACGACAGAGAACACTATTAACCCATCACTACACCGGTTTCTTTGACCATAGTAGGCCAAGTATAAAGATTTTTTTCAGGTACAGAGGAAGGAAACTCTCCAGAGGATGTTAATGAATGCTAACATTCAAACTTCCTTTCGATTTCATTTTATCTACTAAACTCAACATCGTTAATATAAAAATTTTATAACTCATCACTGATAGACTCAGTTTTCAACAAACCCAAAACCATCCCAACGAGGTTCTTCACATCAGAACGACGTGATAGCCAAAACACTAACATTACCAACACTCAAGTTCGTTGTTCCTTGAATAAACATTACACAAGACTTCAACCAAAAGAAAAACTATTTTCTTAGACGAAAGGAAAAGGAAAAGAAAAATTTCCCAGACTCAGATAATAATTAAACCCTTATTAGCACCAAAACTAATGTTGAAAACGTTAAATTTAAAAAAATAAAAATAAATCGTTAAACCATAAAAAGCCAAGCGTTAACTTGAACACTTACCAAGCACATAAAGAAAACATTTCCACAACAAAAAATAACGATATTCAAAATAATTTCAGAGGGTTTTTTTAAGTTTTCCCAAATGGCTTGCTAAAGAAATTGGAAAAAAAAAATTTTCCGAAACCACAATGCCAATTCTGAGGAATAAAAATGGGAAAAGGAAAAAAATACAAATTTTCTAAATGGAGGAGCAGGGGATTGGTGCAGGTGCAGACTTTTGCCTGGGTTTAGGGCGGAGAGGGAACCATGAGCTTTAGGGATTTCACTGGGAAATTTTAATTGTTTGCTCTGGAAAGAGGAGAAAAATTATGGTTAATCGATAGAGAAAGCGGGGGCGGGGGCGACATTTTTACCCGCATGCTTGTCTTATCATATTTGCTAGAGCTTTCGTCACTTTTTAATAATAAATTGAAAAGATTTGTAAATTATGGAGGAATAAAGTAATGTAATTAAACCTTAAACGGACAACTCGTTCGGAATAAATTTTTTTCCCCTTAGAGAAGCGCATTCTCATCGTTCCCGTCACGTCATTACGACCGGTAATAAAATGAAATGATTATGTCTTACCGGGGAAAATGGGTTTAAGGGTGAACCTTTTTATTAAAATAAATTATAATTATCTTTATACCTGATTCTCCTTTGCTTAAACAGATCGGATCTACTAACTTTAGGGAATTAAATGAGGATTCGCAAAACTCTCCCCTGACGAGACGAGCTATTCATTGCTAAACATTCAAACGTGACCCAGGAGTACACCTAAAACCGTTGGAAAGGTCGAAAGGATGACAGGAGATATGACAGGCGTCGGTAACTGTGATATATTTGAGTAAATTCCACCTACGATTACTACCTTCATGGACTCTTAATTATTTTCTACAATACACATGCGAACCTTTCTCACAATATCCGCCATGACACGCACATGTCTATAATCTACCAAGATCTGCAATATATCGACATTTACTACCCATCTATGTAACACTGATCGATTTCGTATGGGGGATGATGACACCCTCTTAAATAACAATGGATCCTTTTTGAGAATTAGTTTTAAAATGATTTCTTACTAAATGTGTGCAATACTTTTGAAATAAGAATTCGTACGAATACTTTTGTATTAAAGTTCTCTCCGTTTCGTTCCCGATTCTAATACCGATTTAGTCAATTTTGGCTTTGAATTAGTCGCCTGGAGTTGCCAGATAAACTCAAATATTGATACTATTTCAATTATATATGTGGCGACCAAATAAAAAACAGCCGCTAAAGGAAAACATTTCGAATAAAAATAAAAACAAAAACAAAATGCGGTGCAGGTTGCGACAGGACAAAAGGGAAAGCTTAGAATGGTCTCGAATCATCAAGAACTCGTTCCCATATTAAGTTTATTGGAAGAGAAACTTATATAAAGTTCGAGAGAGTTCGAGTACAGGTTTTTGGGAACTTCGAGACTATTCTTAGCTTACGTAAAGGTATATAAACAGGTCACTCGTCGCCGAGTATTCAGTCATTCAGTCATTCAGTAATTCAGTTTCCGCAGTTATTTGGTTTTAAGTTTGAGTAGTAGTGGTTCAATTGTTCAGCTCGCAGTTTTTCAGTGTCGGCGTGAAACACTTTTATGTAAACATTCGGTATCTATAAATAAACGTATTTTAAGTGAAGATAGTTTTTAGTCATCTCTCATCTCACATATATATATATATATATATAATGTGGTGTAGTAGTTAAAGTGTCTGATCTGTGATCAAGCTGGTGACTGTGAAAACGGCGGATGTTAAGGCTATGTTATCTATTACCAACAACAAATATTATAACCAATAATATCGAACACACTCTTTATTGAATGAATCAGTGTTACATTTACAAACACCCAACACAGAATCTCAGGCAAGAAAACTTGAGAAACCTCTGCTTTTCAGGATGAGAGAAGAAAGTAAATGAAGGTCTTCATAAAAAAACCAAAGGTTTCATGAGGGAAAAAAAAAATTTCGGTCGAATCTTTTTCCTCTTGAATTCTTCTATATAGGCTTCTAAAACATTCCACAAAGAAAGGAAAAAGAAATATATTTTCAAACGTTTTTCTTTTACTAGTCAAAACGAAATCCTATCGATTTTAAATTTTTGTCGCATTGCGAAAAAGAAATTCACGTCAATCAAAAATTCCTGAATTTTTTTCTACACTCTAAACTTGTCCGACGAGACATTCCCATCATCCAACCACTCGAGAATAGTTTCATCAGTTTTACTTCCATCAATTCGAAATTTCCTCCCGTGAATATCGTAAAATTTTAAATTCTTGGCAATGATTTATCACTTTCTGTTGGTCTAAGTCTGAGACGAAATGGCTAGGAGGAAGTAGGAGGAAAACGTTGGGAATAAATCTAGATGGGAAGCTGTACCTGGGTGAGATGTCATAGAAGCATACAGTAAACCACATCAGGAGAATTGTAGATGGTGCTTTATGTATATTAGTGACAATGATATTTTAAATTAAGATTTACGTTCGAAAAAACAAACTCAAATTACAGTATAAATTTATGACGATGTTGATTTTTGGAGATAATTATAAATATTACGATTTTGAAAATTCATTTGACAAACACAGAGCTTCTTCTTCGAGATATATTTTGTAAGCCTTTCGATGGGTCAGGTGGGTTAGTCAGCAAACACACTAAGTTAGGTGATATTTGAAAAGTATATATTAATGTTACGGGATATAAATAAACAACACCCGATATAATGTATTACTTAACTGACAAAACTACTTTCCGCCATAATCCTAACAAGCACACTGTTTTGCACCATGTTCACTAAGATGAGTCATTGACGTCTCAGCGATCACCATAACTTGTTTGCGCTCATATTGTTGCTAACACTGACGAACCCCTTTGACTAATATTAGTTTTATAGTTTTCCTATCAACAAGAATCAGACATATTCATCCCAACCCATTTTCTAGCTACTTGAGTTGATATCTGTGGGAACTCAAGTAGAATGGTCCCGTTAACCTGTACAAACGGCCACTAAGAAAGCTCCTCGATGTTTCACATCCCATAGCGAGGCACATGTCGCATCTCACTGTAAGAGTAATATGAATCTCATCAGGAAATGTTTCAACAGCAGTGTAGAGGGCCATATAGCAAAAAGCTGCAAAGCCACATCCAATTGCTACATCTGTAAGCATGAAGGAAATCCAGCGAACCACCGATTAGAACAATGAAGAAAGACCAAACCAGTGGCGAAGAAAATCGAAAAATTGGTGGTTTGATGGTGGTTTTAATCCCGTTTTTCACTCTTAATTTTTGGGTATAACAGGATGCGGGAGGAGGATTCGAAAACACGACCATTTGCGTCGAAGTTGGGAACTTAACCACTACAATACTCCTCCCACAAAGAAAATCGAAAAATACGCAACGCCAATACTTCAAGTCCATGTGAATCCCAGCAATGTTCAGGTATAACTCCACTCTTCAGAATAGCATTGATGAGATATTCATACCACAACAGAATAACAACCAAAACAACAAACCATTCAACTCATTCAAACCCTAAACAACATTCCCAGGAAAAGAAATTTAAGAGAAATTTAAATATTTCTAAAAACCTGAATTTCCACACCAACAAACCTCAACCCTTAAATGAAAATATTTTTCAACTTTCAGGAAAAGCACGAATTCACAGAAAGTTATTAAAAAAAGGACAAACCTCTGTTCCTGTTAAAAAAAAATTAATTAAAACGTTTACGAGAGATAGAGAGAGAGAGAGAGAGGGACACACAGGGAGAGAGTTCGTTTTAATTTTTAAACAACTCGATTTTTAATTATTAAAACATAATTTATGGCACGCGAAATTGGCCTATTACCCAATTCGATGCTTTTCAACAAAATGAAGTATTGACGAAGAGTTAAAAATTCGGGAAGGAATTCAATTTTTTTTGTTTAATAAATTTAATTTTTAATGTTAATTTTAACAGAGTTCGTGTCAGCAAGAATGGCTTTCGAGCCTGATTAATGCTTTCCCCCTCGCAAAATCTTTTTTCTAAATCTCAATATAATTATCAATAACTGTAGAATTTAATTAATGACTTGAGACAAAAACGAAAAGTCCTCTAAATTAAATTTTAATAACTCTAATTTCATTGATTTTTATTTGAGCTCTAATTTTCCAAGTCGCAAATTGGAGGTTTCGGTTTTGTGAAAAACCTCAGCGGCGGCTACGAATGCTTTTAACAGCACATAAAAAGGTGAGCAGTTTTCAAATCGCCTGACTCTGACTCAATTAAACTCTCCCGGGTCATTATTTATTATCTATTTAAATGATATAATTAATAAAGTGATTAGTCTAGGCTCAAATCCTCGTAGAGATTAGAATGATAATAAAAAATTCATAGCACGTCCGTGTTGTCAGTTACCTCCCACATTTTATTTAATCACCTCACATACCATTAGTCAAATCCGACTTTATTAATTAATAATTGTAGGAGAAGATGCAGTTTTGAATATTAACGAAACCGCAATCCATTCAAATGGTCTACGTCCAACTATTTAATTTTATTAAAAGAGTATTTGCTCAACGATCGATAAATGTGACATGTTTTCTGGCTATTGTTAGTAACTTCACTGTACGGCTATTTTGGTAGATGTTATGGCGCCACTCAGCACTGATTAATAATCCTGAAAAATTATTTATTTTTTGTCTCTTCAATGTCGTCGGTATCGTGTATAGTTCTCTTCCATCGCGGATGATTTTAGTGGTTAGAGAAAGCTCAGAGGAAACCTGTTTGGTGGGAAACCTGTCACTATTAAAAATAGACATCAACATAAAATTTTATAGGCGTAAGAAGGTTGAAATTATATACTTTAAGAACTGGATTATAATATCGCGGTACTTTTACACTAACTACGACAGTTTCGTCTACTTGAGAGGTAGAAACCGGATAGAAAGCAGGACACTAACATCCAGTAGCAGTAGAACCGAGACTGTAGGCTGATTTGTCGCTTGTTTGAGTTTTCCGGTATACAATTTTATTGTCGTGTTAAGATTTCCTTTCATTTTAAGTAAATTTTAGTGTCCAGTTATTTCAAACATCTTCTACCTTTTTAACAGAAGCAAGTCCAGAAGTGAGTAAAGAAAGCAGGTAAGAAGAGGGAAAAGATTAGTATCAGTAGCAGAGAAAAGACTAGAAGCTTTTAAAGCTATTCTGTGGTTACTAACATTGGAAACTTCTAAAATATTATAACCCAACTGTTAAGACTAAGACATTCTGTGGCTCAACGTTGGTGCTACACCCAAATAATTGCGCAAGCTTCGTTAATGTACATCTTCTGGGCAAACAAGTTGATGTAAATCAGTTTTACTGGACTAACTACTGGAAAATCTACACTATAGGTGTGGAGGGCATAGTGTTTACACTATACTGCCTACTGTGGTGCCATGCCGAAAACTGTCGGGCAAGTACCGGTAGCTTCACGTTAGTACTATACAAAAATTATTTGGTGAGTATTGGTTGCTACATCGCGGTATCCAAGAAAATCTTGGATGAAAATAGAGAGATAGGATTGAGACATGGGAACAGACGATAAAATTGGTTCAAGAAGAACCTCAAAACACCGGCGGTGGTATGCGATATTACTAAGTCACCTCCACCGGCGGCCCACAAGAAAACCTACATTAAACATCCGGACGGTATAGAGTTAAAGTATATAATTTCAACTACGACAATTTCTGCGGAAGAAAACGCCATTAAATAACGCACAAATGTAGACATAAAACAAATTTCAAGGTACGAAATGTCCGGTATAACAAAACCAACTTCCTTCTCTCGTTTTATTTATCTTTAATTTGATTTCGATTTGTCAAACTTAAAACTAGTTCACCGACGAATTTAATTTAATTTTTAAGAAAAGCTTAATTTCGTGTCTACCTATTTCTGAGTGTAGTCCGACGATCACAACAACTAAGTAGAAAACCGTGTTTTCCCGTAACAAATTAAGTATTGGTTTTCAATCAGAAAGGAAAGGAAAATCCGGGAAAAGTCAAAAACTCACTTGTACATTGAACAGGAAGATTGTCCGTGAGTAAGCTGAGAGAATTCGTTTCGAAACCAAAACAACATACCTAAAAACAAAAACATGGAATCAGCAATTTTTGTTGTGGTTCTGTAGTGAAAATAATTAATTGATGGGATTTGTTAAATACTGTTGGATACTATCAACCAATTTCTGTTGGCATGTATGTTCTTAAGATGGCTACTTGTTATGGTTGTTGATTTGACGTTGTTATAGCTGCTTGTAGTTTTCTATTTCTAATATTAGAAGAATAATCTCAACGATGACATCACTACTATCTATTCGCCTGCCGAAAACGTTTTGTCACAACACAAACTCCTACACTCTCTGTGCTCTCAACAAGATATCCTTCTAGTTTGGAAGACGAACTCTTTCGCATTTCAAGTCGAAATTTATCTCAAAATTTTAGTACTATTCCGAAACACCCATAAACCCTAGCACGGTTTCTCATTAACCGGTTTCGTATCGCCCAATATAAATTTGAATAAAAATTCTTTCCCTCAATAATAAAACTGAAAGATTAAACGTAATTCAATCGCTGAGAAAGTCGTCACCTCGAACGCGTTTCGAATTTTACTCGGCCGATATTTGAGCCTTTTCACATCGCACACGCCACCCAGAACAATATATCTTTTTTGCTGATTCTTCATATTTACAATCACCAACTTTCTAATGAAACGGAAACTGGGATTTTGATTTCAACCGCTATTTTGCTTTTTAACAGTCTAATGACCTACGAATTATTTGATAATTCAATGAGCTGTTACAGCAATCAAATCAAAAATTTTCTAATCCCTAAAACTGATGAATAATTTAAAGAGAAAAAATTAAATTCGGGATAATATAGAAAATCCTGAATTGATTTCTTATTTATTTTACAGTGAATAGATTTCCCTCTCTTTTCAGAAAATCGACAAAGCAGCACACTGAAATCAGATTTAAGTCGACTTGATTTACTATTTTTACAACATTCGACAAAATTAAATTATGTCACCAGATCACAGTTAAGAGATGCTTAATACTATATTGGTTCCAGGTGATGTGTCGATCCAACTATCATCAACATGCCCTTGGTGTTATAAAATTTAGGTTTTAATAAACCAATATTTTTATTCGGCAAATGGTTGTGTTCTCAGTAAGAAATAAAACGACAGAAATGCTGTAGTAGTGCCGTTTTCCTTTTATTTTCTAGAAAAATAAGTAATAAATAAATATTAGCTGGCTGGTGGGTGAGAGATGGGAGCACTCAAATCCCATCTGGGCTTTTCCGGCTCCTTTCCTTAAAGTTGTAAGTTTTCCTTTCACCAAAAATTTCCTCCAAGGTTAGCAACATTTGTTGTAACTTTTAAAAATGGCGACCAAAGCAACACGCTTAGAATTGTAACAAACAAGTAACAAGGATGAAACACTGTAACAAAGGCCAAATAACTCGAATGGCCACCGTGCTATTCTTCTCTCACCAATACACCTAATTCGGATAAGACTACAAAAAATGAATTGAAACAGGATGATTCATAGATGCCTCAAAGAAAAATAAATAAATATTGATCAGTTACATCTAGTACATCCGAGAATCAACGAAGGTTAGTCGAGAAGCTACAGGAAGGAAGGCTGAGGTGTGTGCATATTATGCGACGGGGAAAGGACCATTCTGTCAAGATGGCCCTCAATCTCCCAATGAGAACCCGTGGGTCAGGAAGGTCACCAACAAGGTGATGGTAAAAGATACAACGGGATCTGTAAATCCTTCTAAACGCAGCAACAATCCAGGACAGAGCGACCTGGAGAAAATGTAAGAGGAGGTCCCAGATAAACGGAGAACCGGAAAGGAAGAAGAAATATTGATCAATTACTTTGTCAAACTATTCATTCTGCTTCTTTAGTAGATAAAACGAGGAGTAATAAGGCACAAAGAACATAAGCAACGTAATAACTATACAACAAACTGTCTCTTCGGGAAGGAATCATCACCCGATGTATACCAGTGAACAAAAGTGTTACCTCTCTGTAACACCGATTTATATTTTGCATTTAAGTATATTTTTTTATAAACCTAATTAATTTCCGACACCTCCTAAAAAAAAAAAGTCCAAAGAATCAGTTTTCCAATCAGCGAATTACCCCGACACGACACTGCAAAAAATCTCAAGAAAATCACGACTCCTTACAGCAAACTCGCAACTCTAGACATTGCTATCAATTTACAACAAAAACGGAAAACATTCAAATAATTTTTTCTTTCATTCCGAGAATTCCATTCATTCAAAACACTGTTGTATAAAATGCATACACCCGACAAAATATACTTCATAACTCTCTTTGATAAAACTCGGAACATAATATGAAAAATTAACTTTTGTTTGCTAATTTCTTAAGTTTTGTTCACTTATACTTTTTTATATTAATATTTCATTCATTAAAAAGATGCATCGCCTAATTAAAAAAAAATGATTATTATAATAACGAGACTTTTAGATGAGCTGTGAGTATAATATTTTTTGTGCTTCCTTCAAAATTCAAGCTCCTTTTAATTTTTCTGAAATTAAAAATTTTTAAAGTTCAAGCTTCTAATCAAAATAAAGTTTTAAGGGATGAAATAGAATTACCAGTTATGGGAGCAAACTTTTTGAATAAAATAATTTTAAAATGAATAATAAATGAGTGGCAACACCATTTTGTGACGTTGAGTTAGAAGGAAGAAAGAGTCTGATGAACCTGGACTACCAAAATGATTTATTCCCTGTAAAAAAGAAAGAAAATGTCTGCCAGCGAAGATGCGACTTGTGTTTTTAATTTTTTTTCTTCTTTCGGGTTTGTCTAAGGACCACGTCGTCTCAACCACCCCTTCATCCCTTGGGATTTATTCTTTTCCTTGGTCCAGTATTTCTCATTCGCGCGCTCAGTTCGTTATCCTTATTCCTCTCTTTAGTTTACTTTCCACCAATTTTTCAGCTTTTGGTTTTTCTACCAAGACAGGGTTTTCCCTTTTCCTTCCTAAATCATCACGCTTCTGTAGATCTCGGTGAGTGAATTCCCACTTCTTTACGCTCTTTTTCTACAGCTACGAGCTAAACTCTTTTGATTTTATCGCTCAAAAAGTATTTCAATATCCGGTTTGACAGTTTGTTCCAACCTCATAGAGTTAGGTGTTTGGAAAAGAAAATTCTTCTGTCATTTTCGGTGTATGATGTTCTCTGCAAGGTTGTTTTCGCTTACAAAATCCTTTTTCTAGTATCGTCTGTTCTTTCATTTGTAGTTTTTCCGAGAAATCCTTTTTTCAGCTGTAAACATTTTAGTGACAACTATCCTCCAGTGCCCTTTCTCCAGAGTTTGGTAATTATTGGGTTCTTTGATTTTTAGAAGAGCAATTTGTGACGACCGAGGTAACACAAAATAAGTCACAAGACATGCAAAGACTTACAAGAAGACGCGATGAGACTTTTCGGAAAGAGTCTGCACGAAACACAAAAATATTAATAGAATACGTGACCAACTGAAGTCAGTCAGTCTAATCCCTTGGTACTCAAACTGCCCACCAATTTCTACCTAGTGGCCCAGTCGAAACCGATTGAGTGAAAATTTGTGAAAGGTCGATTGCTCATTGTTAAGTCTGAACTATAGTGCCTGACTAGTATGAAAATGTTCGGGTCTGTGCTCAGAAACTGCTAACATTGTTTACCTCAACATATCTTTATGAAACAATATATAAAAAATACAGACAGATGTACATACAGATGATCCTCTGAGGGTAGACTGTATGCATCGAAAGCCGGACTTGTAAAATCTGTTTGTTTGGTAAGTCGTGTGGCCCAGTCGCAACGGTCACAATGAAAATTTGGCCCGGGAGGAAAAGCTTGAGTACCAACCGTCAAATCCAACGACTCGGTGAAGTAACTCGAAAGTCGTGAGCATTGTCTCATCGATACTCCTAACTCTGACACAAATATTACCATTTTACTATTTAGTATTAACTTCTTCATCTTCCCATCTCTTTCCCTAGATCAAGAACACTTCTCTAAGCCCAACAATCAACATTGAAAACTTAATCTTCAATAAATATTAAATTTATAATAATCACCGAAAAGCTTCCAAAATATAATTAGAGTAAGTTCAGTTACGTTTAGCAAGAAAAATAAAACTAAACTTTATTAACTTTTATTAACCCAATTTAATAATTAAAATGAAACCGAGGATACACGTCACATGCGCTTTGTATACCCCCGACGGAGGAGGACCACCTATCAAACTTGCCAAATTCCTAATTTCCTGAAACAAATTAGTTTGAATGGGACGGCGGTAACAGGAAAGATCTAACTTACAACCTTCTTCTTACGTTTTAAAATTAATTGCTTGCCTGTGTAAAAGTTTTCCTGTACGGAATTAAACCTATAACAAAATTGTAATATTATCGTAAGCTGTTAGTTTTCACTTTAATTAACCCGAGAGCGATATTCTCCACAACACCCGCAGTAATCGGAAATCATTAGCAAAGTTTTCACTTTACCAATACGTTTCTTCCTCTAATAATTTTTGCTGAAACCCACCACTGCATAGCTCAATTAAAAACTTCGGAGATTCGTTTACCACGTATAAAATCCGTCACGTCTTTATATGGAACCTTCAATCCCATACTGAGAGAAAAATTTTTGCAAAACTAATGACGGAAGATCCTTTTTTACAAAATTATCGCTATACCCCCGAAACCCGGCCTACAGGCTAACGGATTTTTAAATAAATTTGGTTGAGAGTTCATTAGAGAGTGGAAAGATTTCGCCTCGAGGTTTTGGTAAAAAGTAAAATTTTATTTCGTAATGAGAACGGAATGAACGCTGTCACGACATATTTTTATATAAGTTTCTGAAGGTTGAATTATTTCAAATAAATAAAGGTGAGAGCGACTACACCTAGACTAAATCCAATAAGACGCAGTTCAGATAATAATCAAACAAGGAAGTTAATAATAGACATCAATAATGGGTTACCACAAAATTGACAAACAAGAACTTAGGAAGATGGACAACAATTAGACAGATAACTTAACAAAAGGCCAAACGAGTTAGAGCAGACTCACACTAAAGCTATAATACAGTTAAAGGGTTTAGTGGTCTTACAAAAACTGGGTTCGAGAGATACAACAAACTTTACAGACAAATACCCAAAATAACTGAATAAGAACTTCTTTTCATAGATATTTATCTTGTACGGATGCAGACAAACTGACAACCGAACAATAAAACTCTTAAAGACTCAAGAAAGTTGAAAAAGACAATACGAAAAGGAGGAGGAGGCACTACGATTTCATTTCCAATTGATGCGCATTTTTTGAACAATTCATTTCATAAATAATGCACACTTAAATGTAACAAATGCTAATTTCTAAATGTATATATTCCATACCGTTGACACTTCTCTTCCTTCCTAGCCCAATTATCTTTTGCTCTCTTCTTGCTATATTGTGCTTATTCTATAGTCCAGATTGACTGTAATTGTATACCACAATGGACCAGATTATAATTCCCAGCTATATCCATTGTCCAATTCCTGGGGTTGTTTCCTAGATAAAAAGCTCCTTCAAAGTCTCGTGCTTGAGACAGTTTACAGGGGAAATATAAACTCAAATGAACCATCAAACCGAACATTGTAGAACCAAAAAGACCAAAGAAGACTGACAAAACTACCCAGAAGATAGATGGCATATTGAAAGACTGTTTAAATGAAGAACCGAACTAAAAACGAAAAGGAAGCTATGTGGCAAAAACCAAAAAGAATGAGAAGTTAAGACTAATGACTAAATCAAGACCAAAACAGCACTGGAGAAAAATTAGTTCTTGGAGGCCAAAACAGGAGAAGAAAGAAAAAAGACCTACACCACCAAATTACAACAAAAAAAAGGGCTCCATACAAAAAAATTAAGTAATCCAAGTTCATCATTACAAAACGCCACATTTATACAAGTTTCCACATTGATTAATTGGTTTCTAAAATTACTTTTCCGGGTGAAATTTTCATTAAAACAATTTTTCAAAGAATCTATTATTCGGCGAAACTTTGAACGAGGAAATTGGCGAGAGCTCTGAAAACTTCTTTTGATGTTCGCATGACTTCAATTACCGATCAAAAAGAAGGAAGGTTACCATTCGCTTTCAGAAATACTAAAGCTTAATTATCATCAACTTTTACGATTCCCTCATCTTTAGATCGTATGGAAAGCTTTTGAATTTATCTTTTTAAAAACCTCGTGCCCTACACTCCAAAGAAAAGGGAAAAGAGAAATGGAGGAAGAGATAATTATTTCTTTTTACGGTAAAATTCTGATAGACACTTCTCAACTCCCCCAAAAAGAAAGTTTTTAAAAGTTCACGATCATCGGAATTATAAATTAAATAATAAAAGTTTATTAATTACAATTTGAGAGGATATAAGACTTCTGTTGAGTACAATATTACCTTTTCAAGGAAATCGTGGGAAATTAGGTTTCTCTAACCACTTTCAAGAAAAAGAGATCGTGAAATATTTAAGTCGGAAAGGAGTCATAGTTACGCCTCTTGTCATTTCAAAAGGTGATTAATTTCCATGATTTCTCAATTATCTTTCATCCACAGAAATTGCCTTTACATTTCCGGTTTTAGTTTAAATTAAACCCGAGAACATAACCTAGGCCAAGAGGTCGAAACCAAATTTTATCGAGCACGCAATCCCCATGCGCATTTTCCCGTTTCTTGTTCTTTTTGAAAGATGTTTTCGCCACCCGATTTAGTTACTCCTTTTCTCGACCTTGAGCAAATCAAAAGTGATAGTCGGTAGGTGTGGATATGGTTTAATTATATGTTATACTCAAAATTAACAAACTTTGTTGTAAGTTTGTCTCTAAAAGAACATCAAAAGTTTCGGTGATTAAATTTTGGTTTTCAGTCTGTTACAACCATACTAGCTTCAGATTATTCGCAAAGTCCCACAATACTTAGACTGTTCGAGGGTAGTGCTGACCTATTTTATTTTTAGGTTATGATATATATAGACGGCATAGCAATCAGGAAATGAACTCATCATGAGACAAAGCAGTGTTAGTAATGCTAAAATGATAAGAGTAGTCGAAATCAAAGTTTAGTTCACTGAAGATGTGTTCAGCTAAAAAAAGACGGCAAAAGGTTCAGGCAAAATAAGAGAAAATTCCCTTAGCTTTCCACAAAGTCGATTTGAGCTGCACAACAGCCAAAAGCTTAAGCAATACTAATACCAATGGATTTGGAAACACTGTCAGTTTGAGTGTTGATTGAACTAAGTTAACTACTACTCATGTGTCACATCCTTTTAATAAATACATAAAATTTAGAATTAAATAATGTATAATTCATTTATAAATAGCCGTATTGAGAAGTATTATATTATAAATTGGAAATGAGAAATTATAAACTATAGTGAATATAATTTGAGAAAGAAATGAAAAGAAATTTTTTTCAGGTCAAAAAGACATTTGTAGACCGTTGAAATTTGGGTCATACGTTTAACTAATAATTAATTCAGGTTAGTAGCAAGTTCTAGTTGTGAGTAAATTGTTTGTTACAGTAAAATAGTTGTAACTGTAAGTAAATTTTTAGTATCGAAATAGATTTGTATAATTTAGAATAAGCACCAACCTTGAATGATAAACAAGGAGGATGTTGAGGAGTTGGCAACAATTTTAGTATGAGTGTCGATTTAATTGATTTAACTACTACTTATGTGATCACATGTGTTAATTAAATAAATATAATTTAGAATTGAATAATGTATGATTAATTTATAAACCCTAATAGTCGCGAAAATTCCAAAACTCATTGGAGTAGTACAGAAATGAAGTATTGAAGGAAGTGATTTCTGCTTATGAAATGAATCATTCGTAAAATTGTGCAGTATTTATGAAACGACTGTTTATGAAAATGTGCTCATGCTTCACGAAACTAATTCTCCGTGAAATTTTGTGAGTACACCGTTTTATGAACACCGTGGAGTAGTCTCCATCCTCAACACGTGGCCTAAAGTTTCTCAAGTTTTCGTAACACTTAGTCACTCAAATTCAAACATACCGTGGGAAGAGTAGTGTAGTGGTTAAGTTCCTGACTTGGACGCAAATGGTCGTGGGTTCGAATCCTCCTCCCGCATCCTGTTATACCCAAAAATTAAGGGTGATTAAAACCACCACCAAATTCACACATAATTCCTAAATTGTACCTCCAATATATTTATATACAAACATATAAATTCAAATGAGTTATACACTGTGTCTTTGTGCCATAGGTTCTTACCACGCATTTTAGAATACTCAATGACACACTTAAATAAAAATGGCTACAATTAAATGACGATCAACAACAGTTTCTATGTTCTACACTTAACATCTCAAACTTCCAAAAAAGCAAATCCCCACCAAAAATTTTTGAAAACCGATCGCCGGTATTTATTTCATCGTGATCGCTTTTGCATTTCGCCTAAATTTTTTACCCGGGCATTCAATTATACTGTAAACTTTAATGCTTGAATAAAAGGGAAAAAAAGTTCTGTCGGATATTATTAAACTCACCTTGTCACGAAAACTTATTTCGTTGATCTCGAAAGAAAAATGAAACCACGCAAATAATATTCTAAATCCGAGATATTCAAAAACGCAAAGCTCTAGAGAATTATACGTCGAAACTCGACTTTTCCTCCTTTTTTTTGCAAAAGGACAAAGAGGATTTGATAACCAAATGACGACCATTTTTAAAAAAGGACGCCTTTCCGCATACCTCTTTGCTAGATTTAAATCGATTTTGTCTTTGGATTTAAAAAGTAAAAACAGAGGATACAGAAACGAGAGTGAGGTGAGCTTTCACACTGACTATAACTTTTTAAAAAGCTCTCGATAAAAGCTAAACTAATTAGTTTTCTTTTTTAATTTAGTTTAGTTTGAGTTTCAACCCCGTTTTTCACCCTTAGGTAGAATGAAATGTGGGCGAGGATTTGAACTCAAGGCCATAACTTCTATAGTAAACTGTTTTAACTACTGAACTATGGATCATCCTAAAGTTTAATTACTGATTTTAATTTATGCGAGATTTTTGTCTAATTAATTAATAATATTAATATCACAACACGAAGAATATAGTTATAGTTGAGTTTTAATCCCGTTTTTCACTCTTTTGGGGGTACAACAGCATACTAAACTTAAACTTTGAATAGTCACCTGTAGTCGAGAGGTCAGCTTGGTTTCCAAAGTCAGTAGTATGACGTCAGTATAAGACGATCACCAAGCAGGTAGTTATTCACTACAGCAAGGGTCTGCCACTTATGACCGTGGGTCACCGAGTGACCTATTTGGTAATTTTAAGTGACCCACTTTAGTTCCGAAAATAAAGTATAAGATATACCAACATTTTTACCCTAAAAAATTTTTGTTGAAAAGTTATGAACGTACCAAATTTGAATCCAGTATAACATATAAAAATACGAGTTAAAGCACCAGCCATAGTATGCGAAATGCAGCGACATTGTCCTGTCGCTATTCTAATACTAAAATATCTCTGACCTAAACGTCTCTTTAATACCCGCATTTTGGTTGATTTAGACCCGCGGCCAAAAAGGTTGCCGACCCCTGCACGACAGTATTTTCACAACTACTTATTGCCCGAAATTTCTCCGCTTATTTTTTATAAATACATACCGCTGATACAGTATAATAATAATATTTATCACCCCCTAGTCATGGGTCTTTATGGGAGCCATTACAAATTGACAAGTCACAAATTACACCACAATCACTAACAACAACGACAACAATCTACAGGTAATCTCACAAACAGTATACAAACGTCTAAATATAAAACTGATACTGAAGCCTATTATCAAAAACCCTGCAACACTGTACTACAAGAGGCTTACTATAGGACAGTGGTAAGGACATTTCTCATCCAAAATAGTCAAATATGGTGGTAGTGGTTTTAATCCCGTTTTTCACCTTTTTTGGGGGTAAAACAGGATGCGGGTGAAGGATTCGAACTCATGATCATTGCGTCCAAGTCAGGAACTTTAACCACTACACTACTCCTCCCACTAAAAGAGTCAAATATAAGTTATAGAAAATTTAAATTTATTCAAAAAGCCTTGTCGAGACCTTTTTTACCAAATGATTAGGATTGAAATACACTCCCGAGGACGCCTTTGCTAAATACTGTATGTCTTAGCTTAACTAACGATACATTAAATAAATCTGGTATCACACGATGATATTTAGTTAATAAATAATACTCGAGCCTACACAAAGCATTTTGTAGAAGAGCCACAGCCAGAGTCAAAAAGCCGACCTCTGCTGTAGGAGGCTAATACTCTACCAATACCAGAATCTCTACCGATGTCAATTATCTTTTAACACGTTCGAAAAATGTGAGAAACCACTCTTCAATAACACTACAAATTTGAAACAAAACTATTACTCACATCGCGGTCTCACATACAGTACTTGTTCATATATATTACGCAACCAAATGTAACTCCTTTGTTCAGTCACTCAAACAAAAACTAAATTATCTCGAAGCTGTAACTCTTTTATGTTGGATGAATACAAGTATACGCGCAACAATTGCCATGACTCACGATTTCAGTTTCAGTTAGTCATAGAAGAAACGTTTTTTTTTTTCCACCCTCGAATAGCGAGCTTTCATTCTCTCCAAAGCTTACAAGAGGTAATTCGCGTAAATTACAAACCAGAAATTCTCTGAATTCAGATCCATTAGAAAATGGAAAAATATAAAATTAAAAATAGAGCTCTTATAAGACTGCTTACCTACTCCGTATTCGGGAGATCTAAAACGAGCTTTCGAGGAATGGTAAACAAACCAAAATTACCAACTTTAAAGAGGGCAGAGGATGGAAATAATGAAAAGAGCTCAGTGAGCGAAAATAATATCACTCAACCGATAAAACGTTTACGTTCGGTTCAGTCCGGGAGTGATGAGACTTAATAACTCAAATACGTAATTATTTTTTCTATCTCTCATCCAAACGCGAATAAAATTTTTGTTTTGAACCACTTTAACCCCTTTTCGCACTGAATCCAGATCTTACGTAACACAATATCACACATTCCAGTATTTTATGGAAACCAATCTACCGTGTTATAGAAGGGTTACCTCACAATTCTTTATAAAGAAAAAAATTGAAGGCAGGGAAAAAAGTTGATGAAAAATGATATGAATTCTAAATTTCATGTATACAAAGCCAAAGTTTTTCCTTTGACAATCTCTGCCCGGTTTTTTCCTTTTGAAACTTTTCTAAACCTTTTTTAACGTGGCCTTATTCGACGTTTTCCTTTCAATCTTTTCCCTCACCATCTCTCTCTAATCCAGGAGGTGGCGAGAGATAATCTGTGACGTCATTTTATTGGTTCGCAATGACGTTTGGATTTAAAAATCTCAACAAAAGGATTTCACAGAATGAAACACCAACTAAGTTTAAGAGGAAGAGACTGATGATACTCAACCAGTGAGACATCATGTCAAGATTCCTAAAATGTGACCTAATCAATCTCAAACCTCGCATTTGAAGATAAAAAATTTGTAATTTGTAATTAAATAACACTTTGTGTACTCTGTGACGCAATTTCATTCTGTAATTCACATAAAATTATTATTTCATGTTCAGCAGTCCCGTCACTAAAACAAATTTTCAAAATAGCCTGCGGGACTACGTACCGCGTATCATGAAGTCTCTGAACTGTTTAAGTAAGCCAGTTAATTACACTTCAACTGAGTAAATCTACCTAGAATTGGGATACAAATAAATAAATCAAGTAAGAGTAACCTAAATTTATCAATTTGTAGTGTGTCACACAATTTTTAAATACTGAAGTAGTCAAATAATGGTTAAGATTTACTCTGGTAGTCACATCAACCTTACCGATATTTCACTACAATCATGCCTATCTACAACTACATTTCTCGTTAGAAAATGAAGGTAATAATTAATAATAAAAAAATAAGGTCTCCTTAATCCGAAAACGCATTACTCTTCATTATACACTTTAGACAGACTTCTTTTGTCTTCTTGTCTTATCTGACATGTTTCTCCATTTGTTTCACGTTTTTACTGTCGGACCTATGTCTCCATTTGATTTCTATGTGTTGAAAATTTTTTTCTTACCAACTACCAGCTTCATAGCCGTCTCAAAACCATATTATACGCTAATGGCCTGGCAGATCTTTGTGCTAGTTTGCTACTTCTAAGACTATACCAAAGAATGTCGGTTCTAAATCCTCTTCAGATACTGGGTAACTCACGTAAAAGTATTATAAAATGATCAAAATAAATAAATTCTAAATACAGAGGAACCTCTCATAACGAGTTTAATTCGTTTCAGAGTTTTACTCGTTATGCGAAACAATTTTTTCCATATAAATTAATGTAAAATAGGATAATGCGTTCCAGGCCGAACAAAACTGTCGGGGGATTCCCCATGTACATGTCGCTAATTATGCCAGGCAATTGCTCGTTATGAGAGGCATTTTTTTGCAATTTATGTTGCTCCTTAAGCGAATTTCTCGCTATGAGAAGTTCTGCTGTATTTTAGTATCCCACAGTTGAGGTTGACGAAGGTATTCTACTAAAAGTACATCCAAACTTAACGACCGGGTCGAACTTACGATATATAATAATTTCCCTCAAAAATCGAATAATACAAAAGGTCGTGATTATACAAACAGAATAGTATGAATATTTTATAAAAAATGGCGACGATACTATATTATTTTCTATTAAGATATAAAAATCGGTAAGTTGACCAATCTGGTGGTCGTGTGACTGTGATATACCTGTCGTAGAAAGTTCTGTAACTATCTTATCTATAAGTTAAAAAGTCATTTTTCGTAGATAAAGTGAAGAATTTGAATGTTTTAAACTCCTATTTGCCTACTGACAAATTTTTCAAACTAGTTATAGTTGAGTTTGCCACCCGTTTTCCACCTTTTTGGGTATAATATGATTCAAGAGGAGAATTTGAACCCGTGACTATAACTTCTTAGCCTGGCACTTAACCACTACACTACAGACCTCCCGCAAATTCTTCAAAATAAGGATGTGTCACAATTTTTAATTACCCCTGTATATTTGTACCAATATAATGTCTACTTTAGAAAATGTTTATATTATGTTATAATTACTTGTCATAGTGTAGGATGTTACTCCATAAATCACAGGAGCTCTTGTAGAATTCTTTGTATAATTGCATCCAGAAGAGTTTACAGTAAGAACAACACAAAACCAAAACGCGGTTGCATTTATATTCGCGGGTAGGAGAAATTTTGGAAAAGGACCAATGGAGTTCAAGCGAGGACGAATGAAATGTTGACCTAAAGGACCCAGACGTTTTTAGAGAAGGACAAACGATGGGGAGGTCTCTACCTAGTGACGTTACAATATCATAGAAGATAGTTTAAGAGTTCCATTTTTAGAATCCAACGAAGATGAGTACTATTCAGTTACAGTGTCTTTTGTTTTAGTGAAACGTGTGTATATTTAATGTCTTTAACCTCGACAAAAAAGTCATGTACAAATTTATGGGTTGCTAAAAGTTTAATTTAATCTAAATGGATTCTTTTTACGCTCATAATCAAGCGAAGAGAGGATTTTCCTCCGTGAATAAAAAAAAAATTAAAGTGGATCTTTCGAAAATGAGCATAGAATAAATAATGGAAGACACAGAATGTAAAAATTTCGACTAGAATAAATGAAGAAAAGGATTTCCCTTAAAAGTTTATTCATGGGAGAGAGAGAGAGAGACGACGTGAAACAAAAAACATGGAAAATAATGGAAAGTTTTTGAGAAAAGTTCTAAAAATTAAACCAGAATCTTAAAGGTAAGAACGTTTAGCAAAAAGAAAAGAAAAATTTTTTCTATCATACTCAAAACCTTTTCCTCTCTTCTTCTCTTAGCATCATCTTCATTTTCTTTCCTCCTCTCACGGCTTTTTTAAAAAATCGAGATTCTTTTCTTGGTTAAAATTCCAAGAGGTTATTAAAATTTTCTCGGATAAACAAAACATTTCCAGGGAAAAGTAAGAGAAAATATGAAAATTGAAAGAGAGAACAAAGCCAGTTTATGTGCTCATCGCCCATAAGGAATTTCAGCGAATCCCTTTTCTTTCGCCCTTTCCAGCCTCCCACTTCATTCTTTCTTTCTAGCTGCAAGTTCATTTCCAAACGTTTGTCTGAGGTACATATCTTTAGCTCCTCTTTCCGTTCCTCTCACTCCCTCCTCCTCCTCCTCCTCAGTTCTTTTCCCTTTTCCATATTTCTAAAGAGAATCTCTACTGTAGTCCGTTTTCCATTCTCATAAAAATTTTCATTTGCTTCTTTTTATTGCTTATTTTGGGAGATATTCAGCAACGATTCTTAATGCCGATTTCCCCGGCCAACTTTAATTTTTCATCTCTTGTGTATCATTTTTCTATTGTGAGCGAAACTCAATTTTTCAAATTTTATCGGGGAATTCAAGGGAAACCTCGCTTTTTACCCCCCTCCTTCCCTTCCTCATTTTCACTTCGTTTGTTTCTCTGTTTTGCTTTTCTTTTTTTGAAAATTTAAATGAAAAGATTTATAACGTTAATCAGAAAATGGATTTGAAATAAGATTCGACTAGCATAAACCACAGTTCTGACTTTTGCTATGGCTTTCATAATAATTGTAGCAGGAACACTCAACCTCCTGAAGATGACCACAGCAGTTAGGATGACGAAACGTTTAGTTAGTTTAATTTTTAAACAGAAAAAGCGTGTCAGATATTTATTTATCTATACAAAGTATAAAATAACTAGAATGATCTTGATTATGTGGAGCTCCACGACCAACTCTGGTCTAATTTTTCTTCTGCTTTTTTGAGTAGTTTTAATCGTTCGGATTAAAATGTTTATGAGTCGGCACAACGGTATTATACATAAATTATCTATTATAGTGGTGGTAATCCACTTTTTTAGCCTTTTTTAGGTATAACAGGATGCGGGAGAAGGATTTGAACTCACGACCATAAAGTCCAAGTCAGGAACTTTAACCACAACACCAGGACTCCTGCGATATATTATCTATTATAATAATATATTATACCTAGGTAATAGTTAACGTAACGTTAGGTAGAACTTATTGAATAATATTTTTCTATCCCTAGAAAAATCGGTTTCTTTTGATGGTTCAGTTTTTCCTCACTCTCTCTATCTATTTATATTTTTATTTGTGCTTACGTCACTATTATTGTAAAAAATAAAGGCTTTCAGCTAAAAAGTGTTAAATGTAAGTGTGGCGGCCAAATAAAAAGTGTCGTAAGCCGTAAGGTGCTAAATGAAAATATTTCGAATAAAAATAAAAACAAAAACAAAATGCGGCGCAGGCAGCAACAGGAGAAAAGGAAAAGCTTAGAATGTTCTCGAATCACAGAGAACTCTTTCCCATATTAAGTTTATGGGAAGAGAAGCTTCTGTAAGATTCTAGAGAGTTCGAGTACGAGTTTCTGAGAACTTCGAGACTATTCTTAGCTTAGGTGAAGTTATATATAAACAGGTCACTCATCGCCGGGTATTCAGTTTGAGTTTTGAGTTTGCAGTTATTCAGTGTCGGAGTTAAACGCTTTTATGTAAACAATCAGTATTTATCAATAAACGTATTTCTAGTATCGATAGAGCTTTTAATCATCTCATCTCACAGTAAGCTTATAAGCTGAACAAGAACCTAAATTCAAATGAACACTGGTCAAAGTGAGAAAAGATGCAGCCAAAATGTGGCTTAGCACCACTACAACCTTATTTAAACTCTGGGTTAAGTTGTAAGAAGAGTTCAAATAATTTTTAAATAACTATCACCACACACAAAATTTAGTGATGGTGACTACACTCTTATATTCACCGAGCGGAGTTTGTTTGACTCTGATATGAATCAACTCCAATGGCATAGGATTTAAACAGCAGCCTCCCAAACCTAAAAAAAAAACTAACAAAAGAAGCAGTAAGCACTTGAATCGGATTTGTTGTCTCGAGAAGCAGTTATATCCGCAGCACGAGCTCAGAAAATGTTTTGTAATATAAGCGTTTTTCCGCGACGGAAATTGAGGAGAAAGAAAACACGACAACCCTCCATCAGAGCTTTGAGAGAATACTAACACGCATAAAAAAAATCTTAATAAAGGATCCGCACAAACTCGAAAAATTTTTAACAACAACTCCCATCTTGTCTCCAAAAGTGACTTACTATAAACGACAGATAAAATTTTATTATCCGACACTTGAAAACAATACGAAACCAAAGTCAGTCAAATAATAACCGTTTCCAACACAAACGAATGATTGATATATAGCCGGATAAGACTTTGGATGGTGTGGCAAGAGGGCGAAATCAAACAAAAGGGGCTTTTACATGACCGCCGACTGTTGACTGAATATCAGGAATTCCTTTTTATCTGGAACGATGCCAAAAATGGGAGAATCTGACAGAAATCAATAAAGAAGTCTATTTTGCGGAAAAGAACTATTTCGGTTATTTTAAAAAAGATCCAAAACAAGAAACATTGTGGAAGTAAAATAAAAAAAAGAAAAATTGAAAAATAGATACAAAGAAAAAAATCCGATATTTTCTCATTTTCGTCGGAAAATTCCAGCTCAGACAAGAGAGTGTGTTTAACGTTATTTTCATTTTCATTATATATTTTAAATTACAGAGGTTTATCGCAAGGTTTCTATGAGAGAGAAAAAGAAAGAAGAGATGGTTAATAAAAACACTTGGGGATTTTGTTTTTATTCTCCAGAAGAAAAACACTGAAATCAGAGTCCGGGAGGAAGGGGGACGACAAAAAAAAGTCGGTCTTCCGGAAGTAAGATCCTCTTGGGAACCGGTACTGAAGGTCTAAGCATTATAACTCCATCAGTGACATTAAATCACTTCACCATTTCACTTTTCCAACTTTTGAAAGGAATTCGGCATCTGACAAAAAAGATTTCTTTCCAGACTTTCTCTCTCTCTCTCTCCTCTCCTTTTTTAATCAGATTTTAAGCAATATTTTCGTTGCTGAGGAAAACCTAGATTTTCTAATTTTCAAAGAGTAAATTGAAAAGGTTTGCCTTCGGGCTTTTTTCATTTGCTCGAGTTTTCATTATTTTGTCCGAATTACTTCGTTGTTTCCTGATTTAATTTAAAATGGTTTAAATCTCGTGTTTTCTAATGCCTTCCCTTCCACTCATTTTCCATCTGAAGAGAGAGAGAGAGGTGTGTAGGGAGGAAGGGTCGCCATGTTTAAAACACGAATACAAACCGAAAATGAACGTGGAAACTATTTACATTTCGGAAAGTATCCGCCTAATCACCCAAACTTTCGATTTGACCAAAAACTTTTAAATAAATTTCCCTCGTCGGGAAAACGGAAACGACGGCTTGTTTTGACTTTCGAAACGGGCTCGAAAACCATTTCAACAGGTAATGACACTAAAATTATAAATTCTTTACAGCCAGGATGTCAGATTCCATTAAAACAAAGACCGTTTAATACAACTGGAATAACATCCCCGCGTTAACTTTTTTATTTTTTTATTCAAACCCTGTGTAATTATGTTGACTTGAGGTCTAGTCTTATTATCTGCTACAGCCGTTGTCTGTCTCTTTATGTTGTTGGGCCAATAAAAGTGAAAAGCTCTCAGACAATCCCCTTCCATGGATCTAATGGTCAATAAAGTATGATAACTCAATAACAAAAGATAATTTAGACAAAAGCAACTATGAAATAGAAGACAAAAAGACGGTCATCGAAGGGGTTGATTAATTCATTCCGGAGTCCTGAACAATCTTCCACCACTCAGGTTAAAACAGTTAGGTAGTCAGTCTCATTGTTTTACAAAGGAATGGACTGTCACACCCGTTTAACAGTTAAAAGTATTTAACTTGTGTATATATTTATATTTTCCTGTTGCTATAATGCTGAAAACCCTAAAACTCCACAACTATAGTACTGTATTAGTCTATCCAATTTACTGTACGACACCTGATATTATCCCAACCGAAAAAAATGACGATAATTTGCCAAGTACATCTCCTATTCAAGTTGTTTACTGTTGACTATCATCCACTATTTCATAAAAATTGTATTATAAAACATCACCACAAAGGAGTATAAGTCATATAAAACCTAACTGCAATTTCTTTGTCAAATAAAACCTTGCATATAAAAAAAATTATATTATACAATACTAAAATAAAAAACTGCGAAACGAGCTCAGACAAAACACTAACTCATCGTTTCAATGTTGAACGACAACTATTGAAAGAGAAGAAACATTCTAAATAAGGCTTTCAATTATTAAGAGAAGATTCTTACTCCAAATATGTATAAATTTTATAAATATATCAATATAAAAGTAAAACACCATCAGATTTCCTTTCCCTTTAACCAAACTAAAAAATGGATTCAATAAAACTTCATCAAAGTGTTCGTACATCGAAAATATCAATAAAATCGATACTAATAATTTCTTTGTCATTCAATTTGTAGATATTTTTACAACGCAAATAAAGAAATTTCCTTCGGATAAACAACGCAACAAAAGGAAAACGATAGATAATGTAAGCGAAGCGTTAAATTTCGGACCCTGCACAAGACTTTGATAGATAAAGGAACAAATATCAAAAACAAACATCGAGGAAAAGATCCCGAATCAAATGAAACAATTTGATTTAGGCCTGTAATATTCTCCGGGAGGTCAACTCCAGGCCTACAAAGCTCTCAACCAAAACCGCAATGAAACGTTACTTCACTGTTACAAAGGGCCCAACCTCCTCAAAAATTCTGATTCTACGCTTCTTTGTATCATTGAAGGTCACTTTCACAACATTTAAATACTGAACCTTCCAACTTTGGAATTTCAGTATTTCGAATTTATTTGACAAAACCTGATTGATGTATCGATGAAATTACAGTAGTGGTATGTAAATAACTTTATATTGTTGAGCTGAGTCACAATCAAATATTTATACTGAATAACCGAGATACTAAACGCCACATTCAATGTATATTGTCATATTCTGTCAATCCTCTGACTTCTCTCCCGTACGAATGCTATCATTCAACGTTTTGGTGCTAAAATTTAGCCCATCGTCCTTGATTGCGTGACTATGTGACTACATTCATAAGTAAAAATTGTAGTTGTAGTTGAGTTTTAATCTCGTTTTTCACCCTTCTTTGGGGGTATAACAAACTACGGGAGGAGGATTTGAACTCGCGACTATAACTTATTAGTCTGGCACTTAACCACTACGCCACACACCTCCCGCCATTCATAACTAAACATATTCAAACAACTAAACTAATTCAAATAAAACAGTTTAGTACAACCAAAATAATGAACCAAACACTCGGAATAGCATAAACCACCAGTGGAAACACCACCAAACCATTTTGAGAAGACACATCTAATACATTGCAATGTTTAGCCACAAACCAGAACAGTTAGGACAAAACCAAGAAAAAAAAATCCGCCAATCATGGCGAAGAGACCCAATACTATAAAAAAAGGACTAAAAAAGAATAACATTAACAATAATTAATGACGTTAATATTTTACAGAGCTTTTTCGGGATCAGAGAAGAGATTGAACAGCGCAATTTAAGAATTTTGTAATTTATTAGACCAGTTTTCCTAAAGTATAGCTCATGACTTTTTCCAGTCTCGCAACAGAATGAAAATACTCAGCAAAGATTTAATTACTTTTTGAAAATACCCCAGCATATCTATCTCATTAGTATACAGATTTATTTATTTATTTCTGAATGGGTACTAAAATTAAACGTATATCGATGCTTTTGTTCCTTTACTATCTTTTGACTTTTCGCCAGTATTGTGATGCTCCATTCTTTTCTTTCGCCTCTGTCGACTAGCCCGTACTTCCATTTCCTTTTTCTAATTACTACTCTCCTCTTCTCTCCTTCAACTTTTCCTTCTCGCGACCGAATACTCATCGAGTTCTTTTATCTGATGTAAGAGCTAAAGCACTAGTCTGTTCTCTAAATAAAACTTCTTTTTGCAAGTAGCTGTCTTGAACTTGAAGACAGATGGGACTTAACTAGAGTATAAATGCGCAAACTAGGGGTCGCCAAATTTTGCAAAATTTCAAGTTATCGCCGAACATGGATGAGATGAGTAGAAACTTGCAGCCTCATACATTCCATTAAAGGACAATTCTACTGATTTTTATGTTGTATAAAAAGTATTTTCTTAAAATTATATATAAAATTAATATACGTCGTGTTTGATGATGTTTTTATTCGATGAAATGAAAGAAATGCGAGAACTATACATCGTATTTGTGAACATCTACCTCAAGGGTTCGCCAAAATTCTGAAGAAGTCACAGTCGGAAAAAGTTTGCGCACCACTAGAGGATGAGTATAGAAACTAAAATATTTATGCCGCGTATTCTTTTACAATAAATCAGACAAATAAGAATGTGAGAAAGCGATGGAATTGAAAATTGGTTGTTAATACTAACTAATCAAATCCGGTGCTGTAAGGTAATTAACTAGTTGTAGTGAAAATTAAAACTTGTTGTCTTCAGCAATTTTCGCGTTTTCTATATAGTAGAATTAGCTACAAAACAATCAGTTGCGTCACTTTTAGATAAAACATCCCAAATTTGAATTCCAATTTCTGTATTATTCATACAACAGAAATCGGGAGGAGTAGTGTAGTGGTTAAAGTCTCCGACTTAGACGCAATGATCGTGAGGTCGAATCCTCCTCCCGCATCCTGTTATACCCCTAAAAAACCATGAAACAGAAGAAGTCAGTAAAAAACTTACAAGACACTAGATAATTTAAAAACTGATATTATATACCAACAGAACAAGACTTCAGAATCTTCAACAAACAAGACTTTTAAAGAACAGTGAAGAAATGTTGGAACAAGAAGACGATAAGTCTGAAGATGGTAGGGAAGAATTAAAAAAAAGATAATCTGAGCTGACTAGGGGAGCTAAAAAATGGTTAAAGATGGATGTGGCAAGGGCTTAAGGGTTGAAAAAAGGGAAGAGAACATGCCCTCTATATAAAGAGAAAGGCGGGGTGGACAACATCGTTAAGCCCTGTAAGGGTTTAGAAAGTGAAAGCTAAGGGTAGAGTTAAATTTATCCATATTCCACCCCTAAAACTTCAAACCAGAGATCGTAACACAGTTTGAAGGTTAGAAAAGTTCTTAAAGAATGTGAAAGATGCTATACGGAATGTCACAACATAAGAACAGTGTCTGTTTTGTATGTAATTGAACCAAGTTTCTGTAGTTTTCTTTTTTCATTATTTCAATATTTGTGCGTTCAGCAGTTGAATACGATTTTTAAACTTACCAGTCTTCGTCAACTATAACTCAAGATGATTTCCATAATCCACAAAGCTTATCAATAATGACTTTCGAACAATTTCACTACTAACAATAAAACCTCAAACAACTATTCCGTGAGGTGTAAATTCTCGAAAGTAAAATCCGACGGAACATTTGGCACAAATAACTTTCGGTCCGTTAACGAGTTCACAAACTTATCTGAAACAAAATGAAACCAAAATCAGTGAATATGACAAACAATCGAAACATTTCTTTCTTAACTTATTAACTAATCATCTGTATGTATGTTGTTTGATTGTAGTGAGGAAACGATCACTTTCGATGTTACTTTTGGTAACTTCAAAACTCCGACAAGATTGGAAAAAAGGCGAAAAAACCTTCAAAATGTTCACGGGACACACTGGTAAATATACTCAAAGGTGGAACGCCAACTTGAGAATTCTGTCGTCAAGCCCCCAGCCCCCATTTCCCTCTTGTTCTGTTTTTGTTCTATCAAGCTACGTTAACACTTCTATTTCTCTAAGATCTACTTTTATGTCGTCTTCTAACCTAGGTTTCACCTAGTTTCCTCTTCACCTCAAGTTTCCCAACCAAAACTTGCTAAACAACCGCATATCCTAGTCGTGTGTGTCGTTCACCGCAATCTTCTCAATTGACTCTCGGAGCTTTCAGTTTCTTTTTAATACTCTCACGCACGCTTCGACACAGAGCTTTTGAAGAAGAAGAAAGTGTGAGGAAGTTATTTTCCCGATCTTATCAAACACCTGACTCACGGAAACAAGGTTTATTTTCTCCAGACTTAACCAAATTTCAAGTCATTCACTCAGATCATTGAAGAAGGAAAGAAGAATAAAAATTGTTATCGTTTTCTTGAAACAAAAAAAGAAGAAGAGGAAGAAGAAGAATGAGACACCGAGAAGCCACGCCCCAAAAACCAAATAATCGTAAAAAATGTTGCGAATCAATTTTCAAGCCAATAAAATAAGTCATATTCCCGAGTAATACATTTCTAATCTGGTAGGAAAGTTTATGAAGTTGTTCAAAGAAAAAAAATCTCGATATAGCCTATATATACTTTTCATTCTCAACGAATCCCATTTCTTTCATTTTTAAACCAAGTATATTTCAAACGACTATCAAAATATATATACTTTAGGACTTAATTTTACGACCGCAACCTGTCTCATTCACACATTTAAGTGACCCACTTGATTCTTGAAGTTATACACAATAATATGGAGAAATGATTTATAATAAATAAACATAATACAAATTTTATAACTGCCAACATCAAAATATACTGAAAATTAATGATAAAATTTATACTAAATTGCGAGGAAAAACTTTAACGAATTGACGTCACGAGTTGAGTATAAAGTGGTCGATGGTATCAAAGGGATCCTCACTCGAACCAACTTATGTGGGAGTCTTGTGGTTGAGTGGTCAAAGGGCCCAGCTTGCGAAATAACGTTTGAGAATTTGAGCCTCCTCCCACATCCTTTTATATATTTAAGGGTATAAAAAAGAGGGAGTCAAACTCAGCTCGAATCTTCTCTACCATAACTTCTCACTCATTTCATAAATATTGCACACTTTTGTGAAGAATTTGTTCTGTAACAAGTGCACATTATTTTATTTTTCAATATCGACCATCTCTTTGAACCACGATGTCAGCACTGTTTCACTTTTCCTTTTCCTTCTTTTCTGACTTCTCCAATATTCCCTCATGTTGTTAATGCGGGCTCTTTTCATTTCCTGGAACCACTCTTTAGCTTTCTTCAGCCTGTGGCTACAGTTTGTTTATCATCGCGTAATTCTATTTAAGGTCTTGTTGTATGACTTCCACTTTCTCAAGATCTTTTTCCGTTTCTAGGAATCACACCGGTTTTGTGGTTTTCTTAAGGAAATTTTTGAAGATCCTTTCTGGGTTCATTCTGCTCAAATATCCTTGGAAGGTTATCCTTCTCCTTCACCTAACATTTGAGATCCTGGGAAAGTATGTAATCCTCGTTATACTTTCTTCTGTATTTCTCGTTCTCCTGGACTGGAACCAGGATTTTCTCGACTCTTTTTCATTTCCTGTTTTCCAGCACTTCCAGAAGTCCCCTCCGTTTCATCAGTCAGATTATTATTCATCTAAAGTTTGATTCATTTTATGATGTTTAAAAAGACACGTTATAACACTTTAATTTCGCGAGGAGATTCATCATCTTACACACATTCTTCAGTTACGCTGACAAATACGCAAAAACAACAAACCAACACAAATCCCTTTCCACGGCCGAGTATATATATAGTCACAGATTAAAGTCTTAAACCAAAGTTAAAACCACATTTGAATCGGTTTTAAACCATCGAGTGGGAACCTGTCAAAAAAAAGCTCAAATCTCCGACGCACAACTTCAATTTCCCGAAAAAATTGAGGTTGCATTTGTCGAGAGAATCCTCGACAATAGACTTTTCTATAACATTTTATTTTCTAGGAAAACCCGTGGCGGCTGACAATTCATAAAAGGAATATGGTAATGCAATAAAAGTTTTTCCCGCCTCTTTAGAATCTGTCTTGATAAAAAAAGGAAATATTGCATGTGATGGATGTGCTTGAAGCTGACAATATCCTCAAAGTATTTTTTAATAATGCTTCCTTTTCCGCGGTTTCTCTGTAAACTTTTCTCCACGCCTTCTCTAAAACCGCGCACTACTTTCTTTTAAGAGATAGAGAGAAAAGAATTAATACTAAAACCAATATTAACTTTCACCCTCGGGTATTCTCTTCTTGAAAGAATATTTCACCCATGGTATCAAAAAGCTGACATAAAACAGAGACATTTTTACTGTTGCAGTATCCAGGTTGAGAACCCTCGACGCAGATCCGAAAACATAAAATGGAGGACAGTTTTCGATCCAAGCACATGTTAGCAAAAGTGGCAGGTGTATTTGATGCATATGACTGCTGTTTGCCGAACATTTCAACTTTTAAGTACATAAAAAAATTTGTTAAGCGTTACAACCAAAAAGGCGATAGCTTTTTGTTGTTTCCTCCTGTTCTGTCGTTACTGTAACAAAATCGATTTACCTAAAAAAGAGAGAGTGAGAAGGGATAAAAAATTATCAAATTTGAAAACTCCTTCAGCACATCGAACCCCACAGTGCTTCATTTTTTAAAAAGTGAAACCCTAACATCCGACCAATCAAAACGTAACAACAAGAAATTGAAATTTGCTGATCTTGAATTAATTCATATTCAAGCGATGCGAATAGAATTCTAAATTTTAAATCTTCTCCGGTTTAACATTTTGAATCTTAAAACTCAGTCCTCCATAATCTGATGTCAGCAGATGTACAACTATGTTTATCGAAATTTCAAAGCTCTTTTATTGCTTCTGACTTTAAACCAATTTTCCATTTGAGATATCATGTTCCTCAAGTGAAATAAATTCTTTTCTCTCTGCCACGTCTCCACTGCTGACGTCTAACATTCACGAAACAACATTCAACTTCAATTTCTTATTTAATAAAACCTTGACGCCCGATCGCATTAATGATTGACTTGCATAACTCTTAACAAAAGACTTTTCACAACCCTTCGATATCGGAGATTTCGTAACTCGAGAGAGCATCCGATTTGTACTAATGGAAGTTTTTTTTAAAAAAACAGAGACTAAAGCCCGACTGAAAACTCCAACAGCCTGCGAGAGAGAAAGGTTTTCGAAAAAGAAAACAACGATTAATTAATTAGAGATGACCCAAATGCAAACATTTTTTATCTCCTAATTGGAAATCTTTGTCCCTTTTTCCCATCCCAAAATCGAAATAAATCAGGTACATAATTCAAAAGCTTGATTAAAAAATAACACCGGAAACGAGAATTCAAAAAACAATGCTGACTACTAAAATATGGTTAGCGTTCCTCGAATGTGTTTCCTTTGGAAAGAATTAAATCCTCAAGGTAACTCGAACCATTCATTTACGAAGCGCTAATTTAGAGGTGCTAACTAACTTTTAAGCTAGTAAACTACGTGTGACAAACAAAAGTTAAAAGAAATAGGATGGCCTCGTTTCCGGTTATATAGTTTGACCAAACCAGTTGTTATAAATTCCGCTCCGAGTTGCTTTTAGATTTGCAATGGATTGGTTCGAGGATTTAGCTTGAATTTGAATTCAATATTTCAAAATTTAATTACTGAGAAGTTACAAACGAAAAATTTCCAGAAAGTGAAAAATCTACAACTATATACATACATCCGGACAATGTCAAACTTCTTTTCCTAGTAGATAATCCCAGTATAATTCAAAAGAATGATGGAAAAATTTATTTGTACTAAAGTGTGCCCTATGAACTCACTATAAAATAGCGGGAAATGAATCCAAAACGACCACCTGCCCTACTGGTGGGTCAATCCACTACGGGGGCGTTTTCATACTGCTGGACATGATTTAAATACAATTTATATGCTGTACTCAATTCCCCGGTTCTCTGAAGAGATACTGTATATAGTTGACTTCATGATTTTGATATAGAATTGAATGTGCTCGCAATAAAAGAAAAATTTCTGTTTCCCACGTGTAAAATACGATTTTGTACTGCGGTCATCATCACGTTAAAAGGAAAATCTCAAACTCAACATTATTTGCCTGAATCTGTTTATAAAAATTGCTGACAAACGTGAACTTTAAATAATGCAATCAGAAGACAACTAGTAACTATACCAAGATCTTTGGAAATAAGTGCAGAAGAATAAGAAAGATAAGATCAGATCTGTGGTAGTGAGGTATAGGTATGAAAGTAATAGCAAAGGTAGATCAAGAGTTACAGACGGAAGACGATTTAAATCCTTGGTACTCAAGCTTTTTCTTTCCCGGGTCAAATTTCCATTGTGAGGATAGCGACTGGGCCACATGACTTACCAAACAAACAGATTTTACAAGTCCAACTTTCGACGCATATAGTCCACCCTCAGGGCATCATCTGTATGTACATCTGCCATATAGGAGTTTCTGAGCACAGGCCCGAACATTTTACTATAGTTCAGACTTAACAATGAGCAATCGACCTTTCGCAAATTTTGACTAAATCGGTTTCCACTGGGCCACTCAGTATAGCTTGGTGGGCCGCAGTTTGAGTACCAAGGGCCTAAATTAATAACCCTAGAGACCCCGGAAAATATGAGGAAAACTGGCACAAGAAAGCTTGAGACAGAATAAAATAAAAAAACTGGTGAGACGCATTTGCCCTCGGGGGCTACAATCAAAACATACAATAACTTTTAAACTTTTACTAATATTTGTATATATTTATATAACTACTAAATATAAGGCTTGTTATTATTATTATCTACACAAAATAAATTTATGTTTGTTTAGGAAAGAAGCAGTGATATAATAAAACCTTGAAACGAAACCAGAACTTAATACCAGAGTCTGAGTATTTTTTTACAGAACCTCGACAGGACATCTTAAAATTTATTGTGCGAAAACCTCTTAGTAATTAATTTTTTTATTAATGGCGGAATAAAGAAAAATGCAGTGCAACGTTAAATTCATTTAATTAGATGGCTTTAAAATGAATTCCTTTCAGCAAAAGCGATATAAAGGGTGGGTAAATGATAATGACAGTAAGGCAGGAAGATAAATCGATAAACGTTCTGCCTAAAAGGCAAGTCCTTTCACTACTTTACTCCACATTCTTCCTCGAACCCGACTCCTTTTGGTGAAAATATATTTTAATGTCGCCTTGAAAACTTATCATCCATCCCGTTTTCCTTCTCCTCTTTCCTAACCAGCCCGCCATCACCACTCCGCTTCTCCAAACAATATCCTATTCAGAGTGTCTCTACATATTTGTATTCATTTTCGGGAATTTATGCAATCAATCCTCTTTTGCCTTTCCCCGTTTTAACTAAACGTTCTTTCCTCAGAAGCCCTTCACCGTAAATTCCCTTCCCAAACCTCCCGTTCTCAACGGGACTAGACTTTATTCGTGTAGCAATACATCCCGTGTGTGCGACAATCACTTTCTAAAAAAACTATAATTTTTCTAGAATAAAAAATGTTTCGAATAAAACCGTGAGACGCGTTCACGCTCAAGTTTTTCTTCGAAGCAGACATATTTTTTGATAAATTTTCCGTTACCCCGCCCCCGCCATATCTTATTTACGAAAGAAATAAAGTTGCTGTTAAAAAACATCAACTTCACAATATAATATCATTCTCAAAGTCGATAATAAATACATAATAAAAATAAATAAGGTAAAATTTTATTCAAAGACAAAATTATTTTTTAAATTCGAACCACGTAGAATCCAACACTTTCCGTCATCTGATAGACTACTCTTGGTTGTTAAATGTCAACAGTGTTTGCGCATTCTCAAAGTATGAATAACATTTAATTTTTAACTTTCTTACCCCAATTACAACCGCATTAACGACCTGAGCTAATTGGACTCATTCAAAATATTTTTATTTATTTATCTATTGTCAGAATTAGGTGTGTTGATGAGACAAAGAACACGAGTTCCTAGCAAAAATAATTTAATTGAAATGAAAAATGTGGCGACCAAGACGAAACGTTCAGGCGCCATCAGACTTGTAACAAACAAGTAACAAGGAAATGCAGACTTGCAAGAAGACTAGTAACAAAGGGTCTACACGAAGCATATAAATAGAACAAACCACCAGCTGAAGTCAGTCAGTGAAGAACAACGACTCTGCGAAATACTATAACAGTTATCGAAATGACCGTTTGAATTCAGTATATATTTCAAATTTCAATATAATATTTTATATTCGTTCGGAATTCGAGTGTTTTGACTCACCAATCCACCTAATTCCGACAATCAATTTGTACAAAATTTATCTACAAAAATAGTCAGGTGACTGGAGTTACTTCGCTGAGTCGTTGTAGTGCACTGACTGACTGCCGGTTGGTTGCTTGTTTAATTTATATGCTTCGTGTAGATTCTTTCATACAATTCTCATGGCATCTTCATACATGTTTCTGCATGGCTTGTGACTTCTCCGTTATAAGTTTGAACGTGTCTTCATTATGCAATTTTCTGCATTTCGTAGTGACTTGTTTGTTACAAGTCTGGGCGTATCACCTTGGTCGCCATATTTATGTTAATGTGTAACCAGGGATGGCGAACCTTTTTTTGATGTCCGTGCCATAAAGTCATGAAAATTCTTTTTTTAAATAGGTGACGTGCCACAACAAAACTATACGCAAGTATAATTAAATATACAAATACAGTAAAAGCAATTATTCTTTAAACCATTTTACCTAATGCGCATCTTTATATACTTCGAGAGAATCCACGCAATATTTTAATACTAAAATGTATAATTTGACAGTTGTAGCTAACGTATAGGTATTCAGTACTAGAAATTTATATAATAAATTACAAATCAAGTATAGATTAATAATTTTTTAATTAATTTCCATCAAAAAGATAACTTATGGAATAAAATTATTTTGTTTTTGTGCGTGCCATAGGTTCGCCATCCCTGTGTGTAACAAATAATTTTAATCCAAGTAGTCAACAAGTATGACTTAATTTACATTGATTTTCAGATATTTTGAACGAGTCAAAACGGCTCACATCAATGGAAGCTAACCCCCCAAACCAATATCAGTAGATCGACTGTTTATATAAAAATTGTCAAAAGTTATTGAAGAAGAAAAACTGTTTAAAACTAAATCAGAAAGCAATTACGGGCAATTTCCTAAAATACAACAAAAATATTGGAAGCTTTCAAAAATCCCTTTAAAAAACGTAGAAGACAGACACTCAACACGCGAAATCTATTTGAGCGTAAAATAAAAAGGAACAAAAAACTGACTCGAGAATGAAAAGCAAATTTTATCTCAACCATTTTAAATTTGAATTTAAAATCGCATTAGTCTCTTTTATTTCATACGCGCTTCAAAAGTGCCTTTTATCTCCGTTTTTATATATACCTGGCAGAAGAAACAACTTCTAATAATATTACTTTTCCTTCCCTTTTGTCTATACTATCCTCTACCCCCGGGCCCAATACCGCCGCCACCACTACCATCAACTTCGACGGAGTGAATAGACAAAAAAGATTTAGTTTTAATCAAATGCCATGAAATCGACTTTGAATTGGAAAATCTCTCCGGCAGCTCATTTCTCTTTCCCGGGTGTCTTGGTGTGTCACGTAACGTAATGCCTCGCATAAATTTCGCTTCGGATTCAAGCCAATTTGCAAATTGCACAAAATTCAACATCGTCATAAACAGCAGTTTCATTCATCTTTTTCACGAACCTTTTTAATTATTAATACCTTCCTATCCTATAATAAGTACGATTACAAATAACACAGCCATAATACACTAATACCACTTATATATTACGTACAAAATATTATAATATAATATACTCGAATTTTATGGATCCTTTTTAGACTAATCAAACAACAGATGCAACAGAAATACACAAACACATAAAATACAATGATACACAAAAGGATAAAGACAAAACAAACACAAGCAAAAATAATACATAACAAAATGAGTATATACTAATATATCCAAATTCTGTTTCCTTCCTAGTTTCTCTCTTGAGTACTTTAAACAACCTCCCAACTTATTCAAGATGTACGTCCTTGATTTTGAATGTTTGTGAGATATCGAAGCCAACTTCGTACAAAACACTACATAAACTAAACATAATAACTAATACACTAATACTAATATACATAATAATATATAACTTCTGGTTTTTAAAGCTTAATCTACACCAGAGATTATCAACTCGCGGCTCGTTAAACATGTTTATGAGGTCCCCCAAGCATTTCAGAAATTTAATTTATTTTATCGACTTTCTCCCACCAATATATTGTTATAAAATTATTTATAATAAAATGGTAGCACATACTAAGACGAAATAATTTTTTGTGACGAGCTACTCACATGTTGGCAACTTGTTCAAACATGCAATACGAACGTCCCGTGTGTTCTGTGCTTGTTTGTGTTGCCTTCTGTCACACAATCAGTTAGACTGGTAAGCTGTTAACAAACAATGTTAGCAATTCTTGTGTTTCTTGAAAGGCGTGAGTGTAATATTATTGTCAAAAGGGTAATATTAGAGTTTTTATACTCAAAATTATAATTTCTTACAAATTTGTGTGGTTATCCTACTTTATGTGCGTCCCGCTAAAAATTGTAAAATTTAAATTGGTCAGTTGATTTAAAAGGTTGCTCACCCTTACTCCACACTACAATTTGGTTATATTCTTAGGCTGTATATGAATTCGGATAGTCCGTTGATGTAGAGCATTAACCCTAAGGTTAAAAAGAGATTCCTTTCTCCTCCCAGAATGACCGTTTGGCTACCACCAGAACAGTATTTCTTCCAGTTGTCATCTCACCAAAGTCACTGTATCTCCAAACGAGCCTGCAACAACCTTACCATCCTGGAGCTTTCCTTTTCTAACATTCCCGTGACAAAAGTAAATAAAAACTTCCCTTTGAAGGATACACATTCATTAGTTAAAAGATACACAGCATGATTACGGATCTAAGGATTTCCTTACTGTAGCCTATAACTTCTCCGTATAAAGCACCACCAAAGGATGTTGACAAAAATAAACAAACGAAAAGTATAATTACGGTACGAGATCCTAGGAAATATGAATACAGAATTAAGCCCTTGAAAAGTTAAAAGACATAGAAAGCTAGAGGAAGAGAGAGAGAGGAAAAAAAGCTGCAGAAAAGCTCTAAAATTATTTCAGCGATCTTATATAAAATTCAAAAACTTAAAACGCCACTTGCTACGTGTGCTATGTACGTATACATTTTCCTGAATGAAAATAGCCTTCATAATAAATTTATTAATAAAAACTTTTGTTTTATCAATTCAAAAACTAAATTATATTTTTGAGTGACTCTTTACCGCCCAAAATTTGAGTGGAAGTCTAATATCATAAATTATTCTTTAAATGAAACAGCACCACTCGGATAACAGAGACCACAGAACCTAAAAATTTCACAAAGAAACCAAACTGATGGGATTAAAGGTCTTAACACATTGGCTATAATACTCTACAAAACGAAATTCTTTGATAAAAGTTTCATCAAAGGTGTTATACTGTGAAACCAAAGGAAAAATTTAACCCCAACACAAAATATTTGCTCCAATTTTTAATGATCCAATTTTGCGAAACGAGACTAAAATTTACTTCTCTGTCATTCTCTTTAGTTAGTTTGTTAGTTCAGTGAGATAACCCAAACAAACCATAAACTATAAAACCAATGTAATTAATTTCCTTTCCGAGGAAAATGGCTCCATGTTCACAATTTTATGATCATCGAAAAATTTGGACATTTATTTTGTTTATAACAAACAACAAATTGTGTGTTAGTATTGTTACCCCTTCAGGCAGTTTTGGAAGACTAAGATAATTTTCTCTGAGCTCATCCAAACGCTTCGAAATTTGTAGGTATGTCACTGTAAAAGGAAAATTTTCGTTGGGTTGCGTAACAGCCTAAAGAATAGCGGAACTAACGATAGTTGTGGTAGTCGTAAAAATTCCAAAACTCATCAACACTAACTTGATCACCAACCTATGACTTCAGAGACATAGAGTGACCTTTTTTATAATTTTATACGACCCACTTGAGTATAATATATACAAATAAGTTATAAAACACAGAGAATCCGTAAATAATAAGAGTAACATTTAAGTTTGATTACTAACCGTTAGTGAGTACCTACGAAGCAGAACTTTCAGGATACGGATGCTCAAGACAAGATAGATATCATTAGATACCAATAAACAGGCTTACATTAAATAGACAGGAAAATTGATTGTGTGCGTTACTCCTAATATACACATTACGGTAAAAGTGATAAATCGGGCGAATATATATAATCCCCGGCGATTATTCAAAATCACTAACTAAGCTTAGTATATATATGACAGATTACTGAATGTTTATCAAATTTGCCGGCTAGATTATAAAATATTCAACTCGTAATGGGAAAAGGTTTGCTGATATGCTTGGTTTCTGTCACTTTCTGACAAAATTCAAGCCAATCCATGTGCTAGCTAGTAACAGCGAACGAACCTTCCACAAGAAGCGGCGAATACATGACAAGTGACAGAACCAAAGCATCTGAGTAGTTTATTAAATTCCCCCATTATGAATTTGAGATTTTATAAACTAGCCGGTAAATGTGATAAATACTCAGTAATTTGTCATATATACCAAGCTTAGCTGGTGATTATGAATAATCGCCGGGGAGTTAATCAGATATTCGCCTGATTCATCACTGTTAACAAATATGATATTCCTTTCCAGTCTACAAAATATATAGGAACTGATATAGTTCCTACTTATTTCAAAAGTAATGCACACTTTGATGATCATTTCATTTAATAAATAGTGCACACTGTCAAGTGAAATTCATTTCATAAATTATACACAGTTTAAAAAATATTTATTCGACAACAATCTTTAATATAGAAGAAAGTATTAATGCCGATTTTATTAAAGTCTCACAAAAAAGGAAAAATGCCCAAAATTACATCTCCAAATACCAAAAATAATCCTCAAAACAATTTCTGACCGACAGACAACACAAACGGTTTCCCACAGGACATGTTTTCCCTTTTAAAGAGACCCCACAACAGCAAACAAACAAAAAAAAAATTCAAATGCATATTGTTCAGAGTCAAACAATAAATTTAAAATTTTACACAGCCTCGTTTAACCACTTAATGCTTCATGTAATTAAACAATTATCATATGTTTGGACATGACGTCCCGTAAAATATAGTTTAAAACAATTCTAATTATAGTGATATAAATTTTTTTTTCTCCTCTTTTCAATCTGAAACATTAATATTCCCTCTCATCTTTTCAACGGATCATTTTTGATTCCTTTTCACACATAAAGCGTAACTTCATTAGCGTCACCATAAAATACAATACGAAAGGCTCATGGCCCAAGGGAAAAAATTAATTAGTTACCATAGAGCCAAAATCAATTTTTCCGCTTCCGTAACATCGTATAAAGCTTTTCCTCTGTTCTCGCCTTCGAATCAAAACAGAAATTAAATGTGTGAAGGTCTCGCGTTACAAATTTGATTTGCTATTATTTGCTAACAACCATAAAATCTCTTTTATTACTCGAGTTCCCTTATTAAATCTTAAGGAGTTTGCTACTGTCGGAGAAAGCGGGGAAATTTTCACTACTCAAACATCCGTCGTCATTTTTGATTGGGTGTTATCGGCACGCGGCATGCTTACGACCGGATCTGTTCCAATTTTCTATTATGTGGCAGTGACAAATCTCCGCATTCACCCAAAGTTCGTCGAAAGCAACAAATCGAACCAGTTGTGATCACATTACTATGATTAACTAAAATATAGGAATCTTCACGATGAAAAATGATAGAAATTTGTCAATTTAAATTTCGCCTTCAACGGAGAATTTACGGGGAGCCCGGGAGAAAAGGCGAAAGAGTGAGAGGTGTGGAGGCGAGAGAAAGTCGAGGAAAACGGGTGGAAATCTTACGGGGAAAAACCCCATAATATTTATCAGCTCAATTTTCCACTTTCCTCATGTGAACTTTCATCTACCCCCTAAGGCTAAGATCCTTTGTTTTTCATAATATACTCAGAAACCGGGAAAAGGCAATTTAGGCTCAAAGAAAAATGAGTCAAGAACAGCAAGTGATGACTTGTCGATTCGTTTTAATTATGCCTTTCATCTCAAACTCCTTGTAAATTTTCTTTTCTTTATACTCAGCTGATTTTCCTTTTTTAATTAAGACAGCGCCCCAAATAAAAATTTGAACGGTTTTTAGTATATATTTGATAAATTAGTATCAAGATGGCCGACCGGCGACCTAGTAATGCCTTCACGGTTGTAGACTTTTGCAAAATTTAAAAACCTGACAAAATAACATTTTTATATTCTTTATGTATCAAAAAAGGCGGAAATGATATGTACGATATGTTCGAACTTTCGAACGAAGAAAACCCTGACGTCTCAGGATTGATTCTTCCTGTGGCGGTCGCCAATGATGAAATGAGGAAGTATGTCAATGGACAACTCCTCTGCCTTATGATCACCCCTGTGGTGATAGGAGTGTGGTAAGGTTAAAGTAACGATACCAATGATTCCTGATTTCGGAATGTTTATTAAATGAATTACAGCAGTATTTATACCCCACAAGGGGTTGAAAACAAAGACATTCATTGAATGACCCATCCGGGCGGCCCATTAAAACAATGAAACATTTCCTTAACATACCTGGGCCTTTGTCCGGATGGGTCATCTTACAATTCGCAACTATTTACAGGTATAAGAAGTGATTCGTTCGGCTGCCTTTTGTTCCATTTTCATTTTCTTTTTGAGCCTCTTGGCCTTGAGCCGAATGAATCACTTGTCATTGAATTAAATAACTTAACATTTTTGTGGCCGCAGATCTGAACACGATACTTTTATACATATACTAGCAAGCCTTAAATATTAACTACCATAAGTCATAAAACTCATAAACCTATCTTCTGTACTAAATACTAACCCATAAAACCACTTAAAGGAACATCACATCAAAGACAACTGAAAATAATTTTCCCAACACACCAAAACACTGAATCCTCTCTCACACATAACTGTACCAAACAAAAATCAATCACCCCGTATATAGTAAAACAAAACCTAAAAATCGAAAAAACAGAAACCATTTTTGACGAATCTGCTAAAAGATATCAAATATTTAAACGAAAAGTCAAAGGATGAATCTGAAGGAATTATACTTGCGAAAGAAGGAAGCTTCTGCATCACAAAATTTAAACTCAAAATTCTCATTCTTATATCCTCTCTAACTCTCTCCTTTTTCTCTTCCTTTCTCTCGCCCACTCCCCGCCTCATTCTTTCTCTCTCTCTCTCTCTCTCTCGTTCGTTCTCCTCTCCAACTTTCCATTTAAAACCATAATCAGAAAATCGATTCCGCTATCTTGCCAACAACCGTATTAAAATAAAATAAAAATTCTTTTAAATGGCTCATGCAAACGTCAAAAGTCAAAAACTAATTTCAATTTTATATTTATAAAAAGAAAACGATTAAAATATTTTATACTAATGATAATTGAATATCAAAACATCTTTTCGAGTTTCATTTTTATAATTGAAAAAAAAGACAGGAGCGATTCTCCGACGATAGGGATCTTTTTTATAGAACGACAGCAAAATATTTTAAACGCATTTACACATTTTAATAGATTAAAGTGAAATACACTTGGGTCTCGTTTTACGCGAGAGAAGGAGATGATTTGAAACAGTGTATGAGTTGGAAAAACGCTTGAGCAGTGACGTAGCTAGGATTTTTGGGCTTGTAAGCAAACATGATCGGAGTCCTTTTTTTTTATAACCTTTAACGAATATTTAATAAGTAAACAGCTAGAAATGTGAGTACACGTTTTATCAACACAAATAACACTGCGTCGAGATATTTATATAATTTGCAAATATTACACAAAAAGATATAATGAAGAAACAGAAATAAATATACAGGAAAACCACTTAATTGGAGTATAGAACATATTTGGTATAATAATGGCCTTGAGTTAGGCACTCGTTCCATGGTCCCTTGCTATACGACAGCTACACCTCTGCGTATTAGAGATTTCACCTTGGGATGAAAAGTTATACATAAATAAAGTGTAAATATTTTATATTATAGATAATATTAGTGTATATGTAATGGTTTTATGCCAGTTTTTGTTTTTAGCCATGTTGGTTTTTACAAGGGAATGGTAATGCGGTGGTTTCCCATTGCTTTCATGACTCAAGAACTTAAGGGAACTGTTCGGCATGACATCCGCCTTTCTATTCCGAGCGGCAGCATTCTAGGTCACCATTACCCTGTCGATTGCCAACCTTCGACGCGGAAACATCACACAATGATGATGAATCCCGTTTTTCACCCTTTTCGGGGGTATAGGATGTTTGGAGGAGGATTTGAACTCACGATCACTAACGCCCAAGTCAGGAACTTCAACCACTACACTACGCTTCCCGCATAATAGTATTATGTCTATTTTTATATAGACAGTATTAGTATAACAGTATATATATTCTCTATTAGATATGCAGTAGGTCACATGAGACCTGACAGAATTTCATTTTCAACACATTGTTGACCGGCAATGACAATGAGGACATTGTAACACAAGAAGAGGATATACAATTACAAATATATCATATCATCATATCAAATACACAAATAAATGAGCCTAGTTTATGAAAAACTTGCGACAGAAATGTGCAATACTTTCAAAAAAAAATCTTTTGATAAAATGAAACAAGTCCTTCGGACAAAAAAATGTGCATTATTTATGAAACAAAACCCTTGGTAAAAAAAAAATATAATTCATATATAACTGCAAACTTGACAGGAGGCCATAAAAGTCCGAAAACTCAACTTGAAACGAGTCAAAACAAGACCAGAGTGTATTTCAAAAGTCGAAAGCGTCCAACCAACTATTTAAGAGTAGAGGAAAAATCAAAATCACATAAATAACGGAGAGAAGATTTATTGAGGACCGATTCAAAAAGTTCAAAATATCGTTTTTATAGTTCGCCCCCCTGCCCCACCCGGCACACTCTTCCGCCAAAAATCCATTGAACGGAAATGGACAGACTCGGGGATTGTTTTAAATTTTATTTCTCCAACTTCTGAGACTCCGTTCCAAATTCGATCTTTCTAATTTCTAGTTTGAACTACATTTATCAAAATAAATTGCTGCTTAAAAGTTACAAAAAAAAATTGTCAAAAATTTCTTAATACAAAAAGGAAACAAATTCTTTGGATTCTTTTTTTTTAAAAGTTAAGAAGAAAAAAGAAACAGCACCGGAAATGAAAAAAAAAGGAAAAACTTTTCCAATTGCGAGCTTTCTCCTTCTTCACTTTTGCTCTAATGTGTTTTAATTTAACTTTTTCCCTCGATCCTTTGTTCCGGACTTTTCTTTGTTGTCCTTTTGAGGTTACGCGGCATTCAACCAGGCATTTAAACAGTCAATGCTCCTATACAATCAGACAAAACCACACATTATCGGTGTATTAATGATTTAGCGGATCGTAACATATCAACAAGTAATAATAACAGTTCTCGTCCACGTCTCAAAAATGATTGCTCTATTTGCATAAAATATTTGTATCGCCATGATTACCCCATTCGAGGAAAAAATTTCCTCGTTTCTGTCGCTGTCACAGTTAAATTTCGATTTAAGAGTGTTTCGTGGAAGAATCACAACATTTTCTTAGCTGATTCTGACTTGATGTATGAATGAGGTCTTGCAATACCATCAACGAGCTGTTGTGTGTTATTGATACTAGGAAAGTCCATGAAATATGGAAAGCAGTGACACAATTAGTAGAAAAGCACAGCCGTATAGTAAAACTGTGGCCATAGTCAAGTCTACAGCACATTTTTCGCCATTTTGCTGAAGCAAGTGTCTGAAGTCACTTCCTGAAAAACATTTCACGATGACTTATCAAGAAGAATAACTAAACCCATTTATAGAACATAAACATTCATAAGCAAAATTAGTGTGCATTATTTATGAAAGAACTCGATCTGAAATACTGTTTGTGCCCAATTTCCTAGGATCAACAAAACCTCTGTTTCACATCAAAACTTAACACAAGATTCACGAGCGTTTTCACATACTTTAACGCATGTGAGTCACTTTGACTCATTTAACAAAACCAAAATCTTCATTACACAAAACAAACTGAAAACCAATTCATATTGATGATCGTCACCACCTTCTCAAAAAGTCAAAAAACTCAAATCAAGACTACAATCAAACTTTAAATGAGTCAAATCGACTCCCACCGAACTTAGTGCTCTTCAATAATTACAATTTGAGTGACGAGGAAGGTAAATTACTCTCCCCACAAAGGAAAGTAACAAATGTTAGGCCCTAATTTTCGAATGATACACCCAACCGATTCGGGGTTAATCTAATCGCATCATTACAGACTCTTAAGGTCGCCGTTTTAATTAAGCTCTACATAGCATCAAATCGGCACAGTTATAGACGCTTCAAAGAGACTAAAAATTTTCCTTCCAAAACTAAACAGTAAAAATATTATAATAATATAATTTAGACTTAGGTTTATTATTGTATCACCCGCGATATCCGGAAACGAGAAAAGTCTTGAAGGAACACTTCTGAAAAGGGAAAAGTTTAAATATTATTGTAGATCTATTCAAACAAATAAAACACACTCAGACTCTCAAGTAGATCTCTTTGTTTCGACCTTCAATAGAAATTCTCCGAGTCTTTTGTACGAGTGTTCGAAAACTTTGCAAAAGTTCACACTTTTAACGCCCGAATAACTTACAACTCTTAACAACAAAACTCGTATTTTTTAACGAAATTTTTTGTCGTTTTCGTAATAAACAATACAAATGGAAAAACATAAGGATAAGCCGTCTTCTGCTTCGTTCGAAAACAAAATGTAAAAAATAAATCAAAGAAATCTTTCAATCCGCCAAAATAAATGGCAACATAAGTCAAAATGGATGGAAGTCATAAAAACCAAAAAAAAATCCATCTCGCCCCTTCTCCTCAAACCTACCCCACCCCGTACACTCAAAAAATAAAATAAAAATAAAAATCGGTTGAGTGAAGCTTCGATTAATTTAATTAAAAGAAAAACCGGAAGCCAAATCAACCGAAGAAAATTCTCAAGATTTCCTAAAATACATCACGAATCCTGAGAAATTCGCTGACGTCCTTTCCACGACCCCTAAAACTCGTTTCGGGTTGCATACTGTAACGGTTAAAACACAGCTCGATTGTAGAGAATCTTTGAATGTAGTTTTGTAATTACTCACCTATTTAGAAACGTTGAAGAGGGAAAATTGTAAACACAACTTAATCCCGGAGAAATGCGATTAAATTAGTGCGCCCGATGAGGTAGAAAAAAGGAAAAGCGTGTACGAGCAACTGTTTATCTATCTACTCATTATTTCAACAGCAAATAGATTATGAATAAATCTTCGCTTTAACATTAGTCTCTCCTCGTCCTTTGGCTTTCTGTACTTAGTATCGTAGTTTCCCTCAAACAGATTTTTTTTTTCTAACCCATTTGCTAAAAGACTTGGATCCAAATATTTTGTTGGAAAATTTCCAAATTTGGTTCAAAGCAACTAATGCGAGAAAAAAGTTCAACTGTAAAAGTGAAACAAGGCTGTGATTTTATCTTTGGAGTAAATTAACAAAAAGGGCTTCCGAGAAGAACATCAAACACCGTGCGTGGGCATGTATATAAAAAATCTTTTAATGATAATCCTACAGTAGACAAAGGTAAAATGAAGTAGAGTAGTACGGTAGAGAAAATGGTAATGAAGAAAGGCAGGTGAGCAGGCTAAATTTCGAATTCTACTCAAAAACAACAAAAACCATTTTAATTCTAAAGCTACGACGGTTTCTTTGATATCAGGTAGCTCAACTATAAGTCTGTAGTGAACCAGATGGCCGTAAACAACTAACACAAACTAAATTTGATTTTCGTAAGACCAACTCTACAAACTTCACTCCTCAGCAATCAACTACCAACTAAAAACTATTTCAAACAACCGACTATGGCTGTAGTCAGGATGACTCAATCACACGTCATCCCAAAATATTACAAAATGACAACACGTATAAATATAAAGGCATACCTACTACAACTTAGGGTAGTTTCTCAAAAAGCAAAACCTGTTTGTCGAAAGATGGGGGAGGAAAACTGTCTTGGACACAGAAATGCACACATTCACCAATGACTCCTTTCAAAATTAATGCACATAGATTTATTTATTTACATTTACTAACAAATTTCCTGACTGTAAATACTAGTGTTAGTACTTGATGGCTACTACTAGCGATGGTTTCCTTTTCCTCCAAGTCAGATTTTAACCCTTTGCACGTCTACTGTAACAATACGAGTGCAAAGGGTTAAAATACGAGGATTCACCTTCAACTTACTCAGACGTGTGGTCTAGGTTGAAAGGTTTAGACATCATCTGGTCCTTCCCTAACAATGCTACAAAATGGACAAAATATCTAGACGAGGTGAGAGTTAATTAGCCTATCTGGTTTTTCAGAAAGTTGGCTAAAGCGGCGTTACATCCAAAAGTATCACATAACTAAAATTTCCATTATATTTTAGACCTCTTTTTACGCGAATTTATTTTGTGCATTTGTAACCCAACAAACATGAGAATCTGTAACCTATCCAAAATAAAATTTTAACAAACCTGATACAATTTATTACTCCATTTTACGCGGTGGCCAACAATCGCATAAAACGAAACCATTACGTTTGTTAATTATTATTACATAATATTTATTTATTTATGTATTTTTTTAAACTAAAACCAAAACTTCTTTTAATCATTTCGAAATTCATTCAAATTACTAAAATCACACCCTTTACCGAGCTCTGTTTTAGAAGACGACATCCAGCAACATCCAGGCATTTTTAATGACCTTCAAAAATCACAACAATTCTACCATCCAACCAATTCTAGGGACAAAATATAAACTTTTGTTACAACAAAGAAAAATATATTAAAAGAGCCTAAAGACAAAAGATATAAAATCATTTAAAATAAATCATTTTTAGTTTGTTCATCCTATACACCAACAAATAACGAAGAAACCCAAAATCGGTTGACACTAGGGAGTTTTATTAACCGCCTTCCTTCTCCCACAAAAAATAAATAAATAATACAAAATAAATGATATAAACATCGAAAAATCAAATTTACATCAGTTTTTAAGCGTTAAACCAAAAAAAAAAATTTTTTCCCCGTACAATAAAAGTCACGCACACAAACCCAAACTGGGGCTCATATTTTTTATGTTCAATACTAGATTTTTATACCCATCATTAATATAAAAAAAAGGAAATTTTTAAAGTAATTTTTTTTTCTTTGGGGAAATTTGAATCTGACATCATCCGCTCTTTCTTGGACCTTCAACAACAAAAATGAAATGGGACAATGAAAATAGAAGCATTATTAATGATGGCCTGTCAAATGACTTTTGCAAGTGTAGAAAAATTGATTTCTTGTGAAAGGCCCATTTCGCCTTTTTTATTCTTCCCTTACAAAGATTACATCATTCCTATTTTTCCCCACCAGGCATGCATGGTACAGAGTGTAAAAAGGATTTTTGATAATGTCCGTGATAAATGTATTCAGCGACAACAGAAAAATTGCCACCAGATATAATGTAATTTAGGTTAAAGGGCTAACAAAAAAACCGGGTACAGGTCGATCGACGAAAAGGGTGAGGATGGTACGAGGGAACGGACGAACGGAGGAAACGTCAGTCATAAATTAGCTGAAACGCTGCCGTGCTGCCAAAGAAATTTTAATCCCAACTAGAAAGCCTATTAAAATACAAGTCTTTTATTTATCACTAATAAAAAAAACAAAAAACGTATTTGGAAAGTAGATTATTTTAAAGCTTTTTCACGAACACCCCCCCACCTCCATCTACTCTCCAGTTGCTCATTTCCTTCCAAAAAACCACCCAAAATGAATTATTTTCCTTAAAAATCGTATCGTTTGGACTGGGTCGTTAAAACTCCACTTAAGAGGGTCATTCAAATGTGGATTTGTAACCTTAAACAGTTTTTAAAGCTAAACCTCCCCGAGCTAAAGCTAAAACCCCACAAAATCATCGTAAGCAGGAAGTCACATTTAATTAATTAGTTAAATTTTTTCTCGAAGAAAGGAAAGAGTGAAAAAAATAAAAAGAAGACGAAGAGGAAAGGCATCGGTTTTAAAAAAGACAGTCAAGAGTCGGACTCTTAACATTTTTACAAAAAAAAAGAAGCGTAAACATTCCAGTAAAAACAAAGGACTGATGTCAGTGAATTTTTTCTAAAGATAAATCAGAAAAAGAAAGACGGGAGAAAAAGGAAAGTGATAATGGAAACCACTTACCAAGATCTAAAAGGCAGCCCTATAATTTTTCATCAAGAGGATTCCTGTTTATTTTAACGACAAAAGGCACGGAATGAATTCTTTCCCCGTTCGCTCGTTCGTTCGTTCGTTCGGTCTTCTTCTTCTTATTTTTCCTTTTTTCTTATTTTAACTTGTATCATCTTCGTCTGACGAACCCGTAAACACTAACCGAGTCCTGGTAAAATTCACCAACGTTCGCTAATAGCTACAAGGCATTATTAGCAACGACTTAATAATTAGTCTCTCCTTCACTTATCTCCTCTCCTCCCTCCATTTCAGACATCTACCCTTGACGGGTGGGAGAAGATTAGAAAAACTATTTCCTGTGCCACATTCGTTTCTCCGTCTCTCTCTCTCTCATTCTCGAGAGAGAATCGATATCCTTGGTGACAAAAACAGCTGAGATGCTAACAAAAAAAAGGAAAAACGTTTCAAATCCGAGGAAAATATTAATCGGGAAAACGAGGGAAACCAGTGATCTGCTGACTTTAAAAAAATCCAAGAACAAAGTTACTCAGTTCGTGACTATACGCTTGTGAAAGTGTTGAGTTCGACTAAACGCTAAATTCTCCCAAGCCATTGTTTAACAAAACTCGCACAAAAAAAGGAAAATCGATTCGAAGGAGTTATTGCGTCCGTAAAAATCCTCTGAAAAAAAATTAAAGCGTGGGAAAATATTTTCCCTTTGGCCTTAGCCTTGGGGAAAAGCTCAAGTCGAAAAATGAAACACAAACTGAGAATATTATTAAAAAGGAAAAAATTATTTAACTGGGTTCAGGGTTTAATATATACACTTCCTGCCACGTGATTAGGGCTATTTATATAAAAAGGTTTCGTTTTTGATTATATACAAGAATGGAGAAGAAGAACCAATTGTTGAGGAGTCTAAAACTGGTTCATTAATTTTGAGCTTCATTTTATTAATCAGTGATTTATAATATAACTGATTAAACGATAATTATATTATATAGATTGAAAGATGTAACTGGTAAACAATTAAAAAAACGTTCGATTGATAGAACAGACGTTGATTCTGACTTTTTAGATGAAATCTGTGTGAAAAGCAATATGCTCCAATAAGAATTTTATGAGTGCAAGTGTCTTCGAAGAATTCTCAATTGATTCACCTCGATCTGATTGGCTGACGCGAGGATTGATCAGAAACTTTTCAGCATTTTCGAGCAGAAGGGCAACCCATTTCAACTTACAGGATGTTGGATTGTCAAAAAATTGGCGACAGGTTCCAACTCGGTCGTGTATATTTTAAAATCTGATTGATTCCGAACATATCGATGCCCCCCCTCTCTCCCATACATGCCAAAACCTGATTGGTCTTCATGTGATTAATCAGAAGCCCTCTTATACATTTTCAGAATTGTGACTGGTTCTTAACCGACATACAGAATCCTTCTCAAATTTTCTGTAAAGTGATTAGTTATTAGCCTATCAATATCAATTAGCCCATCAGAGGCTACTTTGTAAATAAAATCATCATCAGGGCCTGGAATGGTTTTTAACAATTTGACAACCAAATTTTAAAAAAATTTTTAGTCTAGTTTAGGATAACTTTGGAAGTGGATCGGACACACTTAAGAAAGGCGCAAAAGAGTTCTGTTGCCAAGCCCTAGAGTGGAACTCCCTCAGCCAGCGTCGCAGAGGAAGACCCAGGGGTTCGTGGAGGTCAACAACAGCTGCTGAGCTATCTAAACTTGAGCCACTGATGACATGGTACCAAGCGAAGTGCTTAGCACGCAACAGGGACAAGTGAAGGTCATGTTGCGGCCCTATGTGTCTCCCAGCCACGGGAAATAATATACATATTAGGATAACTTATGCGAAGACTAATCAATCTCCATACAGTGATTTGATTGGTCGGCTGAGAAACTATCAGTTTACAGAAAATATGAATGAAGCAAATTCTGACTGTTCACTTGGGACCCAATCAATGTCCAGAACTTAGGTGTAAGGAAAGGCGTTAATAGCTTTCTTTTAACATTGACGTCATTCTCTGCTTTTAATTCGGATTTTGATTTTCAACCCTTTTGTCAGAATCACGTGGAAAGTTTAAGGCTCTTTACAAACTTTAATTGAAAATCACTCGTTATCATGGTTCCTGAGACTTGTTTAACAATGAACGGGCCATTTAATCGAAATATTAATACCTCTCGAAATTTCACGTCCATCAACTTCACAAGTCCCTTTCACGATAGAATGCTGAGGACTTCATTATTCCCTCTTTAATACTTTGTATCCGATTCGAGAGATTTCGGCTCGAAAATTATGCTTCGATACTGAATATCCAAACCTCGCATTTGCTATAAAAAAATTTGTGTTGCATATACTGACTTATGGACACCATTGACTCATTTTTTGTTTTCAGTATTGCCAACTTTAATCGAACTACATGCACTAAGAGTTTGTATAAGAAATTGTTTGCTAACATAACTCTGCCACTCAATCGCAACGCAATTTCTTCTTACTGGCCAGTTTTAATGTTGAGCAACAACGTTCCCAATTTCAAAAACATTAATCGTAGCTAATTACGAACAAAAACTTTACACTACAGTAATCACAAACTATGTGATATTGCTTTTTCAGCTTACACCACTTTCAAAATAGACGGTTCAGTTAATAAATAAACTCTTTGCTCCTAAAAAAACATAAAAGGCCATCCCGGGGAATAAAATTAACGCAAAATTGCTATGTGCACTTATACTTTTACAATTTTATTACAAACCGCATAAAAAAAGTTCAGAGCGTTATCACTACAAACACTGCAAACTTTTTACGTGGTTTGTCATAAATCCAAAAACCTCTTTTTATATACACTTGCAAATGATAGTATTAACGCAAAACTGTGCTTCGAAGTTGGAAATGGGAAGCATAAGGGTTCATCTTTAACTTTGACCTTTTATATACACTTTCCAACTCCCGGAAAAACCAAATAAAAGCTTCAAAAATTATTAATAATAATAATAACGAACAAAAGTAAATAAGTCTCTTATGAAAAGTCGAGCAGAGTAAATAGGTAAACTAATTTATAAACAAATTAAGTGGATTAATTACAACACAAACATGTTAGGCGATGACAATGCGGGCGAGGTTTGTACATTCGGTCAGAAACGTTGTTTTTGTCACAAAAAAAAAAATTTTTCGAAACTGAAAAGTTTTCCCCAAACAAAACACCATTTGTCATCATAACAATGTTCTCAAATGAATTGTGTTTATCTAAATTAACCTACGAAGGGAGGAACGGCGGCATTCAAAACATCATTTCGTCAAAAAAAAATTAAAGGGTTTAGAAATTTGTTGGAGGAAAAAGGGCAGCGATGCTATTAAAAATCCGAATTTAAGCTTTTACTACAGCAAGACTCGAATTTCAATCTCAAAGACCTCCGGGAGCTTACAAAATCAGTTAACGTTCAGTTTTCCTCTCTCTTCCTTTCTCCTTCTATCTATTTATCAACCTGAACTTCCTTTCCTTATTCGACCTCTCATTAGATCCTGTTCCGATGTCGAACATTGACCCCCTTCGATCCTTGACCTAAATTCCTGACTGTTGAAAATTTCATTGTTACAGGATTTATTAATACAAGAACCTTGTTCGTGAACCTGATCAATGGGCGGATGAGTGAAAGACTACAAAAAGTGATTGATGCACTAGGGTTTACGAAGATGATTAATAATGAAAATGAAATAACTTATTGATTGGATTTGATCATTTATGTAAGATGACCGAAGAAAGGCTTTTAGAACGCTTTCAAATTCAATTTTCTATCTCCAAAATATCTGAGAAATTCTTAATTTGTTACTTCCTTGACTGATTTCCGCTCTCCCACCAAGCAACCCGAACCATCTACTTCCGTTTATACTTCTAATTTCCAAACCATTTTCTATTGTATTGTGATCAGATCACGATCTCTAATCTCACTCGGTGTCTGACGTAAGAGTCTTAGAACTACTACTCTACCACCCCCAGTTACTAAACAATACAGACTTGTCACAAGTCGAGAAAGAGAGACGAGGGTTATTTCATAAATAATGCACGCTCATTTCTATCCACGACAATCTCATATCCACCAGATATTTTGTTGGACGAGTCAAACAGACTCACTTCAGGGCTGATAAATATACAAATATACATCCGTAAATCTTACGTCAGAAGAATAAGATACATTATAAACTAAAAACCGACACAAACACTAACCACTTCTAAATTATTTTCGATTTAAATTGCAAAAAGAGGAGTTTCACCCCGCTGCCACCGCCGCCTAGTCCCCCGGGGGGCGGTAAAGAGAGTGAGAGGAAAACATTAAACTTTTTTTATATCTGCTCTTTGTTTGCTGTTGAACTAAAAACAATATAAATCCTCAACTTTTAAAATGTATTAAAGAAAGGCCAAAAAAAATCGATTCCGAGAGAAACCAAGTTTTATCCCTAAAAATTAAACTTCCCAGCACTGCCATTTTATGTCAAAGGGATTGCAAAGAATACGCCAGAGGCTTTAGAGGAAATATAAGAAAAAAAAAGGAAATCAGGAAAGAAGGGAAAACATCGCCAAGTTATATAAATTTTTGAAGTTTTCTAGGGGGTTTTAAACTGAAACTGATGAAAAATTAAATAGAAAGTCCAAAACCCCGAGCTGTGACAAAGGAAAACTTTTTTTTTTACTTTTCCTCCTCTTCAAAGTTGAACAAAGAGAAGTGAAAACTTTATTATTTCTTCTTTTGTTTATTGTGCAATTTATCTCAAAGCTAAATCTAACCTGTATAGTCATTAAAAGTCAGTCGACGATAGAAACGCAATATTCTGATAAAACGGGATTTGAGTGAAGACGTTCATCGACGACAGAGGACGTGATTATAATTCCTGGCAGAGAACTAAAGTTACCAAATACCGATTCGGACTAATATTTACATTATAAATAAAAATTAAATGAGACTCTCACACTACAACCTGTAATTTTATAAATGAAAAACACTTTCTCAGAGTTTGTATTCGTCTTTGTCTTTTTATTACGTCGATTCATAAATAACTTCCGTTATCTATGCTATCTCTGTTTATTAATATTTGACTTGTAGCTCTTCATCAAATTATTTTTTTCACAAATGAGGCTCGATCGTTCCCTAAGTATTCCTCACTCCTACGAAGAATCCTTTTCATAAATACTGCACATTTTAATTAAGGATTTAGTTAAGAAATATTGCAGCCAGAAGTACGAATCGATTTCACAAGTAATATTGAATGATAAATATAAAGAGACGACAGTTTAGTGTATAATATTATAAAATGATATTACCTTAAATTTTATAATAATTTTGACAAATTATATGAAAGGAACTGTTTCTGTCGCTGAGGAGGAAAGGCCTGGTAGGGAAATTAGAAAGAGAAGAATCGCCTTCTACGACATCTTACGAGTAGACTCAGGAAGACTGACCAACCAGGTCTTCAACCACTTCCTCAACAGAAAAACAAAGCCGGCATGGTTCATGAAAACTGAAAGACTTGAGAGAAGCAGTGGTCACATCAGTGGTCATACAAAGACGAGCCAGAGAAAGTAGAAAACACGAATTTCCAGGGCAAACCTAGGCTAAAAGGACAGTGTAGTACTCTAGGAAAAACTGAAGCCCGTGACCTCAACTAGCGCAGGCGTACCAACACTTAGGTTCGTGGCGGGTAAAACCTGTATTCAAATGTTTCCACGACTCCTCTAACCATTTCAATTAGTATCATTTACATTACTATTAGTATTTATCAACTGTCTATGGTTTATTCAGACGTAGTGAAGCGAAGATTCTGGCTATAGTTTTCCGGCAGGTTTTTAGTAGAGAAGAGATGGGGAGAGATACCTGAAGTACAGCCAGAACAGAGAAAGACAGAATACAGTCAGAAAAGAACAAAAACAGAAAAACATCAGAAGAGATGTGATTGAAACTAAAGTAATCCGAAGATGGCCCGATCACAAAAAAATGAATCGCTCATGAAATATTACACGAATTCTTCCTGTAGTTGTGCATTATTTATGAAATAACTTTCCTACAAAACTTCTCATTTGCAGTTTTTATCTATTTACAACTCGAATTAATAAAGTTACTTTATTACCAGTTGAGAGATTCGAGAACTTAACTAAGTTCTATAAAATTTTATGTAAAATCTTTAAATTATTATTTTCCGATACGACACCATGAGAAATCCTTTTCATTGTTCTCTCTTACCAAACCTGAAAACCTTTGGATGCTGATCAGCCGAATCATTTTAAAAGTTTGATCTTTTAGTTCATAAACGTGAGCTTTTTGTAGAAAGCTTTCAATAAATCCCTTTTTTATTATTTCCGTTTTAAAATAAAATCCACGAAAATTTTTTTCTCCTTTTATCGGAAAGAACTATTTGAATTCGACACACGTGTTTTAAATAGAGTATGCACAAGTATTTATAAACTTTTTTCAGTTCGCTTCAAGCAATTTCCCTAAATATTTCAAACTTTTCCCAACTTTTTATGTGTATTGAGTAAATAAATTTTTAAGTTTCTATTTGATTCCTTCAAAACTTCTTTCTCTCTCTCTCTCTCTCTCTCACTCACTCGCCCGCGCATTCCATTCCCGATCATTTTACCTTTAATCGTAATTCAATATCTTTTATTGTTATATTTTGGGAAAGTTTTTATTTTTAGTTTACAAGAACAATTGTATCTCCAAAACAAATTAACAGATCACAACAAATCAATTTCTTTATAAATGAAGTCGAAATTGGATTACGAGTTTACCCAAATAATTTTTCTTCCCACAAATTTTACAAAAATTACGAGTAGTAAGTATACAAGAAATTTTGTACTTTAAATGAAATAAAACTTTAAAAGCGTCTGAGATAACAAAGATATTTCAAATTTACACAAAAATTAAAACTGTGGCGTTCTCCAAATTCCGGAATGGGTACAGTGAAATTAAGCAGCCGACAACCGAAGCTAAATTCATTCAGTTCCGGAGCTCCGGACCACCAGGATCTTTGCATTTTCCTTTTCAATTCTAAATTATAGTTATATTTTATATATCAATATACATATACGTTCGGAATTAGTGTTGTCCATCATTCGTTCATCTACAACGACACAACCTGGTTCCGACAAAACCGATATACAGTATATACTGGGTCATTACACCCCACGTTTCGTACACTTCAACAATGGTTGTTGACATCGTCAGGGTACGAGCGAAACTGTACATAATGTATATGCTGTGGTAGGTATGCCTTTATAAAACTGAGAGGCAGCTACTGTGAAATGCGTTGGGATTAAGTGGGACTCAGTCATCCTAACCACAGCGAAAGGCTATAGTCAGTTGGTATTGAGGCCTTGACGAGTTAAATCTGTCGAGTTGGTTTACGATTATTAAATAAAGTTTTAGGAAAATTAATTTGTGTAGATTTATCAATTTAAGTCTTTTACATCCAACAGCTGACTACAATACTGTAATAACTTAGTATATAATGTATGTAAGTGAGGGGTTTAAGTGCCGCAGAAATTTAACTCCTTTGTCAGTCTCACAAATAGACATCAGAGATTCCATTAGTATAAATTGCTATTTTGTTTCAATTTCTTAGTAAAATTATAATTATGCATTTAGGTTATAAAAATATACCAACCCAACCCACTTCTTCAAAAATTCACAACACCAACTAAAACGTAAAAAATAATTTAGCGTCTATAACTGACAAGCTGACATACTAATTCGAAACAATACACAATATTGGCAAGTCGTCTCTCACTAAAAGTTATAATATAGAAACAAACAAAAAGCTCACACAGGAATGAGTATAAATATAGACATTCAACTGATTGGAAAGAAAGGTATTACTATATTCCAAAATTTTGAGGAGATAAAAAAAAATTCATCTCTAAAAAATTTTAGGAGTCGACAACACTTCCAAGCTCCAACAGCTAACAAAAGAAATCACGTTTCGAAATTATTTTCTATCAAAAATCCTGACACGGACCTTTTCCGATTCGCTTTCACTTCTTTTGTTCGGAACCAATCGAGAAACCGACAAAAGCTCGGGGGAAAAGACCACAAAATATTCGCCGACTTTAATTTCCGTATTGGTTTGAATTAAAGACAAATAAGACTAAACACTGGGAATCTTATCGTGACCAAGTTTACCTAACAGAATGTGTTTATCTAGTCCATCCTTCTGTGGAATTTTAATGACCGCCGTTCCCTTTGACCAAGTCTTTTGTTCTTTGACCACTGGAGTTCAATTGAACCCGATGCGGGTTCGAAATCCAGTCACCAAAATATACATTACACCTCCCATTCTTTATCTCCCGACTCAACAAACCAGGATACAAATGTGGTAAGCGTGTGACCAATTTCTTTGTCCCCTTTCACCGCCAGAAAGAAAACTATTGTGCACAATCTCATAACAGGGAAGAGGAAAGGAAAAATAAGTTTTCGTGAAAAGATGAGTGTCATCAAGACGCATTTTTAAAAAGAAAATGTCTACCTTTTGTCATTAAATCCTTAACTTTTTTCCCTTTGTTTCGAAAATTATGAGATGGCTTAATTTATTTCTAAAAGAAAGCCGCATTAAAGATCTCACCTCGCACATTTTTTAACCTCAAAATATCTTCCGAACCAGAACAGAATTCTGTAATTAAAATAAATAAATAAAACACCGCCATCAAACTTATTTTATTCCTGTCTCCTTTTATTAAGGAAAGGAAAAGTCATTTCGTCAAAAATTCCAAAAACCAAATCCCAGTTTAATCTTACCTACCAACTTCATTTATACAACAAAGACATTCGAAATCCTTCAACAAGTTAACCACAAATCAGTTATAAATTCAATTTCCGCTTTTATATTAATATTTCCAAAATCTTTTCTCCTCCATCTCCATCCAAGAGAAGATCCTCTTATTCCAGATGAATCACATGGCGAAAAGACAACAACAACAACAACCAAAAAAATTATTTTTATCAACCGCGACGAAAAAGTTACGGTTTTAGATATCACACCATCGCCCACCTCGCACAAAACTGGTTAATTAACATTTTCTAATTTCTTTTTCTTCCATTATTAAAAACCTTTTTTTTTTTAATTTTATCACTTCGAGTGCTTTACCACTTTGCCATAGTTTTAGGGAGAGATACTGAGGAAAAGTTTTTCCTGTTCGGTCTCTCACAGTCTTATGCATGTTTGTACTTTAATTTTTTAAGAGCTTTACAAATTTGCTTTGGGAAAAGAGTGATGGAAAAAGAATCCTCAAAAGCTTTCTCAAAATCTCCTGTTATAATCAAATCCTTGAGACTTTTTCTCATTTTTTTTACTTGATTTTCCTGTTCGGCTAACTTTTTTTTTATTATTTTATTTAAACTTTTGAATGAGTTTTAGGTCCTAAATATTTATTAATATCCTGAGAGTTTAATAATTAACGACTTTCTGAGAGATGAGTAAGGAAAACGGTTGCATATTCTTGTTTGTTTATTATATTATGGGTTTCATGTGTTTAGATGTGTTGTATCAGTCAGCAGTGAGAAATTGTTAGTGTTAGTTGTTTTAGTCTAACAGATGTTAGTCGAAATTGAAGCTTCTTCCTCTAAAGATGACTGTTACCTTTCAACACGGACGAAATGTCTGAGGTAAGAGTTAACTGTCTTGTTCTTCCAAAAAATTGATTTAAGCAGCAAAATAGCTGTTGTGGGTGCTGGTTGTCGATCCCAGCCGCGAGAGTAATGACAAATAATGAAATAGTACGCTTACATGAGTTCATCCTTTATACCTGCTTGGCAGCTGACACGAGAAAAGGCAGGTAGGAGAGGAATTCCCTAAGCAGCTTACTCTTATCAGGACTACGTCAGTTGAGATGACCGCTATGGTGACGCGATTGTGTACTTATTCGCGTAATTTGACAGGTACGACTTTTTGTGGGAAAGTAGACCACGTGCTATCACTGAACTTCGAGTACGAGAGACTATGAAATACTACGAGAGAATAACAATGACTGCTCGACAGCCGCGAATCTGCAAGCATTCAGCTCGCACGGCGAACGTTTTTGCGTATTCTCTCCACTTCGCCTCCTTCCTGAACCTGATTCCGAAATTGACGCATGAAACATGAATAACACTACTAACATTAAAATGCCAATTGTATATGTATAAAATATTTTTAATATTGCAAATCTGTTTATAACCTGATCGGGGTCAGCAACCTTTTTTGGCCGAGGGTCAGAAGGATCACAGAAATATTTTTGTACATTAAAACGGTCCTTAGTATTGTTAATATAAGAATTACCCATAGCTTATTCTAAATTATTTATACAACCTACGTCTTTACAAAAGTTGTAGTTAACTCAATGCAACACCCTCATTAAGTGTTGCCAACTCCTGTTACCCTTCTTCAATCCTACATACAGAAATACTTATGTGGAAAGATCCATACGAATCGAACTAAAATGCAGTTCATAGTATCTATTATCAATTTTTTCTATACTCAAAATGTTTAATTCGTGTTTATATTTTATATTTATATATTATACTTGACTTTCAGAACTAAATTGAGTCATTTTAAATTATTAAATGGGATAATCAGTGATCTATGGGTCATATGTTGCCGACCCCTGACTCACACTATTCACTTTGTTGAGAAAAAAGTCAAAGTAGTTTTCATCACCAAAGTATAGAATTCGATATATCTCATAGTATCAGATTGTGTTACAAACTCCCCACAAACGTTGTTAAAAGTCGTCAGAACGCAAATTTTCTTTTTCACTCGGTTCTGGATCTAATGTAACATCGTGTTTTAGGGGGTCATCTGTATTCACAACTCCGATTCACACCAACAAAGGATGATATGAATAACGAGAGACAGAGACAGTGCTGATTCTCAACTCCTCCCCACGTCCTTGTTTTATACGTTTCAGAGAATCTATTTAACCCCTTAAACCTCTTCTGGCAACCTTAGCGAAGATCAAAGTTTACCCTTGAGTCTTACAGGCGTAATAGCTTCCTCAAATCCTTTTAAATTTTTCTTCCACTGAGAATGCCTCCGATGTCTTCAACGTCAAAGAAAGTGAAACGTCTGGGCGAGAGAGAAGAGAAAATTCTTTTGTCTCAACTAAAAACTTGACGCGGCGTAACAGCCAACGAAATATTTTAACGCTTCCATTTACGACTCAATTTTAATGAAATCGAATACGAACTCCGGCGAATTTCTTTCAAGGAATAACCGAATGAAACGGTAAATAACACCGACGAGGATGATTTACGGACATTTCGACTACCTGAAACATAATCCCTCGAAACAACCGCTAAAACGCTTCACATTTCTTCCATATAACAAAATGTATAATTATAAGGAATTTAGAACTTGTCAGCGCCTCACACCTAACACATTAACACACTTCACTTCCATTCGCGAAATTTTAATAAATACTCAACGAACTGATTCCATTTTTACACACACAAAAAAAAACTTTCATCATCTTCTTCATAACGTTTATATTGACTATGCTTCTCTAGTACAAAGACTGACACTTTACTTTTCAGATGACTTAATCCAGTCAGCTTTAATACAAACTTGATAAATTTACTTTTTTTTTCTCCTCCCTCCTCCAAGACCACTCATAGTTTTCCACCATTTCTCTAAAAACTTCTGACAATCTTTATTTCCTTTCAAGTTTCCCAAAATTTTTTTTTCTTCTACAATTGTCTCTCTCTCTCTCTAAAGTAAAGGCTTCCGCTTTTATTAACGCACAACTTGAGGCAACTTGTTTCCTCAATCAATCAACAAAACCAATTCCCTTTTAAAAGAAAAAGGCTTTTCATCAATTTTCTTCTTTAGCTTTCCAATAAGTCCTCCGCCCGCCTTGAATCGTGACGTTAAATATTTCTTTTCAATGCAAACGTTTTTCCGATTTTATAAAATGGTGGATGGGTGATTTCAAACTACAAATAAATCCGATGACGAACATGTGAACGAAAGATTTATTATAAATAAAATAAAAATGAATAAATATATACATACATTTCATTATAAAACCAATAAAAATGTATTTTGTATAAAAATTAAATGAGTCAAATTGGCTCAGGCTAAGAATTTAGTATTAAAGAACTGGAAGGAAGTAAAAGGGATGGTTTTGTAGTAACACACAATTATAATAATCGTGATTAGTGTTTCGTCATTATTCTGTGTGCATTATTTATGGAAGTAGTCCTCGCAAGTGTGCATAACTTATGAAAGTAATTGTTAAAACTGTGCATTATTTATGAACAAATTTTAAAACCAAGAAAAGGTACGAACGCTTGTAACAATCTAGGTATTCTCCCATGTAAAATAGATGTTGATGTTGACGGGTACTCTCACAAGGCTAAACTAAAATCACAGTCTTCAAATAGGTGCCTATTGCAAACCAGTAGAGAGTCTTAAGGGCTCCCAATACGGGACAGTTGGCAAGAGTAAGACTGACATGGTTTTGATTGGATGCCAAGAGGAGGCATTAAAAGTATGACAAGAACGATGTCCTTTGAGTAACTATACAAATAGGGAATGAAACATCATAGGAGACTGTAAAGACAAAATAAATAAATAAACAGCCAATCGAAATGCAGTATCAAATTACATCAGAAAAACCACAAACACGACGTAAGAGTCTATAACAGGAAGGCACTACAGAGCTAGCTTATACCTATGAAGAATAAGAGTGGGTAAGGCCCCATCCCAAGGATTGAATCCTATATACATTTAAACAACTGTGAAACTAAAATTATTTATCTGTAGCTCTTGCAATCCTTCAAAAATTTAATTGCTGTATATTCTGTACATTAAAAACCCAAACCGACCAATTAAAGCTTCTCTCAATAAGTAAACTAACCCAAATATTATGCAAAAAAAATCTTAAGGAACTGGACATCACAAAACAAGACTTTAAACAGCTTGACAGGATAGAGAACAAACTGAAGCGACAGGGGTTCCGGCCAAAATTCTGGCTGAAGACTCAAGGAGAGGAAAAAAGCTAACAGCAACAAGATGAGGGAGTATTGAAGGAGGCGGAAAGAACAGAAGGAAAAAAAAGTGAAGCAGTTTTAACATCACTGTCCAAAAAAATGTCCGATACAGCAACAAAAATCGAATATTCCAGACAGACAGAGGGCAAAAAAGCAATCGACATTAAACAGACCACTTAACGCCCCACAAACAGTTTTAATTTCGTTTTTGAATTTCCCAAAGGAATTAATCAAACTCCCATAAAAATTTATGGTCAAACCTACTATCGAATACCGAACATATCCGACCGCAAACATAATTCTAAAACAGATCATATTCGTAAAAAAACACCCAAAATCGATTAAATTAGTCCGAACATGCGACGACTGTTTGTATCTAACATTCACAAAGGCTAACAGTACACATTCAGACAACTTAAACAAGTCATTTCGGTCCTGGCGGACTTAATAAGACATTTTTACGACTCGAAACATTCATTTTAAGTACGTACGAGAGAACAGACGAAGCTTTTCCTATACACAAAAGCAATAAACCCATTCTAATGATAGGAATTCCGAGATAAAATTATTATTTATAGAATAAAAAAAATTTATTACACTATACTTTTAGAAATATATTTTTTGTTTGATCGAAGGAGGGAACTGTCGACTGAAACGAAAATACTCGCTCTGACGGTTTTTAAGGAGCGTAAATTGTCGGGAAATATTTTTCTTTTTTATTATTTTTCATTATATCCGTCAATTGTCACGCAATTTTGAAAAATAATTCAAATCCTGACATTCGAAAGGAGTTTAACCCTACTCACCGTTTCTATTTTTAGATATTTCTATTAGAAAAAAAAAACTCAAACAGAAATATAATCAATAACCGATAATAAAACTAATAATGTATAATTACTTGCTCGTAAAAATTTGTGACACCAATACTCATACCGGTAATTTTTGACAGGATTAAAATTATATATACGTGAAGTATAAGTTCTTTAAAAAATTATGGGTGATTTAAATCGAGCCCACTAGTTTACGGTTAAATTTTGGGGCGGATACAATGACTATTATGTAACGTTCCGAATTTGTGACTAAGCTCCGTAATAGTTCACGAACTAGGAATAAGACTTCCACTTCGATGAATAGTAATTGCGTGTCAATAGTAGGAAACCTTGAAAATGTCTCTCGCAAATTATGTGGAACGTGGAATTCCAACATCTTGTGTATCAACAACCATAGAGACCGACACTGATGTTATTCAAACTTGGTTTTTCCGCCTTTGATCAAATTTATATACAGCAAACCCCTACAGAACACTAAAGAAAGTAATAAGGAATCGAGTTGTATGGGTTATACACACACAGAACAATTTATGAATGTTGAAGCTACCGTATAGTATTGATGAGATGTGATATGGTTTGAAGTACAATTAGAAACTAGAGTTTGGTGGTTTGGTGGAACGAGCACCAGTACGAATACCTCTGTCTACTGCTGTAGTTGACTGCAACTCTCTCTATTCCAAACCCCACGAAAATTTAGCTGGTAACGACCCCAATTCATTGCAACTAATAGCTATTATGGTATAGTCTACTGTATATAAACAACACTTTTGAGTTATTTATACTAAAAATTAATTCTAGATCTCTTTGATCTTGTTTCCAGAGTAATTAATTGTTTTACTGTTTTTATAGCAAATTTAAAGCAAAATCTCAGCTGACCACTAAAGATACCAACTGCTGGTGGTGTTATTTATGTTGTGAGCACTCTGCGTATCGGTAACAGTGATAAAACATTTCTTTTTTTGGCGAGAATGATAAATGGTGGGCAGACCATCAGTTGTGATGTCTCCATTTGTCGTAGATCTCGGGTGTCCTCCCTGTTCTTTCTGTCCATTTGTATTGTTAAGACATAATAAAAGAAAAAAGGCTTCAGACCATCCTCTGAAGGTCAATAAAATATGATAATTCAACAACAAAAGATATTTTCTACAAAAGCAACTATGAAACAGAAGGCAAAAGACGGTCATCGAAGAGGGTTGATTCATTCATTCAGTCAGTCTGCATTCCTGGACATCCTTCCACCACTTAGATCAAGACTGATTGATTCGCATAGAGAAAGGTTGTCATAGTCAGTATATTTATCATATATATATACTTTTATGATATCATTTTATTGAAAGAAAGCTTGTATAACGGTAGTACTGTCTTAGTCTATCCAATTTTTTGTTTGATGTCCAACAGCATTTAAAAGTACCTTTAAACTGTATTCACACCTACTAGATACTAGTAAATTGTACATTTCAGTTCCAAGAGGAAATTTCTTCTTTTTTTTTGTAGAAACTAAATTAATTGTACCAAACCTGTTGAATGACCTTTTTCCAAAAGATTAAATGCTCTAGGCAGCTGACTATTTTGAAACATGAACCGACTCCATTACCTTTAAAACGGATTTTAAGGGGAACGACCCAACTCCTCTTCCAGAGTAAACTTATAAATCAACTTTTAACTTTTCTCACCACCTCTGCAAATAGAGAATTAATTTTTTTTTAAACAGCTCAACTTGTTTACTTTATCTACGTCCGATAAATTCTAAAACAACTTCGATTATTTAATTAAATCAAAAACCAAATCCCCGAAGAGTTATCAACTTTCAGATTAAGTTAAATTCTATTCAGCAAAGAGGTCAATACAACTTAAAGGTATTCAAAAGCCCTTTTCAAAACATCCAAAATGAATTCAAAGGGTTGTCCCGAGCACAAAACACCTGAAGGGAAACATTTCATTTTAGCACTCCTTTAAGATTTCAAGGTTTTAAACACCGCCAATGAATTTCTAATTAGACAACCCGAGGCAGGAAACGAGGAAACATTTTTGGGGAAAACTAAACGTCCGTCATTTGGCCCACCTTTCGAACGCACAGTCTAAGACATTCCGACCATTTCCGTACCCGCTCACATGAGATGAAAACCCGACCATTCATTCTTGAGTCTCGTTCGCTTCACTGGTACACCTTCTTGAAAAGTCTTTTTCAATTTGGAATTATCCGAAAACACGGTTAACGGATTAGCAGAACGGGCGCCTCGTAGCTTCTTTCATTCCTCGCTTCATTTATTTCGTTTCTGAAAATTTTCTATAACAATAATTTTAAATAAAGCAATCTTCCTAAATAAATTTAAACAATGTAAGTTTACAAAATTAAAGTTTACGAAAATAAAAGCGAAATTCCTCCCGCTGGCATTCGAACACGAAACTTTTTAACAGTGAAATTGTTTTCATACACTTTCAGCTATAGTCAACCAGGTACCGCTTCAATTTACTTAAAACTTTTACTGGAATTCTATTCGGTTTTATCCGAAGGAAAGACGAAAATTCTATAAATAGAGAAACAAGACAGAAAACAGTGAGGAGAAAGCCTAGAAAAATTTCAATAACTCATTCCTTGGTGTATGCAAACAAAGCACGAATTAAGAAAAAGCAACAAAATCATGTTGTGTCTAGAAATGTCTGTTGATTCTGCCAAAAGTCCAACTGCAACGTGATTTCGCGTTTTGTCTAGACAATAATCTCTTTATAACGGACGTTCAAAATTTTTCAAGATGTTGAACTTCATAATAGCAAATGAAGTGCCATGTGTTGCCTTCAACATAAAAAAGTTCGGCCACGGTCGGTCACGAAATACCTCAAAATCTACATTATTTTGATGCCTTCGAGAGTATAGTGACCGATAATTCTATTAATAAGTCTTAGTATTTTAAATATAAATTAATACAAAGTGTATAAAACATATAAAAACATTAAAATTATACATAGGTAGTTGTATCACCTTAGAATCAATACCCAGACTTTCTACATTGAGAGTCTACAAGCTTCGGTCACATCACATAGACCACCTTCAGCAAGTCTCAAGAGTCAAAATGCAAATATTTACAGATTTAGATTAAGTGGTGAGCACTTCAAGTCGCTGCTGATTGATCTTAATTCATGACTTAAATTTTTAGTGGAAAGTTACATAAATCTACCTAAAGTTCATTCTGTTGGTTGAGTGGTCAGTGCAACCTGACTACCGAAGTAATAATGTCCCGATTCACGGTAAATCTCATTAGACAACAGCAAACTGTACATTTGTTACTTTATAAGAATATCTAATCATCCGTTATGACATACTTATATGATTTTCTCTTATTTGACCGGGGGCCGTTAGGGGTACCGTTAGGTGTTACAAGTTCACAACTACAATAAGTTTAGATGAGAACGATTATGGACCAAATTATAAGAATAGAATAGACGCGTGTAATCAGTGAAGAGAGTTAGTGTTAAGAAGCTGAAAGAGACAAATGGGGTTGGTAGAAAAAGTGGTCAGAAAATTAAAATGGCGTTCTGGTTGGGTTAAGAATAAACAGGAAGCTCTAAGGTCTTAAAATCTAACTGAGTCAGATGTTTAAAGCTACGATTTGCATTGAAAACACAAACTACAGTGAACAGAACAGGTACAAACTGACGAATTGTAGTCTGGAAAACCCCAGTCTAGCCAAAACTCGTTTTGTCTACACATCTGACTTTCATCCGCAACAAATATATAGACATTCCTCTAAATCGACCAACATTTCAACGAAAATCTTCCTCTCGTCAGTCCTAACCGTCCACAAAGACGTGAAAATTCCAAAACGATTAACGGCTATAAAGCACTTTTGCCCAACAGCCAACCGGATGATAAAAAATCTTTCGCAATTTCCACTCGAATTCTTCTTCCCCATTCAGCACGGACACCAAATAAGATTTAAGTTTGAATTACAGTTCCAACAAAGTGATTGTACAAAAACCTTCTAACGTATCTAAAGCTTTTTGTGTTGCCTTTTGAAACATTCTTCTCAAACTTTCGTACCCCTTACATCTCCGATATAAATTTCGGTTTTGATTCTCCTTTATGTTGAGCGAGAAAGGCTAACTTTTAACTGTTTCCTCCCAGTCGATTCGGGAAGACTGAAAACGTATTCAAGCACAAAACGAAATAAGCAAACAATAAGTTACCCTTTCAAATCCGACCGGACAAAATAATATTAAATAAACAAACTTTTTGTTTAAATTAAATCAAATATGTCCTTTGAATTAAAACAAAAATTTTATTTGCTCTTAAATATGAAGAACATGAATAACAGAAATTTTTTATTCATTCAAAAATAAAAGAAGAAGAAGGAAAGACTTTCTTCACAACTAGACACTCAAAACGAATACACTTTACGACATAAAACGAGAGAGAAAAATGCTGACTATTACATAATTATAAAAGGTTGACAATTATTGTTTCGTGTTTCAATTTTTTGTTCTTCGCAAGCCTTTTCCTTTATTTCCTTTGAGTAATTTCTTCCTTTCTGACATTTCTTTAATAGAGGAAAAAGAGTTACCTAACATCTTTCTCTTCTTTCTTTCGTTTTTTGGCCCGGGGGAGGAGAGTATACTCTCACATAATTTAATAAAAATCTCTTTCTTGTGACGACTGACTTAGAATGAACCGAGAGAGCTTTTCTCAAAAGTGTATCGTGACCATCACACGTGTTTTGAACAACTGTGAGGATTAAACGACGCTCCAGAATGAATTCTAAAAAAAACGACGCCATCTTGAATTTTATTAGAAAATAAGTGTGCGTTATTTATTAAGATTATATATGTACGGCGTTATTGTTTATAAGTTTATTGCTCATACACATTCTTATGGATTCAGTAAGTCGCTGACACACGCTGTATCGAGTGTTCTTGCCTGAATTCTTATTTCCTGTCCCGTGTTTATCCTTTTCCTTCTCTCTGTTTGGCTATGTCACTTTGTTCAAACAAATCGATCCACCAATAGCTTACTTCCTGGCGGTGTAGCTAATTGCAATAGAAAGTTACTCGCCAGTCGCATTTATTATGTGAATTATCTATACAGATAAAAATGTAAATATAGGTTTGCTATATATTTCAAACACACAGGTCTTATTCATTACACTTACATGCAATTCTACTTACACTTACTTCTTGGGCAATCGCCGGTGTATAGTCATGGCATAACATCACGATTTGTTAGACAGAAGCTAAAATCCGTGAATTTTATGAGAAAGCGTGTTCAGGTCTTTAATAACATTAAAAACAAAACGGATAATGCGCTACAGAGGACATCGATAAGAATCTGAATCAATTTGTGACCAACAAGGAATTTAGATCGCACTAACAGAAATCTACTTCGAAGCGTCCGCACTGATTAAAGATTTGAGATTAGAAAGTTCTCAATCCATTGGGAATACAATCACCGAATCGATTTGCTGCTCCTCTCTACGAAGTAGGACTGCGTCGTGAACAAAACGAAAACACGGTCGATCTTAGATCGTATGTGCAAAACAAATATTGCTGAGCTAATCCTTAAGCAAAAAGGCATTTATTATTGAAATAATGCAAACTGTCATACACGAGCATAAGCACGTTAAGAAACATGAGATCCACGGCTACGTCTGACTCTGAAAGCTACTTCTTCACGAAAGCGAGCATTATTTATGCGACTTCATCGAAACTAACTTTTGATTCAACATAATTTTTCTTTCTATACAGAAGCAGAAAAAAAGTTTAAATTTCCACACTAAGTTAATTAAATATTCTTTTTAAAGCACGAAAATTCTCGGTTCTTACAAAGTGCAAGTTCGTTCGTTAGAAAGAAAACAATTTACTAAATTATGTAAGGAAATTCTAAAAGAAGGTAAAAATGAAGCAAATTGTAATTCTGTTTTTTAACCCCGAAAGAAAATTGCTGTAGGGTAGAATTATTAAAATAAAATAATAAATAGATGGATAATTAATTTTTCAAAAGAAAATTCCTGGAGCTGCAAAAAAAGTAGTGACTACAGTAAAATTAGTAGTAGGCGTTGGACAAAATAATGGAAGCACCATGTGATGAAGTACAATTAGGTTCATGTTCAGAGCAAAAGTGACAGCAGAAATCAACACCCACGTGAGTAATAAAGTGTCGACAAAAACTTTACAGTGGGAACATAAAGCTAGCACCAAAGGCTGGTACTCAAGCTTTTTCCTTCCCGACCAAATTTCCATTGTGACCAATGCGACTTACCAAACAGATTTTACAAGTCCGGCTTTCAACGCATACAGTCCACCCTCAGGGCATCATCTGTACGTACAGCCGTCAGTCTATTTCTGTATATTGCCTCATAACGATATGTTGAGGCAAACAATGTTAGCAGTTTCTGAGCACAGGCCCGAACATTTTACTATAGTTCAGACTTGACAATGAGCAATCGACCTTTCACAAATTTTCACTCAATCGGTTTCCACTGGGTCACCGAACCACTCAATGGAGCTTGGTGGGCCGCATGTGACCCGCGGAACACAATTTGAGTACCAAGGCATTAGGTGTTTCCATTATTTTGTATAACCAAAGTCTATATGTAGCTAAGTCACACACCAACTTCAAGCCATGTCTTCATATCTATTTTCGATCCGTTTTGTATATATTATAACTTGTCCAGTTTTCAAGACGAGACAACAGATCATTTTATTTCCACACTTTACATTTTTATAAGTTGACTTTCCCTTCAACCTTTTTCAACTCAAGCAACAAATGTTTCGTGAAGGAAAAAAATTCAAGCATAAATCAAAATATTAAAACGTGGCAAAAGTTACTATGACACACAGAATACCAAACAACAAGGCGACAACAACAATAAGACGTTTCCCTATCTCAAAAAATTTTTTTTCTTAAAAAAAAAATATTTGTTTAACTTTGTAAATATTCTACACTTAAACCTCTGAATCCCACTTTTCAATTTATTTTCCTCTCCCCTCCACTTTCTCTCACCTCTACAACCTTTCGCATTTCTCTCTTTCCACCAAAAAAAAAGAAAACGAAAAGAAAAAACTTTTCCAGTTTCTGTTCAAAAGAGAGAAAATATTAAGAAACTGCAGGATTGGCATTTCCCAAATAATTTTACATGACACGATTTTTTTTTTTAACGCCCCCTTTGGGAAATTCAAAAATTTCCAAAAATTGCCTCAATTTCTTCATTCCGACTCACACTTTCCTAGCACTAGACTTTTCCAAAAGAACCCGTGTAACAAGTCACCCATCCCCAACCCTCCTCTCTCTTCTCTATGACCATATGGTGGTGTCCGCGACAAGCCCAAAATTTAATTAAGAGGCAACAACAAATCAAATCTCTTTAGAGCTATTTCACCTTCCTCCAGCTTCCCTACCCCAGCCTCCATCCTCTCAATTGAAGATGTGAATGTTTTTTAACACACTCATTTACGCGAAAAAGCAAAAATAAATGTCAGAAACAGCAAATCAACAGGTTTTCTTATTTTATCAACTTTAAGAAATTGGTCGTCTCAATTTTTTTTATTCTCTTTCACAATTTTTATCATGATTTTTAAATTTATTTCAGAGTGCTTGAATAGAAAACAGTCGAGCTTTTACGATTTAACAGCTACTTTCTCCCTGGGAGAAATTTATCTGCACAAACAAGATTTTCCATTTTCTACATCCAGAAATTTCACCCAGAGAGACCAAATTTGATTTTTCATTAATAACAACTATCTGAGCCACTCCTCACATCATGTTGTACCTAAGAGTGAAGAATTGGATCTAAACTCAAATATACAAAATTTTGATGAGGTCAAAAATTTTTCGACTCCTTGATCCTGTATATAAATCTAACCCACATAAAGCAACCCAAAATCCTCAGCTTTCATTTTTGAAAACGACTATTTCTTGTCACCAACTGACCCAGAATCAATTCTGATGGATTGAATGTGATTCAGTATGCAAAGTGCTCGAGACCACTCATTTTCCGACAGACGAGTGGTTCCTGTCCATTGTTTTGATTTTTTTTGTTGAAAACAAGTGGGTGTGATGCAGTCACTCAACTGAGGTTTTGATGTTTTGTAATAACTAATCATTCAAAAAATTAATAAAAAATCACTTTCGTTCGAAGAGTGTTGAGTTTCCATCATCGCACTCCCAAAATCTCCATATTTTGGCAAAAGCCACCCCCACCCCACCTCCCGCCCTCAAAATCCATGAGCATAAAAAACTGAACCTGATACTTTAACAACACCGGATCACAAATTGAAGGAATGAGAAAATGCTAATACAAGTATGCAAGCGATTTTTCATTTCTCTTCCCACAGATCGAAGTAAATTGCTGTTGACTTCGCATGTCGTGACCTCTTTTCCTTTCATTTCTTTCTTTCAGTTTTCAATGCATTAATGTAACCTCATACATGCGAGAGAGAAAAAATTCTAAGAAAGGCTTTCAGAGCCGAGGGTTGGGCATGAATAAACATACCTTTTCCTTTCCAAACTTCTCTTCTCATTCTTAAGATAATGTCCGCACATTTGTTCGAAAATCCATCCAGATTCCTTCATGCGGCAACACAAAACGTTTCCTCCTTTTCTTTCCCACGATTACCGGAAAACTCTTCTTCGATTCTGGGACGAGATTTAAGTGAAGTTCGTCAAGACAGTTCATTAGCTGGAATAAGTAGTTCCAAACGAATGCTTTAGAAAAATAAACTGAGGAAAGGAAAACAAGCCAACCGGCATTGTGCTTACGTCTGAAACTTCACGATATTCTTCAAAACAAGGTTTTGCTTTTAACCGTGATGATACCGGTGATACTCCCGAGAGTGAAATTTTTTTTTTCCCCGACAAACTTTTAGAAAGAACCCAAATTTCTGTCCGCTCTTCAAGCATATTTTTTCCAACAGTAATGTTTAAGTCGATTCTTGTCATTTTCTATTATTTAATAAAAAGAAAGAAAAATCCCCGAAGGTTTAACAGAATGCATTTCCTACCAGAAGATAACGATAATGGCCACGTTATATTTTTTGTATAATAATTTTCACCTTTGTTTTTCCAATCTAAGGATCACGTTACTTCAACCTTTATTTCTACCTTTTCCATTCTTTCCTCCCATTTCCATTCTACTATCTCACCTTTTGGTGAATCGTTCGAATACCTTCGGTATACGTTTGGAAAATCGTATCTACAATATATATAAGGTATTAATGCTCGATTCAAACTCCTTCCACATCTTTTTGAGCTCTCCTGAACATTTCTGATTTTGTTCTTCAGCAAATATTTAAATGTTTAGTTTGGTAGTCTTTCTGGGTATAATTTTAAACCTATCATAGTTCCATCAAACTCTTCAATTAAAAAAAGTGTGCGTTACTTACGAAATGAGATCTTCTTTTCAGTATTTCTTATATCTTTGTGATCCTATTCCCTCTGGTTTTCTGTTTACAGTAGAATTTAAATATCTGGTTTGACAGTCTGCATGTAAAATTTGAAGTCAGAAGAGTCTCCCGTAGTTATTCTTCTCTTCTACTTTGACCAACGACTCTCTCTTGTGGCTCGTTTTCCAGCTAAACTCATTCAAATCCCTCCCATGAACGCTAAACGCTTTTCAGCACTATATATTATATATATTTATATAATCATTCTATAAAATTAATAACAAAATATATATTTACCAAGCTGAAGATCAATCAATCTACTCAACAAACCCAACAACTTCAAATTTTTTCTCTCTTCAGTAAATTTATTTCAAATAATAAGCCAAGGAGACGAGCTTCTCAATTCTAAAATAACAAAATAAGAACAAAATCAAATAATATAACAATTATACTAAAACCACTAATATTATAAATAAAGAAAAAAATACGATAAGCAAAAAGTAACCCTGAACGATAATCCTTCTGACATTGTCTGTCCGTGCTTATTCAAAAAAGCTAAAACTAGAAAAATCTCCAGGACGGAGAGGTCCGACATAATAAAAATAAAAAAGTGAGGGTTTAAGGGTTACTTTTATCGCCGTATTTTCTTCTTTTATTTTGTCGAGCGAAAAGTAGCCTTGCTCCAATTCCTTAAAAAGCAAGAATGTTCTTCCGCCCATTTTTATCTTGGAGGATAGTATCAGCAACAGTTTATAGTGTTTCGAACTATGCCTTCTCCTCCTCCAAGCTCATACCAATAATCTACATAATCATGCATGAAACTAAAATTTATTAACTCAATTTCATTTTAAATAATAAAAATAAATAAATAAATAAACAAATTTCAATACATAGAACTAAATCAAAAAAAATTTCAAAAACGAATTTCCGGGTTCTTTTTTTGAGTCAGCAAAACGAAAAGTCTTCAAAGAATGATTTACAAACATCTAACTTTTGTAAACAACGAAAAGTATAGAGATTTCCCGTCGAAAATACGTATAATCTATCTACATGCAATGAACATACTTATCAATTAAGAAGCACTTTAATCAACTTTAATAAGCGTAAAACCGTGGTTTTAGTTACTCTGCTTCCTTGCTTTGACTCCCGCCTCGCGCTTCTACCAAAAGAAACCCAATTATAAAGTTTCCCCAACTTTAAGCAGTTTACAGTTACCCAGTTATGTTCCGTTTGAAAGTAATGACTCGTCGTAGTTTCACTCAATTCCTATTGTATCAAAACCTACCCTTTGTCATGTTCCTTATAAAATTATCTCAATAATTAGTTACGTTTAAACTAGTTCTAATTTTTCCCCTCATACCGTCAAATCGAACACTTCCCTAACAGGAAAATCGGAGGAGTTATAAGAATTTGAGAGTGCACACCCAAAACTTACAACAGCGTGGAATTTTCAGAAAATTGAAACCCGGGAAGATAATCTGAAACCTAAAACATTTACTAGCCTATAATTTTCATGATTAATAACGACGATATAATTTGACGTCACGACGTGCTCCTTGCAACAGTTCGACCGAGAAGGATTCAAATAACTTTCTCGTTCACTACGACAGTCGCACAGCATCAACAACAACAGCTAGTAGATGAATATTCTCGTCGAGCCACCGAAATTTTGAGTAGATTCTAACGGCCATCCTGACCTTTAATATAACAAAAAAGACCTTAAAGGAGAAAGCAATAAAAATCTCAATACCTCCGTTGTGTCCCTGAAGGAAATAGAAGAATAGGACATTAAAAGTTTTTATTACCATAAAAAATTACCCCGAGTATGGGCTTATCAAGTGAAAAGCCGTGACTTTAACTAAAGGATAGCAATGCAAAATCTTTAATAAATTAAAACACTTTCTTTATTTATTCCTTTCTTTCCTTTTTCAGGAGGAACCATAAAAAAAGTTTCCTTTTATAGAAATTCACAGACAGCTTCACTACCTCTTTCACCCACCTTAACTACCGAATTCTAATTCGAACTGTATTCATTTATTTAAAAGTTTCTTCATCTCCCTTATATTCAAAATAGAAGATCCATTTCAGCACACCGAAAAAGACACTGCGACGTCCTCTGTCGTGATGTGTTAAGCGGAGCACGGAATCTCTCTCCATCTGACTGATAATTATTCATTTAATCAAAAACCTTTTTCTGCTTTTGATGGGAAATTACCACAAATTATCAACAGCTCGAGACGCTTTTACTAAATCGCACAAAATTATCCGGTCGAGTTTTCCCATCGAAAAGTTTAACACAGATTTTAAAACAAGTGCTACGCCTTAAATTAATTTCTAATCTCTCAACAGCTTGACTCTATAGTTGTTCTTCCCCAACGAAAACTCCCAAACATAATTACTAATTAAAATTGAAAATTGAAAAACTATACTTCCGGAGAAATAAATAAAACGCGAGAATAGATATTCGTAACTGGCAAGTTTTCCTTTTGTTAAACATAACATTATCTCGTTGGTGATGTTATTCTTTCGGCTACTGCCCCCGCTGAAATCAAATTTTATGAAGGATAAGAAAATTTTTGCTGTAATCTGGCATCATCAGTGAAAGAAGCTTTCAACGTTGTACGAGGTAAGGAAATACATTCAATTATCTGGGAGTGCATAATAGCCAAAATACTAACATTGATATAAAACTCATGTGAATTTAGTTCTTCCACTTTATTATTAGGACTACCAGAAAGTTCTGCCCAAAATACTACAAGTTTGAACACGTTTTCGTAGATTCATTTGACGTTTTTTTGGTTTTCACTGACTGTATACATACTGACTTAGCAAATGAACTAAAAACTAACATGATTCGTATTAGTATCAACTGAGAACTGACTGGCTGATTGACAGATTTGAAGTTTATTTAAGTCACTGTATCTTGTACGAATTCCAATACGGAAGAATTGATACAGAAGAATTGGACAATCTTCCAAGGTGTTGAATGAAGGTACAGTTTCTCATAAAACTTGCAATATACTGGAAAAAGTTCAACCAAATGACTTTTTAGACAAGCCCATCTCTGGGCGTCCGTCTGTAACCGACGATGATACTGTCAAAATAGGCGCAAAATACTTTTTTGACAACATCAAACATTGCCGATATAATAAATCATAAATAAGTATAGCGATTATATTATTCAGTAAAGATTATTTAATATATGATACATTTATACTTTTTTTAAGCCAGGGGAGACCTCTCAGAGGTTGTCCGTCCAGCCTTTGGGGAGGCAGAAGGAAGTATGTGGGATTTGCACCCACTAAAACCCTGGGTAGACTCCAACTAGGCTCGGACGGTAAGACCCGAGAACCCGTCAATCTTACCTCTCCCGGTGTTGACTATATACAGTATAATCCCACCCCCTCGATACATTTATACATTCGTATTATTCTAAAAACGGGCAGAACTTTCTAGTGGACCTAATAAAAATTCACAAAGCAAAGCGCATGTTTACTTCCAGCCTAAAGTAATTGATAAAAAAGCTCAAAAATCTACAAAACCCCCAGTATTTCAAAAACAGAAAGCTCACGAACACAAAAAAAAGGAAAACCCAAACAGAGAGACCAGATGAAAACATAACAACTCAAAAATGGTCGAAAGAACAGCTAAAAACGATGACCGAAAAGGGAGCCCTCGTAACATTTTAGTAAAACCGAAAAAATTAATTAATTAAATTGAATGTCTATTCATAATCAATTACAATTAAAATTTAACAATTTAAAAACAATTATTTTCCCTTAAAATTCTTCCCCCCACACGAATTGATTTCAGCAAAACATTAAATCTGAAAAACATTCTTTTTCAAACAATCCAACCGGGAATTTTCCAAAATAAAATGAGCTCACACAACGTTAATTTTTTAATTATTATAATTATCTACCGACAAAAACCTTATCTAATAAACCTGAAAAAGAACGTTCTTTTGCAAATTAATGCAGGGGAAAAAAACGAATAAACCCAAAATTGTTAGTAATTAACTAAATTAGTGGCTTATTGCTACCCTTTAGCGCAGCTTTTTAACTGTTTATTTATTTGCTTGTTGCTACTGTAATTTAAAATGGATGAACATAATAAGGTTCTTTTCCGCTGTGAGAAACTATACGGAATAATTTAGAATAATTTTGGTGGTTTCCATATTAAATATTATTTCTGATAAAAAGAAAAATCTTGAATTATACTGAAACAGGCTTCGGTATTAGATAATCTACGGGTCACTTATTTGATAATTTTAAAACACCCAATTGTTTATATAAATAATTTATACAACCCAAATGTGAAACGGATATCTTTCAAATACAAATGATACCCGTTTATGTGTAGGTTTCCTAGCTAACCTGAAGATTAACTGGTTTCCACTTCCACCAGTTTTTATCTAGACAATGGTACAGTGAATGTCAGTTTGAAATTGGTCTTTATTCCATTTCTTCAGATAACTGTTTGACTGACTGATTATTTGAAGTTAAATACTGTGGCGACCAAGACAACACGGCCAGACGTGTAACAAACAAGTCACAACGAAATGCAGAAACTAGTATGACGAAGACACGCGCGGACATGTAAAAAACAACTCACTAGACACGCTGAAGGATCAGTTTTCTAAAAAGCAGATCACTTAGGCATTATGCATATTAACTGATTTATAAATTTGCCTAGTATAATAAGTTACATAGCATATACTAAGATATCATATATTACTGACTATATGAAGGACGTCAATTGCTGTTGGTAATATCGAAGAGAATATTTAGAAAAAGAAATGTATTCAAACGAATTCCTACATCTTTTAATTGATGCACACTCTTATCAATAACTCATTTCATAATTATTGCACACTGACTCAAAAGATTTATTTCATAACCACAATTTTTCCCCAAAAATCATTTAGTAAATAATTTAGCAATAATTCTTCCAATAATAATGCACAGCTTTATCAAAAATTCATTATATAAATAGTGAATAACTTTAGGAAGAACTCCTTTCACAAATAATGCACACTTTCATGACGTAGTCTTTCACTCACACCGAGGGAATCATCTATAAATAAAATGTATCCAATTCAATTTTGTTTGTTTTTCGATTTTCAATAACTGTAATTAAATATTTTAATGTATAAAGTTTAAAGACCCATTTTAATAACGTTTTGGATAAAATTTATTTTATTATCAACCCCCTACCCTTAAAACCTTGGTACTCGAGCTTTTTCCTTTGTGCCATATTTCCATTGTGACCATTGCGACTGGACCACACGACTTACTAAACAAACAGATTCCACAAGTCCGGCTTTCGACGCATATAGTCCACCCTCAGGGCATCAACTGTATGTACAGCCGTCTGTATATTTCTGTATGTATTTTCTGTATATTTCCTCATGATGATATGTTGAGGGAAACAATGTTAACAGTTTCTAAGCACAGGCCCGAATTTTTGTACTGGTCAGGCACTATAGTTCAGACTTAACAATGAGCAATCGGCCTTTCATAATTTGCCACTGGGCCACTCACTAGAGCTTGGTGGGCCGCAGTTTGATTACCAAGGTCTCAAAATATATTTCAGCAACTGAAAACTAATTCAAAAAAATGCTTAGACACCTATTTTTCATTCGGTTTGGCCCAAAAAAATTTTTTTCGACGTCCAAGTCAAATTCATTTTTACTTCTCTTATTTGTTTCATTTCCCTCCTCCCCACCGCCAACAAAAAGAAAAACTTTCAAGAACACTTAATTTTTCCTAACAACCAACTCAACAAATTAAAATTTAAGTGGAGACATCAATAACAAATTTCATGAACCAGATCAAATTTTGTTCTAGAAAAACTTTCCGTTTTTATTTTATGACTTGATTCAACTTGGGATATGTAAATAAATTTTATTGGTCTTAAAAATCCATTAAACATTATTTGTAACAATGCCCCGATTTTTTATTATGAGAATAGAAGAGAGAAGAACAAAAAAAAGAAGAAGAAGCCCTTTCCATGGTTAATAAATAATCTATTTGACAACTTAAATCTTTCATCCTCCCTTAAAATTGAATTCACAAATTTCCTTACTTTAATTATTGCAATTTTCACTTTGAATACCTGACAACTTCTTTTTGTTTTTAGTTTAAACGCTTTTCACGCGAAAATTCTTTGTCAGCTCCATTCTTCTCCTTTTCAATAAAATAAAATAAAAAAGTTAATTTTACGGTAGAAGATTCTAATCTCTTTAGAAATTCTGCCTTCGATTTACGGCAAAATAATCAAAAATCGAGGCGAACAATTCATTGGCTCGTTCCTTTTTTCTCTTCCCTCTATCTATCCGACTATCTGCCTGTCTATCTCTATCTTCCAGGGTGTAGAATTTCTTTCGAAGAGATATTCCATTTTACAAAAGTCTAGCATTCCAAAATATTTTCTAACTCCTCTGTTAACCCAATAACGCCCTGCGTAGTGTCCTTATTTGAGGACGCAGGATTTTTGTAAATATCAAGAGCCATCTTTTCTTTATGAGTAGCTAAAATTTTTTCACCTTTTTCATAATCAGGAGTTGTAGTTGGCTCTTGTAATATTATTTTTCTCATCTCCTGTTGGAGGTATCGCTGCTGAAAAAAATTAGCAGACACTCAAAATGTTGTAAAACAAAGCCATAAAACACTTATCATTGATATTTCAACCAAAACAAAATGAGCCACAGTCAAATTTTGGCATCCGGTGTCCTCAAATGAAGACAGCAATTTCCCGGAAAAACCGCGCAAAAATTTTGGAAAAAATTTACAGAAATTTGATTTTCTAAACGCCAGACTTCAAAAGGATTCAAATATGTCCACGATTTCTATACCTGGGCGTTAATGGGTTAAGCCTAATTAGATGGCTTAGATCAGGTTCCAATAGATATTTGTGGCGATGCAAACCATATACAGTAAATACGTGTAGTAGTGTAAGGGAAATAAGCCCTGAAATGATTCGAATACAGATTTTAGCCGCCACAAACCTAATTGTTGGTACGCCTGTATCAAGCAAAGTGATATAGTTCAGTTTCTCTTAGAAGGCGAGTAGGGTACCACAATATTATCATGATATCATAGAATGTCCACCTGACTGGATATTCAATCCTTCCATGAAATCCGAACCGACTCTAAGAATAATTCCGACAGATAACAGACTCCCACACTCAAGTAGAAAATCTATTCGAGCTTCTTCCTCTTGGGACGTTTCTTTGACGACAAAAAAAAATCTCTAAGGCAAATCCACTCACGTAGTGGTTTATAAACAACTAAAATTCTCTCTTCGGGCAAGAAATCGCAAGTGTAAAAAGGTTTTCCATCTCCCACACTATTTTGCCAATCTCTCAAGTGTTTCACTAACATCCACAAACGACAGCTCGAGATGTTTTATGTATTTTTCTGTTTCAAATTTGCAAATCAATAAAGAACCCAAAAGTAGTAAAATAAAAATAAAAATCTTCATTAAAACGGCCCCAAAACTAAACCAAAATCCGTCATCGATTACATTCGACAAGGTGATAAGGGTTCAAATACTTTTTCCTTATGAATAACCAAATTATTGCCAAACTGGAAGAACCTCTAACAATTAAACCCTTTTCTTTTTCACGGGGTAAAAAAAAGGTCTCTAAAATCTGAAAGCAGATAGGTTGAAGTAAATGGGTAAAAGTAAAAAAGGGTTTCAACAAAAGGTCCTCGGGAAATTACTTAAAGTTGCTTTTAACAATACCCAATTCAAACAATACATCCTCTCCCAATGGCTTTACTTTTTCCAAAATCAGATTCCGCAAAACGCCTTTGAAACGAGTAAAACAAAACTAAAAAGCCTTTTGAAACAAAGGATATTTTATACATTTCCTTCTTAACGGATTTTGATCATTTTAACGTTACAAACATTAAATCTAAGTTTATCTATTCGAGAATTTCCTACCTCCGATTCTTGAGGAGTTTCCAACCTACTTTCTCCCCGTACCCACCAACCCCCCTCCCTCTCGCCCAGAATTTTACTTTGAAAATAAATATAACTACAAATTAAATAAAGTCATCAAAGATCTAACAAAGAGACCGGAAAATCGGAACTTGCGGAACACAGCCGAAACTCGGAACTGAAAAGTATTTCTCAATCAACCTAAAGTGAAATCTCAAGTTAAAACTTCGTCTAACTAAAGTCAACTAAAAATTTCTCCGCCGAGTTGAAACTTGTTTCCGACTAATACAACTTTCCCGATTTGAATCGGAAATCCTCAGGAACGATAACGAGACTATTTCCCGCATTTCATTTAAGGCCCACCTGATTTCATTCCCTTTGATAAGCAACAGTTTCCCTGTGTCCTGGGAGAGTGATACGAACAACTTCTTCCATCTGGTTGTATTTTATACTAAAGGTCAATTTATACATAGTATTAAAGTAATAAGAAAATCTTACCTTCCGCTTTATTTCTAGAAAATTCTCCATCAACTGTCATCTCGTGCCTCAAATTATGACCAGTCAAACCCCATACTTATAAGTGAGTCACGTTATTAATGTGTCCCGATTCGTTTAAAACTAAACGCTGACAAGTTTCCGTTTTTAAAACGATTAATTATACAAATTTCACAATAACATTCGACATATATACTATTTATAAATATTATATGACCCTAGAACGAATTTTTACGAATATATACCACTAGAAAACTGACAAATAGAATCTTCCAGTACCTCCTGAAGAAAAAGACACAACCGGCCTGGTCCCTAGAGACGGTAAAAGATCTTAAGGAACTGGGAATCAAGCAACAGCGTGACAGGATGAAGAACAAACTGGACCCACAGGGGTTCCCGCCAAAAACGTGGTCCGAGGAGAGGGAAAGAGCCCAGGAGAACAAGATAAGGAAGTGTTGGAGAAGGCGAAAAGGAAAAAGTAAAACAGTCCAAAAAGATGGTCGATACGGTTAAAACAAACACCAGATTTCAAACTGAGTCAGTTTGACTCACTTAAAACTTTGTGTTTTATTTATAGCATCGCGTTTTCCCAAAAACCTAGTTTAAGGACTTAAAAATCTTCACAATTACGGTTTTAATAGTAAATCTTTCGTTTAAATCAGTGATGAGCAAACTTTTTTGGAAGTAGGCCAAGAAAATTTATTGTACAACTCTGAAAACAGTTTTAAAATATTATAATGCAAATATTAATGAGATGAATGAAACTGCAATTTCAACTGCATTTTAAAACTTTATCAAATTTAAACGCGAACTAATTCCTACTAATTTTAGGAATCGATGTGAATGGTTTATACCTACTCATTCTTCTCTGGTCTGTAATTCATTCCTCGGTAGGGGTGACAAGACGAGGCGATCACAGGACTAATTTTTTGGGCGTGAGATACTGCATTTAGGAAACTCCGCCTGTGTCTACCCTTATTAAAGACAAAAAAGAAACCCAAACGATTGTCCCTACTATTTCCAATTTTAAATGAAACCGTTTTGTGTATTATCACAACAGGAAGTAAAACGATTATTACTACAGTTTAACTGTATTATACAATATAGTTAGCGGCGGACCGTAATTTGTCCATACTTGACTTAAATTGACTCATATTTCGTTGAAAATTTTTTTCTGAATAAACTGCAGCCCTGTAGTGAGTCGAATTGACTCCTCCCTTTCTTAACTGAATAATATAATGGCACCTGACATCACCAAAGTTATAATAAATAGATGCCTTAGAAGAATGTTAAGAGTGTTCTGGTCAAATGTTACATCCAACGAAGATCTATGGAAATCAGGGCAAGAAGAACTTGTTGGATTTACATCAACAGAAGAAAATGGAGACGGATCGGATTAACACTAAGAAAACATCCAAAAGCTATAAAAAGGAAGTCCCGAGCTGAATCCCCAGGGAAAAAGACCAAAGATATCACGTCGAAAATTTGTACGCCAAGAGGCGAGAGGGAATTTAAAATCCTAGCCAGGAACAAGATGCGCTGGAAGTGTTTCGTAGACGTCCTAACCTCCAGAGAGGAGTAAAACGAGATGGTGATGATGATGCATCTAATGACTATTCTCAAACTTAGTAGTAATTCGAAATAGAACCCTAATTCGCCTTCAATATGATTAATCTTCACCCAAGTCCAGACCGACAGCAACACCAGACTTATCAATAAAACTCTCACCGAGACAGACCAACAGCCCAAAATCAGCTCACCGAGACATTTAAACGCTACCAGAAAATAAATTTTTATTTCTAAAACAAGTCATAGACAACAAAACCAATCGGTTTTAGAAAACAGCCCGTGGGAAGAGAAAAAATGGTTATAAACCTCATTTATAATAATGATATATAATAATCAGAGTCAAACAAGCATAATATACGGGTAAGTTTTAACAAGCGTGGATTTAACGAATCTCAACAGGAAAAAAAAAATTTACTAGCTCCATTCGCAATTCAAATAACGTCATAACAAAACGTAAATTGTTTAGAAAGATAAACACGAATAAAGTTACTGTAGCAGAATGCTGGTATACTTACCCAAATTAGGTCTTAATAATATTCCGGGAAAGTACATAGCGGATAACGACGAATCCCCTGGAAAAAGAAAAGAAAAAGAAAATTTGTTTTTCCCTTTAAACTTTTCCTTCAGCATAAAACTTGATAAGTTATCATATTAAAATTGTCTCAACATTTTAAAAGAAAGTCGTTTAAGAAAGAAAATGCAAATTAACTTCACTTAGAATAAGCAATAACCATAATTATCACGAGATAGTTTTTAACTGAAAATAAAGTTTTCGCCTTGTTTTCGGGAAACCCCAACTTAGCTATTTTATGACACAGCTAAGAAAACTAAGCGCTGATCAATAACTAACCAAAACTGAAAATAGACGATGGTAGAAACAGTGAATGAAGAGATACTCAACCAAGAAGGAAGCGGAAATGATAAACAGAAAACCCCAAAAGGGCGAAAGGCCAGTTGAAATTTTATATGACAGAAAGGAACGCGTGTGTTTACCTAACCCCGTGGGTAATATATCGCAGACAGTTGAAATCGAAAGAGAGATTCTGAGTAGAAATAAATTGATTTATCCCAGATCCCTGTGAGAGAGAGACGTACCGTGGCATATCATCCAAGACAAATATTTGTCTCGATGATTCCGGAGAAAATAAAACTCAGGCGCGAGGCAGCATTAAACTATGACACTGACCCAAAAATCAATCAGTTGATATTAAAGGCAAACAAATCAGTAGATTCAAATAAACAAAAGGAAAAAAGATTTCCTCGAAATGTCGACTAAAATAAATTGATTCATTTTTCTACCTTATGTAGTTTACCAAGTTATCACTAACAGAAAATTACAACTAATAAATTTTAAAATGAAATGGCTTATAAATAAAAGAGAAACTAAAATATTGGATCGAGTCTTGAATGTAGTGGTAATGGAGATGGGTCTAGACACCTTACTTCATAGACATTTGTGGTTGTTAAAAACTGGTCGCAATCCTTAAAATGCAGGTGAAGGACTAATGACCGATTGGACAGTTAAAAATTGGCTGCAGTGTTGTTCTAGAACCTTGTTACTCAAGCCGGGGCCAAATTTTTACTGTGACCATTGCGACTGGGTCACACCAAAAAAAAAAGATTTTACAAGTCCGGCTTTTGATACACACAGTCCACCTTCAGGGCATCGTCTGTATATACATCTGTCAGTCTGTTTGTGTATGTATTTTCTGTATATCACCTCACAAAGATATGTTGAGGCAAACAATGTTAGCAGTTTCTGAGCACAGACCCGAACATTGGCGTACTGGTCAGTAACTATAGTTCAGACTTAACAATGAGCAATCGACCTTTCACACAAATTTTCACTCAGTCGGTTTACACCGGGCCACTCAGCAGAGCTTGGTGGGCCGTAGTTTGAGTACCAAGGTTCTACAGGTACGATCAACATCCTTTCGTCTTTGATGGAAGGTTTACAAAGACAACATAAAACCAAGATAAACCGAAAAAAACCATCGAGGATTGAATACAGTTATGTTTGGGTTTTAACTTCATTTTTCACCCTTCAGCAAAACAGGATGTAAGGGCTCGAGCGCTCAACCATTACTTCGTTAATCAAACACTTTGACCACTCAACCATAGGTCTCTCACAGAATATGTGACAACCGTTTGTCGTCAGGAAATTAGGAAAAGTCAGCAAGTTAGTAGTGAGTAAAAAGCGTCATTTTTTCTTACGTGACCACCAAGTTGATTAAATGACCAATTCTACCACATTCACCTTCCCTCCCACTACCTTTTACTCCTTTTTAAAACGACAAAATAAATTCAATTCTGACAGCAGACTGTCGAAAATTTCGTCCATATCTAACCCAACACATTTAACTAGAAGACGAATCCAAACAGCTGAAGATTAACAGTGACAAAAATTTTTTTATTTAAGAAACCACAAGAAACACCTAAGTAAAAAAGCTAGCACCTTGACATATTTCCCACATTCCACTAAACTTACAACGCCCAACATTACAACCGAATTAACCAAAAACCACTATCTACAATAAATTCCTGACAAGAAAAGAAACACTCGCAACATCTAATGTCCCATTAAGTTCAATACCCTTGTACTTTTAAGCGACGTAAGAATTCTCGGACTACAATAAAGTGTCCACGCAAGCAGAAAACAAAAGTGACAAGAATTTGACAAAGACCATTAATTTTTCCCGGGGGGAATTTCCCTTAGCTCCATACCTTTTTCATTCATTATTCCGAAGGCCCCAGGTTTGCCTCGTGAATTTTAACTATTCCCTTAAAATTTACTGCCCTTACAAGAGTAAATTGTAGAAAGGCCGCCAAGTGTTTATCTCTAGATAAAACGTCAGGATAAAAACTTTTCAACATTTTTCTTTTTTTCCAAATCGAATTACCAAATCTTAGGAACGTGAGTCTCAGAAATAACGAAGATGCCCTATTTAACCTATATATAACCCTACCGTGTGTGGGTTGTGAGAAAGAGAGAGAGAGATGTGTCCGAGTTCTGGGTTAAGTTGGAAAAAGTGAATTATAGAAATTTTTCACGAGGGAATGGCAAGTGTCCGAAAAAAAAAGGTGAAAAAGCGTTCAACGTGAACGTTTGAGCTTTTGCCAAACCAAACAACAAAGTTATTGTAAACCAAAATGAACTTTTGCCACTTGTTGTCACCGAATTCTGACATTTATGAAAACGTAAATTGGCTAAACGGCTCAAAATCGTTTAATATCACATATGGTAAGTGCTATAAATAGTTATTAAAAATTCGAAACCGTTTTTACAACTCCTAATACAGTGGTACATTGAGATACGAATGTCCTAACACACGAAGAAAAATTTGAGATACGAATTTGGGATGTGCGATAAGGTGATCCCGAAATGGCAGCTTTCCTCCCGCCGCTTTGATATAAAATTTTTTGTGACATACGACGATGATCACAGAACGAATTAAATTCGTATCTCAAGGTACCACTGTATATATAAATTTATACTAAGGAACTATTGGAATTAAAAAAACGTTTGAAGACGAAATTTATTCTGAAGATTCGAGGTGACATAAAACTCCCAAAGTTAGGACCAACCTACCAAAAATAAATGAAAATTCAACATCAACCCCAAAAAACGAAGCTTTAAAATTAGTTCAAAAGTTCAAAGCTCACGATTTCTTTTCCGGGAAACACTAACTCTCGAGATAGCTATATATACATATAAAATATGAAAGCTTTGAGAGAAACTAGTTTGAAAGAAACTAATTCCTTGAAACCTTTTCCATCTCAACTCTCAAGGTACACTAATTTGCATATTATTGTGCTAAAACTCTGTTCTGCTCGATACACACTAAAAGTGCAAATTTAGGATTTTCAACTCCTCTATGGGCTTGATTAAATATGGTAATAAAGTTTTCTCCTACTAAGATACAGATGGTGAAAACGATCGAATTAGACCTTCTCAAGTTCAAGCTTTCTTTTTCCCCACCTTGACTCAAGTGAAAACTATTCCCGCCCGTTGGTGAGAACGCTCCTTGCTCCAAGTGCTGCCTATTGTTACCCATTTCGAAACGTGTTTATAGTTCTATAAAGTAAATCTGCATATTTAACTGCCTCTTGTCGTCATGTGTGCGAGTGAAATGTTTCAGAGAATTGACTCCGTCATGTCAATTATAATAAACATAGAGTAGATAATATTGTTCTCATCTAGACGCCAAAACGTAAATAATTAAACCCTTTAATGATATTATTATTATCATCATGATGCACTTTACTTATACAAATAAAATGCGATTTATGTTGCGAGTGTTCTGAGCTTACAAAAGTCTCTTTAACAATACCTCCCATAACAAACCAGAAACTGATTCCCTTGCGGCACCTTTTATGGGAACCAGGTATCTGATTTACAGCTTCTGTTAATCCAATCTCCCTTGGGGCTGAGAATTGAGCGTAGAAAAGCAAGAAGTGTGACGAGGAAAGGGCTGAAGAGTTCAAAGACCTTAAAATAAGGGATAAAAAATTCTAGAAATCGAATTAATGAAACCTAAATTAAATTTTAAATATTTTCCCACTGAGAAAAATTTTTCAACTTTCCTACAGGAAATAAATATAACATAAATAAAGTTCCTCCTTATTGACTTAAAACCAATACCGATCTGTTTGTGTTTACTTAAATAATTTTGGGATTCATTCATTCCGATCCATTGACAAAAATTAATTAAACCTTCTCACACTTGATTTCAACCCAGGAATCGTGTTTAAGATAACAAAATCCATTTTTAAAGCAAACATTACAGTATTTATACAAAATTACAATGAATGTAAGGCTTATATAGAAGTTACACGACTGTGCGATGAAGAATATCGTGACATTGGCATTCTAAAACAGTTTTCCCGGTTTTTTCAAATCGCTTATTTAAAATTAAGATTTCCCCAGAGCCCAGTGGGTATGGTTTTATAAACGGTTGTATAAAAGTTAAATAAATTTCTACAATTCTACTGTTTTCTATTTAACAAACTAAACACATTTCTATTCACGGAAACCACTCAAACCACCCTAGCCAAACCCAAACCAATTACAAAGCTCTGGGATTTTCACGCAGCCCCGAGACACGGGTTACAAAAATTAATTTTATTAGGATCAATTAGTGTTTTGTCTTTCCTCCGCGACTTTTATAAATGAAAAACCACAATAACATTCGACTGAGACAAAGTGACTCTTAAGGATATTGAGCTTGTAAACCGTGGATAATTTTTTTATGATCCACGATACTTAAAATAAAGATCATAAACCACGAAGAAAATAGTATTTTAGCGAGACCGGCTTTAATTATATTATTCACATTCATAAACCATCACTACAATATAATAATACTAATCCCAAGAAAGTCCTGTGAAAGTTAAGTAACCGGCGTGAATGTTATAAGTTGCGTTAATGAATCTCCCGACCAATGGTCTACAAGAATCAACTTCAACACCCAAAACCCAATTCCGTCACAGCTAAATCATAAGAATTAGCATTTGCAAATTTTTCAAATTTGTGGTTATATTAAAATCAACGCATCAAATAAAACATCCCGGAAACTTTCCAACACCTTTGAATTGGTTGCGGTTCAACGAAAACTTTTCGTCAAATTTCGTGCGATAAAGCCTTTCTCTCACAAAGCTCTCGTTTTCAAAATGCCGATTCTGATATTTCGGGGCAAATGTTTTGGAAAATGTAACTTTCGACTTAACCAAACTTTATTTAATCGGATGAGAAATAACCCGGAGTCAGTCCTCCAGAACCCCGAAAAACATTTCCCGCATTATTTCAAACCTTCCTTGACCGACATTACCTTTCATTTTTCTTTATTGGTTCCACCGCTTGTGTCCACTCAAATCCCTTCCTTCAACTTATTTATGACTGAATACTTAATTTGACAACTTCAGTGACTTTTCTTTTTTTATAGGGCCGGTTTCCGTATGACAGAACAAATTTCTTTGTTCTCACGACGAGGAAATCGAACATAAAAATCCTCCTCACCCACGACTTTGGCTATATATATAAAAGACACGGGGGACACTTTTTTGTTCTGCGTACCCAAATTTACGAAAACCGCAAGTTCCATTCCAGCGAACACGAATTCTGTAGTACTTACAAAAAAAAATAATCAGTAAAACCAAAAATCGAACGGAAGAGGTTTTCCAATTTTATCGTAATTCCCGAAGGTATGATAAAAGTTGAAATTTCTATAACCTTCTAAAACCGCTCAGAGATTTAGGATTTGCCGAAATTTATTTTAGCTTATTCATTGGAGAAAAAAGGAACCAAAACAAAATTTCCAGTCCACAAAAATGGAAAGGCCCGAAACTCACAATCCGAAAGGAGAGAGAAAGGACCATCAAAATATGATGAAATGGATAAGGCAGTATGTACGATATAATTCTTAAGTAGTATAAAAACAGCCAAATGCACGCACGCCTAGGATTATTCGAGATTTTTATAAAAACGGGAGGAGGATGTGAAGTGGAGTTTCCTCAATACGAAAACTTTATTAGATTTCAAGTCTCTGACGAAAAAGTTTTCTTCTTTTTCCCTCTAACATTCTCTGTTTTATTCGACCACACACTTCCCGAGCCTTCAATACCATATTCGAGCTCTTATTCTATATTTCATACAGCACTTCCTATTGAAACTAGACTCTTTTGACTATTCCCTTTTCTTTTTTAGTCCCTTTTATCCAGTTTTTTATACAATTATCCTTAAAGCTCTCAACTCCCTTCTTCAAGGTTTATGCGTAAACCAGAATAAATAAATAACAATCCCTGTTTCAGAACCTCTTAACTAATTACCATTTGCTACAAACCAAAATCATTTCGTCTGTAATTGTTTATAAAGGTACGTACAACCGTTGGTATGCAGTTCATAAAATATCTAAGGCCCCTTTCTAAAACATTCCATTATAGTTATTGCCACTATTCATCTCAGTATTTTATAAAATTCTCGCAAAATATTTTAATTTAAAAAACAAAACCAAAGAAAGATGGCGTATGAGATAGAACACATGGAATGATCGCGATAAAATGAGACAGATGATCGCACCGGAAAATCCATTTATGTATGCGTATTCAAAATGGAAACTCTATAAGTTTGTGGCTTCCCACACACTTCCGCAGTCAAAAAATATACATTCGCGATATTATTCTGTATTCCCAGTGAGAAAATTATTTATTTATTTGAGTTTTGATCCAGTTTTTCACCCTTGGGTATAACAGGAGAGGATTCAAACTCACGACCATAACTTCAATAGCCGGAGGCTTTAACCACTACACCACAGACCTTCCGCCCATAGCAACAAAATACTTATCCTATTATTCATTAGACTCGTCAAAATATGCAAAATGTTTATCTACTGAGTGGGTTTCATCAAACAGACAATTTTCACTCGCCCATTCGTCTCAGACCCTGCACATCAAAACGCTTTTACCGACTCTATCCACTAGCTATTCACATGCGAGTAACTGAATTGTTCTGTCGATTTAAAAGTTCAATAACATTAACTTCAAACCTTATGTATGTTTTGTTATAAACGTTAGTTTATTTATTAATTATTCTTTCATAACTCATTCATAAAATTTCGACTCCGTTTCCCCAACAGCACGCCAAGCTTTTATAATTTTTTTCATAACTTTACAAGTCTATAAAAACTTTTTTTCTTTTAATTAACAGCCAATAAACCGCCATTCTTCTCTCTGCAATCAAAGTATTAAAGCAACTTTCAGTGTACATAACCCCAAAAGCACAAAAACAAGCTTCGCAGCGTTAAAACTTCTGGATTATTAAAGCGCTTACATGAACTTTACAACAACCGAATGCGAATCCGAGCAGAACAAACCTTTAATAAGAATTATGTGAGTTACACAAATAACAAACACTACCCAAAAACCATCTCTCATCCGTTTTTGGATAATTATATTTCACACGAAATAAATATGAATTCGCCGGGGCCATATGGGGTTAGTGCGATCGATCAATACTTGTTAAAACTTTTCTTTATATATTATAATAAAAAGCCAAGACTCTCCAACCCACTACCTACCAACTCCCTTTATTTTGACGTCCTTCGAGATTAAAAGCACTCCTTCATTTCTCTGCTTATAGCTTTAGAGACTGGGAGGTGACATTTGAATCCTTCACTCTTATAACCTCTCCCTGAGAGACCACTTTTAAACTCACATTCTAATAAAGCGAGCTTAGCGTGAACTTTTCACCGTGGTGAGAGGTTTTTTCTCACTTCAAAATAATCCTCCTCACTCGACAAGAATGAAAAAAAATCAATAGCTTCTCCTTTTTCCCGTTTTTTTTCCAAGAGAAAAATAAAGAAGAGAAAACACACTTTTATCGTGAGTCTAGTTCATTTTGACGTACAACCGTCAAGTTCATCTTGACATGCAACCGAAACAACCTTCGTTTGATTTTTTTCCAGCTATCTCTAACAAAGACCAGGAAAGCAGTACTAGAACTAGACTAAATTAGATTTTCATTTTCCCTCCTTTCTCTCAAACTGACTTGAATGGAAAAACATCAAAAGAATAAATTAAAATTTATTTATTCCACGAAGAAAGAAAAAAATTCCAAAAAAGGAACAATGAATTACACCAACGTAAACCCAAGTTTCTTGTTTTTTCCCCCCATTCCTATAGAAAAAGAAACTTGAGCCTGTTAAAGGTAAGATTACATCTAGATAAATCAGTGGTCGGCAAACCGCGACACGCGGGTCTCTTGAGTGAGGCTGTGCCACCAAATGACCCACGCGCTGATATCAGACAAACTTCCCACGCCCACAACTGAAATTAGGATAACAACACCGTCTGCCTGCCTCCTTCTCTGGTTTTGGAGTGTCTCTCATCATTAATTTTATTATTATTAACTCTACAACCGCCTGATAACTATATACTAACGTATTTCATGAGTCTATTCCAAACCGTGTAAAGAAAGGTAAATTTTAACACTAACACCTTTGACGAAACGTTTATTGCGATTTCGGGAGTGATTTCACTATATTCCCTTACAAAAAATCCAAGATCGTAGTGACTTCTTTTACGCGGTTTGTAATAAACCCATTAAATACATCTGTTTAGCTACTATGGATAAGTTTAAATAATATTATCTACAACCTACCGGTTTTGTGGCTACTTTTCATAAGTAACCCACTTCCATCTCGATAATAGTTCAAATTCGTGATAAGAATTAATGTTTAATTACGTAATATACAATTTTAATTAATAATTCGTTTCAAAATATTGCACACACTACCTAAACCAAAACACGCCATACTGCCAAAGTCGGAAGAGAAACAGAGCAAAAGATCCAGCGCATAAAACCTGCCAGGATGGTTCTTACATCTAAGTACAGAACAAAGAATCAACCTAACTCTTACATAACTGCTCCTCAATCAATAAATAATTACCGCACTCTCAATAAATACATAAAAAACTCCTCTGTTGAGCTAACAATGACGAAAACAAAGTTGATTCATAACAAACTTCCAACAAATAAAAACCCAAATCCAATTAAAACAGATCTAGTTAACTCAGTTTACTTATCTAGCTCTGAATTTTAATATTTCCATCAAAACCAAACGGAAACAAAATTCTTAAATTAAAATTCGATCTTATCAGCACTTAAATCCCTTAATAAAAAGAAAAAGTTCCGTTAAAAAAACGAAAATTGAAAGCGATATAGATCGCTTTCAACTTTTCTCCAGATTTCTTAAGAACTTCAAACTTAAACATAAAACTCTGATCGACTTTTCAGATACTGATACATATTATATGACGCCCAACGGCCCTGTCGGTCAGGAAAATCATGTCAAAACCATAAACGTGAAGAAAGAAGTTGGAAAAGTTTTGAGAGAGAGAAAAATAAATTTATATTTATATTATCTCTTTATATATATTTTTTTATTTCCGCTCTTACTAAGCTAAAGCACCTTTTAATGCGCGATTACATTTAAAAACCGGGGAAACACTTTTACCGTCTTCCTCGCTTTTCCCGATGACTGACATTTTAGCGACAGGAAATTTATTGCTTAAATTTTCTAAACTTGGGATACTCGACCCGATGCGCGCTCGAGTTTTCAAATAAAAAAATTTATTTTTGTTATAACACCAATCCCTCTACGCTTTTATTTAAGAACTGAGCCCTTGGAACTCATTGCAAAATTTTTTTTATTGTTATCTTTTGACTATGCTGTTTCATCAAAATTTAGTTTTGCCGTGTACGAATCACCAAATAAAGTAAACGAGACTTATTTGAAATTTTATTTTTGTTCAGATTGTAATATGTAAGCACTTTCAATTTCTACACTTTTAGACGATTATGAGACTACAGTTAAGTCGTCGATCGTAATTTCAATACGAGGGTCCTCATTTCAGAGATAAAAAAAAAGGAGCGAAAGGTTAAGCCCATTCATGTATCGATTGATCAGGCGATTCATATCGATTTTATTACTAATCGCGTAAAAAAAAGTCTACGACGAACGGGAAATATCACCGAAACCAGAATCAAAGATAAAAAGCCTTTTGGCATTCACACCTTACATACTAATCATAATCCATAAATTTGCTGTAACGTAGTCGTTAACTCAAAACAGTACAAATTAAACACACATTACAATTTTTCCTCATTTTATTTCCTAGTTAACTACCACCCGTTTCCAAGTACAAAACAATAAGCAATTTGTAGGCCTCGCTTTAAGGCATTGTAGTGTCTTAGCCCCAAGAGCGGATGGGATTAAAATAAGACTCAAACCGCCCATTCAAACCCTAATCAATAGCCAAACCAAATTGAATTAAATAACTGAGAAAATATTTATTAACTTGTATAAGCCACTATACGAAGGAGCAAGAGATTTATAAGTTTGCATACGTTCTATAATAAGACGCCCACGCTTAAGTCCGCATAAATCGCTCTTTATATATTGTAGCCAATAACCCTAAACTTTTAATCCTTTCCCACATCTGACAACAGGGAACGGTTTTGCCGGCCGCAACTTGAGCACTTCGATAAGATTTACAAACCGAAACGTGCTATCGATTTGGGGAAATCTCTTTTTATGTTGTTTTTCGGTCGAGCTTTCCCATTCCGTGTTATCTTCCCGACTGTCATTCTTTCTCATAACCCATTCAAAAAGTCAAGAACTATCCTTAATTCTAACAAAGCCCCTGACCTAAGTCTTGACAAAAAAAATTGTTTTCCATTTCCGAAATTTAAAATCAAAACACAATTCAAAAAACAAATACTCAAACTTCTCTCCATTTAAAAATTCCTGATCAGCAGATAATCAGTCAAAAAACTCAGCTTCTTAGATAAAACAAGTAAAACCTTACCATACTACTCCATCATAATATATATATTTTTACGGGCTGTATCTCGAAATAACTTTTTAATCAAAAAGCAAAAGCTTACACCGCACACAGGAAATTTTTCGAGAAACTGATAACCAAACATCCAAATCCAAAGCAATCGATACAAGAACGAGCTTTATGGCCTTTCGCCCTTTTCCCTTATCTCCGAAATGAAACTATTAAGTATTAAAATTACCTTCACTAAATCTACAACTAAACTATAGTTTCAGACTTTTCTCAACTCAATTCTCGAATGAAACCATAAAACTCGGTTTTATATTACGCGATGATTGTCTTCGGATTTTTTTTTCACGCGATCAAAAATTTTCGTTCGGCCCGAAAATTCCCGCCTGAACTTTCAACAACTTTGGTATTGGCGGTTTGAGAGAAAACACCATTTCATAGATGATTATGACAGGAGAAAGCTTAGTATCACCATTACACTCCTTCTTGTTTACTCAAAACGAAAGTCGTTACCGTCATTACAAAAATGTCTGGATTTAATAGAGCGAACCCAAGAAATGAACCTTTCGTTCCTTCATCGAGTACACGACTTATGATTTGCATTTATTTCCATGAGAGTTTTGTTTCTCTGCTATTGTCTGTAATGACTCTAACTCTTTATGTTTTCATGTAGCTAAGATCAAGATTTATTCAGTGCTGTTCCGGAATTTATTTTATTTATTTATAAATTTGGCAACGGTCAAAAACTTGAATAACCATGCATACGTTCCGACAACCTTAATGTCATGCATGAGTTCGTGCATCTTTCAATGCTAACAACAAATCAATTCCTTCACTTATCACGCAAAAATCCAATCACGTTTTAGAATATCAATCTCAAATCTCATTGGTTATACAAAAACCAATCGACTTTTAAAGATGTAACCCCTAACCTTATTGAATAGATCACCATTTTAAATATTAAAAACAATTACTAACCAAGAGTTTGTTAATAAGTAGCAGAGTTCCTAAACGAAGTAAACAGGAAGAAGGAAGAAATGAAATCGAATTTATGTAGTGTCTGAAGTTGTCAAGATGGTGTGACTTGATGGTATTTATGTATCTGCTCTTTTTGTTATTTGTAATGTACAGATAGTGTGATCATTTATTTATTAATTTATTTTCATGTAATATTTATCTGCATAGTATTTGGATGGTGTAACTAAAATTTTATAACGCTCCTCGCATACTTTTGGTATTTATAGTGTGAATGTAATATATTAATTTATTTATTAGTGTGAATGCATTATTAATTTAATTACTTAATTATTTATTTATCTATATAGTTGTTCATTTTGTGTAATATTTAACATATGGATAATTGGATAGGTTAACCAAAATTTCTGCATTCCGCAGTACATGTATGGCCTTAACAAATTTTCATACATTTTGCATTTTTATAAATTTTATTTGTAAAATACGTCAAATATATATATTTATAATAATATTTATTATTATTAAAATAAGTAGCAGGGCCAAAAAATTTAGTCAGTCTGATTTAAACAAATTTAGAGGTTTAACAAAACCCAGAACTCATTTCCCACAACCCAGAAACGGTTTAAATCGCCCCAAAGATATAAAGTAAACCCAAAAACCGTCTGTTGGATCAGTTCGTATGGGCGTCGAACACTATATCGACAGCCCGAGCACTCCACGGTGTCGACTACCAGGTGACACTAATACTAATAAAACATGATTTGAAAACAATCAATAAATGGAGGATTACTAAATTATTCAAACGATTCCGACTTATCGTTAGCAATAAAACATTTTCAAATAATGAAATACAGACCGCTTAAAACTTATCCCTTAATTTATTTTTGATGTGATTTATAAATAAATAAAAATAATAACAAATAATCCTCAAAAAAAAATTTCAAAATGAAAGCGAAAACAAAATTTCATATAAAAACGAGACAGTCATTTTTCCTCCAGCAGCATTTTTTTCCCCCTACAGTTTAAACAACAAAATCAAATAAATAAAAAATTATTCTATGTTCAGTTAGTTACTTCCCATTCCCTTGTTCTCTGAGTAAACAAAGAATAAGATGATGATACTTCCGTCCAAAAAGAAAAAATTTTTTCTTCTGAGCTGACTCTTTTTCGTTTGAACTGATTGCCATAGGAACCAATCCGATAAAAAATTCAGAGCCTGAGGAAATCGCCAGTCAGTGACGTCAATCCTCTCAAACCATTCCATTTCATGCTGATAACATTTTCCGAATACTTTCGTCATGAAGGTCCCACCTCTCCCTCAAATACCTATCTATTGTGTGGACCGGAAAGTGATATCGTATATATGATACAGTAAAAGTGATAAATCGGACCAATATATATAATTCCCGGCGATTATTTATTAGATCAGGTACGATGTAGTAATTAAAGACGGATAATAGATTAACAGAAAAACAATAGCCATATTAACGACAAAGACCACGTGTACACAGAACGATAACGCAAAAACTCTGAACCGTAACGAACCACAGGTATGAAGCTACTGATCCAATTTCGATTGGTCATTCGCTTAGGTTAGTTCAGGAGTGCCAACCTAATTTTAACAGCGGACCATTATTTTTATTCAACAGTTTCTTATTTATTTCAACATTATTCATACTCAACAATAAATTCGATAACTTTATGAATGTTAATCACATTTACCGGCTAGTTTATAAAATTCCCAACTCGTAATGGGAAATTTAATCAAAATTTGCTCACATGCTTGGCTTCTGTCACTTTTTTGATAAGAGACAAGTAATCTAAGCACCAGTTCTCCTCAGTAACAGTGAACGAACCTCTCAACAAGAAGCTGCAAATACATGAGAAGTGACAGAAGCCAAGAATCAATGCAAATTTTGTTTAAATTTCCCACTACGACTTGGAAATTTTATAAACTAGCCGGCAAATGTGATAAATACTCAATAATTTAGTGATTGTGTGGTGATTAGTTGGTGATTGTGAATAATCGCTAGGAATTACATTTATTCCTCTGATTTATCACTTTTACCCAAACATATTAGAGCAAAACAAACACTATATACCAAAGTATCCTTAGAGATAGGACCCAGAAGGTTGCCCCATTACCCAGAAACCAACCCATTGGGTTTGCTGGCTATTATCCTTTCCTTAATACATCCTTTGATCCTCATGTTATATCCTAAGTATAACGTATAGAACGACCACCTCAGGTCCACCTAATACCAAAACACAGGACTAAAAAACTCACAACGAATTCACACAAAGATTCAGATCAAACCAAAATGGCGTTTAACACTTTAAATTATTTTTACCGTACGTCCTTTTTTAAACTCATTTAAACTCACGTTACCTAAATATGTCAACGATAAAATCTTACGAAATGAGAAGAAAAACTACAAATTCAAATGACGTTAAATCCATACTTTCTGAAAAACGCGAAAGAGCAATTAATAACTTATAAAACAGTTACATAATAATTGTCATTTTGTATTTTTATTTCGCTTTTTTTTTCTTGTTTAATATCATCATTAACGTCGCCATTATTTCTATTACCGAACCGTCGTTACGAACTGAAACACTGAAACGGAAATCTCATTTTTGATCATTTTATAAAGACTTCAAAATTTTATTTTATATCCCGGCCGCGCTGATTGCACAACAATAACAAACATTTGGCCGGATAATAAATCCGTAACGTCTGCTTATTGAATCCTCATTTAGAAAATTTGAAAACCTCTTCAACACTATTTAAATTTTAAAGACTAACCCAAACGAAGACGAAGGTGAAAATATGAAAACCAAGCAGGTTGTCAGTATTTGGAAAACTTTTGGAGGGCGTATTATTTTTATTTTAGAATATCCTTTTATAATTATTAAAATATAATAATATTAAAATATGCTTTTAAACTTCAAACATAAAAATTTGAAACTATAAATTCTTGAAATTGTAAGAAACAAACATATCACCAACCATTTCTCCTGTTATAATTGTGGTTATTGAATAAATTTGTCATAAAAGTGTGCATTATTTATGAAATAAGTTCTAAATAAAAGTGTGCATTACTTATGAAAGAAGCGTTTTTTCCCCGTTCAAACAAACTCCAATCCCTTCGACATCAGTGACACCTCTCATTCTAAACCTCTCAGTCCACACCTATCACACCAATTCAGTCCAGATCTCTAACAGTTAGTCGTCTCAAGACAGAACCAATACTTCAATTATCGATACTGTAAGATAAATATTCACATTAGAAGGTTTTATGAATATCAAAGAAGCAAGTTCTCACAAGCAAGGAATCCCAAGGAGGATTGAGGATTCCTGGCAAAAGTTTCGTCAGTTATTGTTCGCTTTTGGTAGTTTCAGTTCGCCTTCGTTAGTTACAGTTCGCTTTTCGTAGTTGTCGTTCGCTTTGAGTTACAATTCGTCTTTCGCTTGTGTTTAGTTTCGCTTTTTGGTGGTTCAACTGTCTGGGAATTTGGTCAGGTTCTCGTTTTCTCGCTTTGGAGTTTCATGCTTATTTCGGGTAATGGATCCTAGTCCTTAGGTCTTTTGCCTTTTTCCTAAATATTTCATGATCATTTGGGAATACTTTTAAGTGAATAAGTGGACTACAGCAAAGGTAAGAGATTTTGTTCCTATGTTTTGTTACATTCACATGGTCCTTCGATCCGGAGTTGCTGGAGTTTTAGATTTTAGTTTGTTGCTTTACTTCGTCACATTTTTTTTGGTTCTTCGAGCTGGATTAGTCGGCAAGAAGAATTAATTCTCAACAGATACAGTGGAACCTCTCATAACGGGTTTAATTCGTTCCGGAGTTTTACTCTTAATGCAAAAACTCGTTATGCGAAACAATTTTTCTCATATAAAACAATGTAAAATTGAATAATGCCTTCTAGGCCAAAAAGCACTAAAAAAAGTTATATTTAGTATTTAGCAAAAGAAAAGGAGTAGCTAAGAAGCTTAAGAATCTGAAAATAAAAGAATTTTGGGTGATAGTGAAGAAAATACGACAGATACAGAAAGATTTAACTTTGAATCTGCCCCGATTCGGAGATTAGAGTTTTTTTCTACCTATCTGGCGATTCCCTATATACATGTCGCCAAAAATTGCTCGTTATGAGAGGTTCCATTGAACTCAAAATTATTCTGTTAGTAGTAGCCTAACAAATATCATAAAATAAAAATTTTAACTCACTTTGAAGAGTTGTACTCAATCTGGATATATTACAATCCACAGCAGACTTTATTCTTTTCTAAGATAACAGCTTCGTAGACTAATTCCCAGCACGTGGACATCTTTAAAAATTATCTTCAGTTCATGTTATTCCTATTACTCATCTCTCCACATACCCTCTAAAAAAATGTTCGCGTCATGTTAACATTTCCTAATTTATTTATGTTAATTAAACTTCAAAACTCAAGCGAATAACTTGACATCACAATCGTGGAAATATCCCTCGAGCCCCAAAATGGCGAGCCTAGCTTTAACCCTTGACTTTTTGGAGTCCTATTTCGTAAAAAACACAAATTAAATGGAAAAAAAAAGAATCGAAAAGGTCAAAATCGAAACGAAATCGAAAAACCTCCCCAACCCACCCCCAAAAAAAAAGATCCTCTAAGAAACTTTGCATGATTTTTCCTCTCCTATATTTCAAAAACGTTTTTTTTACTTTTTAATTAATGCGCACGCTTAGCGATTTTAAAAACAGATAAACGCTAACAATTTTTTTTCACAGTAAAAGCGGAAGTATGAAAAACAGTGGCGACCCGACATTTAAGAATAAAAATCACGGCTCTTTTTTTTCGGAAGAAAATAAATAATACGTAAGATATGTGAGTTAGCCATTCGTGAAATCTCACGCAGTAAATCCGAAAAAGGATTTTTGCGGAAAACCTTTGCAAAAAATATTTTATGTCTTTTGTAAATGCGGCTTCCCCTACAAAAAAAAATCTAAAAAATTTAAAATAATATTAAAAAATACACAAAATTTTAAAACGACATCGTAAAACACAAAAACGACTTTTAAGCGAGATTCAGACTGTTATTGTTACCATTACAAAATGAAGTAACACTTTCACGAGGGCCTTTCGAAAAGCGAACGATCGGAGGTCACGAAAAATTATTAACAGGGAGAAGCTCACCTAATTCCCGATTCTACTTCTAGACACCCGTCTAGTTAGAGCCCAAGGATAGGGTCAGCTCACCGACAGAAAATCGATTTCGAGCTTTCCACACGAGAAACGCTTCCGAATGTTTCAAACGTTATCAAAAAGGCCCAGATCCCTAAAAAGTTTTCCTTCAACAAAACCCCGCACAACAAAAATCCGAGGAACCGTTGAAGTCAGTGCTATTTTCAATTTCCTAAAAAGTCTTCTTTGATTATTAATAAGATAAATTTTATTGAAGAGATTACTAAAATAAACTTTCAAACTTTCAACATAAAAATTCAAAATTTTAATTCTTTGAATTATTAAAACAATAAACAAAACTTCGTTGACTTATAATTCTATTTATAAGCAATCTTTTCCATATCAGAACTCTCATGAATTACTTGACAAATTAATTCTTCATAGAAATGTGCGTTACTTATGAAAGAAGTAGAATTTTGAAACTTCCTTCGTTATCAGTTGTACTAAACCGGTTAAGTCAACAACAAAAAAATTTCTTCACCAAGGTCAAACTCAGCATAAAAATTCCTGACAGAGCCAGCTGAGAAAAAGTTCCACATCAAACAATTTTGCCTTATGTAGCCATTTTGTATAACTTAATGTAAAAGTTTGAGTCAATTGTGGCGACCAAGACAACACAATAAGACTTATAACAGACAAGTACAAAGGAAATAAAGAAACGAGCAGGATGAAACACTCTTCGTCTAGTACCAAACAAGTCACAATAAATGCAGGGACTGGCATGAAGGCGTAATGAGAAAAAGAAAATTCTACAGGAATGTGGAGTTCGCGACATTCCACTTTGGGGCACAGTCGAGTAAGCAGCCGACAACAGAAGCGAAATTCATTAATCAGTCTCGGAGCTCCGCATCGTCCACATCTCCGTATTTTCCATTTATTCCAAATTCCAGTCTTATGTTAATATTCTTATATAAATATGTATATATATTACGTTCGTTCGGAATTAGAGTGTTTTTAATCATCATTCATCATCAGCAATACACCTGGTTCCGACAACATAAATAGAACAATGAAGTCAGCCAGCGTCGTACCACCAATCAGCAAAATATTCGAACGGCTATCGGAACAACTGCGGTCCCTTTTTATAAACACTATTGCACATATTATCTCAATATATTTTTTTTTTTGAAATTCGTGTGTTTTGTCTCACCATTCACCTAATTCCGACATAAATATTAATTCAAAAAGTTAATTTAAATAAATAAATAAATTTCATCACCCCTTCGGGCACGGATTTATTTGAGAAAATATTTGCATGTGGAACCGATTTAACTTTTGCTTGTTTGGACTAGTATGTGTGTATATTTTAAGTAAAAATTCATTTATTTTCAAAATATTAGTGACCTATTATATTAAGATGACTTCAGGTAATTAGAATTGCAAGGATGATGAACAAAAACGATAAAAATAAATTATCACCAAAACAAAGTTTTCACTGGGCATGGGAACTTCGCCAGCTATCTGAATAAGTTTCAGCTGACAGATACAGAAAGATGCCTCGATTACAACTCAAACTGTAGGGACGGTCCCAATCACATGTTGTTCGAATGTGTAGAATGGCAGGAACTTATAAACTAATACAAAATAGATGAATCCTTCTTAAACATTTCCCAGAAGGATCACCAAACCTTAAGCAGGTTTTCAGTTTTGGTCGCAAATTTTTAGGTCTTAAGCATAAACACCAGCCTGAATGCACTCAGCTTTGGGTGTGCCTGTTGTATCCGTGCATGTTTGTTTTTCTTTTGTAAGTAATAAAAGTAAAAAATTGGCGACTAACGAATTATGCTTTCTGTTAGAGTGCAAAGAGTATAATGTATTATAACTTGTTACTGCTTATTGACAATCCTACAAAATAAGCATTACTATTATGTATATAAAGTATATATGGAAATTGTTAATTGTTATTATATCAAATTAGAGTTGCAAAACAAAAAGAAATAAATAAAACCAAAACCAAACTAAATGAAATAAGTTCAGGTTACAACTAAATAACAATGACGTCTTAAACACGTCACCCACTCCTAGGGCAAACAAATGCGTGACGTGTTTCAGACGTCAAATGTATCCAAGTGGTTAATAGAAAATTAAGACTAAAGAATAAATAACAACCCCCAAAAACACAAACATTAAAAAAATTTTAAACATTTTTCTATTTTAACAGTAATTAAATCCTTTCGAAATGAAAATGTCTCCCCGGCGACAAGAAAGAAAGAAAGAAACGGAAAACAAAACAAGAAAAGTGAGATCAGAAAACATATTAAAATAAACATTTTTCACATTTTAATGTTGCCACAAAATAAAACAAACATTTTCTTTAATGTTTCCCTTTTTTCTAAATAAATTCTAATTCCACTCAATGCGTTTCTAACACTAAAATAAAGTAAAAAATAAAAGTTACGCTTAGTCAATAAGTAAAACTGTTGCAAACCCCCCCGCCGATGAGTTTTAATTTTCTCTTTAGAATGATAAGGAAAAAGTTGATCCGACAGTAAAGAGCCTGTCCAAGTTTTTAATGTTTCTGCTTATGACAACCCCTACTTCACTTTTTTTTGTTTCTGTGAAACTTACTTTTGATTTTTTTTAATTTTTCTCCTTTCAAAATTACAATTCTGTTTAGGGTTACTGACAGCCCAGTCATTTTATTTATTGTAATGAATTTCAAAGAAAAAGTTCATTTTGACTACAATGTCATTCTATTCCCTATTTTGTTTTTTAAAATTCAAACATGGAACACTGATAACTCTGATCACGAACACAATCTTTGATTCAGTTCTCCATTACCAACCACAGCGTTTATGTTTTGGAAAATTAGAAAAACATATTTTGGCTTAACGTATGGAAATAGACAGAAAGAGAACAAATAGGCCACTGATACTAAAACTAAAACTAGAATTGAAAAAAGTGAAGACAAGAAGAATCATTCAGGATGTAGTAAGAAACTCAAAACTCAAAACGACAAGACAATCGCTCACTGGAGACATCAAGCTCGAGAAACTTAGTCCACGAAGGTTAACGAAGATCGGGGGACTTGAGAATCGCACACCTGGATCTACAGAACCTGGTAAAAAAAATACAAAACCAGATTTCAGGAAAAATGAAAACTCATAAAACGAACGGAAGATAAGAAGAACAAACATAACGAAAGTATGAAGAGATACTGAACCAAAAAGGAGGAAAAAAATTTTTTTTAATCTCAAAATGGCGAAACGAAGGTTGAAACAACATACTCTTCAATAAGGATAAAAGAAAACAGTATAATTATCATAATAAAATCAATTATACAGTATATAGACAGAACTAGTAAAACGAAACAAAATTTGTTCGTGAGTGACAACTTAAGTTTCAACTCCTTTTGACTTGAAATCCGAGATTTTTAACACAAGGCATGGTCATTGATACGATTTAAGTTCATAAGAAACATTCCTTAAATAAGGTATTTAATGAAGTCAGCTTTTTTCAGGTATCACGTCGCTCAAAACGCACCAATTTCGCTAATAAATTCGACTTTGTTCTCAACTGGCAAAAATTCAACGTCAACATAGTGAAACAATAGAAAGACAAAGAAGAGAACACAGAAACCCATTTAACTATGAACCCATTTAACAAAGAAGCCTTCAAAAAGATTATTGAAAATTTTCAAGCACAACAGGGAAACAGCAATTCGAAGGTAACGACACCGATATTAGAGAATTCGAGGAACTGAAGTCAGAGTCAAGGCTTTGATACGTGTGTGTTCAGAGAAGTCGAAAAATCAAACTTTCCCTTTGAAGATTTTAATTAACCCTTTCGATCAGAGGCTGCTTCGCTACCTTTCTGCGTGAATATAATTTTTTTTCACCTTGTTACGAACTATTAATGCGAATATTTTCTACTCGACTTAATAACAACAGCAAAAACTATCGCGAACGTGCATCATCGTGATAACGCAGCGTTCGTTTAATTCTAACCTCTAAAAAGTTTTTATATACATGAAAACCCTCTATTTTCCCTATGCCCCAGATATTATAAGTAATGTAGTGGTGATAAAATCGAAGTCGAAGCATAGTTAATGTTCTTTTAAGTATTTTTCTCATTAAAAGGCCATCAGAACCTGAAATAAAATAATTTCAGCCATTTTTTTCTTCAAATCTCCGCTCAGGAACGACTCGACTCCAAGTGAAACTAGTCATAGCAAGAGATAATATAACAATATCAATCTTCTAAATGCATTCATTAATTATTTCAAACGAAACCACCACATTATTGCAGCGAGTCTTTCGCTCTGAATACTAAATACAAAATCTTGAGAATAGTCAGAACCTATTACGATTCCCTGTAAAATATAATATATAACAAATTTATTAGAATAGCAATTTTATTATCTTATAAATGGAGTATTATGATATAAGACAATCGCATCGTCTTCTCATGTTTCTTATTATAATATAAAGCAACTCAAATATATCATTTACCTTTTATTGAAAATCAAAAGTTCCGGTAAACGAATTTTATTTCTCAATAAGATCATATTGTTGTGTATCACACCTCAAACTAAAATCTTCCCTTTCCTCCAAGACACGTTTTACCTTCTGTAACACTATACTTTTGAGATATTTTGTTTAGCAAAAAGTTATATGTTCACAAAATGTCAAAAATTTTTTATTGTTAGGTCAAAATGTCACATTGCATAAAAATACATAACCAACATCCAAAAATGTACTGTTAACTGTTGATGTTATGTTTGTCTCTATTGAGCAGTGAAATTACTTTTTCGGGTCATGAAAGCTATAAATCAATGAAAGACATGGAAGTGGGAGTGGGAGGAAAACAAACTATGAATGTTGTTTATGTAGGCCTGTGAAAAATAAAAATCACTTTAGTGCTAATCAAAACCGATTAAGAGGGTGAAAGGTAAGAGAAAATGGTCTTAACTAAACAAACCTTGACACTACGCAAAAGCCAACTAAACAACCTTACTAACAATAATACCAACAGTCCCGAAAATTTATAAACGTCTAAAGTGTTTGCAGTTTTCTTTTTATTCAAATTCTTCACTCAATGATTTATTTACTTGGGTTTCAATCCCGATTTTCCTCCTTAGGTATAACAGGATACTGGAGGATGATTCTAACTCACAATCATAACTCCTATAGTCTGGTGCTATAACCACTACACCACAGAGCTTACTATCCACTCAATAACTCATTAACTATAAAAGAAAGTACAATACCATAACCCAACTGATACTTAACCAATACACTACACCGATTACATTCCAAAACTACAATAAGAGAGAGAAAAATAACAGAAGTAACTCAATGAATTTTCAAAAAGATAATTTTGAAGTTATTAATTAAAAAACCCATTCATTAATTAAAACCCTTGTATGCACCTTAAAACTTCGTAACTTCAATTCTTAAACCACCAAAAGCGATCGAAACTTTAACGAATAATTAATTTTAACTTTCCTTTTTTCAAATTTCAAAAAGTACAAATCCCAATAGATCTTGAACAACCTAAAGCCTTGGTACTCAAGCTTCTTCCTTCCCGGGCCAAATTTCTACTGTGACCATTGCGACTGAGCCACACGATTTATTAAAAGAAGGCTCCGGCTTTTGATGCGTACAGTCCACTTGTACATCTGTACGTCTGTTTCTGTATGAATTTTTGTGTATCGCCTCATAAAGACATGTTGAGGGAGCAATATTAGCCCGAACATTTTCGTATTAGTCGGATATATAGTTCAGACTTAACAATGTGCAATCGACCTTTCACAAATTTTCTCTCAACCGGTTTCCACTGGGCCCGAGAGCTTGGCAGGCCGCAGTTTGAGTACCAAGGTCCTGAGGTTTAAATTATCAATTTTCTACAACTACCACAATCCCAAAAATTAAAAAACGCAAAACACAGCTGAAAATGAAAATGACTTACCATCTCCAAATGTGTTTTTTAAAAAAATTTCAGCTTTTATTAAAGGTTAAAACAATGTCAATTATATCAATATTAATCTAAATCCATTAATAAAGAGTAACGACAAGTTGATGTTAGCCTTAAAAATAACTCCGACCGGACTCTTTTCGGTATTTAGACGAAAACGTTGATTTCAATTATCAATAACAATAATTAATTTCATTTCTTTCTTCCTGAAACTTCCAAATTACATCTCAAAAAGGCACTATTTTCTACTAAATTATATTATTACAATTCTAATGAACTTATTTCAGCTTCGAAATACTCGATGAAAATTATACGATTCCCAGTTATTCTCTTTCACTTTACCTCTTTCAAACAAAAATTATTTTCAAAATTTGCAAAAGTTTAATTTGTCGTTTGATTTAACAAAAATGAAACTGACAAGGACAAAAAGGCGAAACGTTGCGAGAGGAAAGAAAAATCTCCGAGCTTTTATTAATTAATTAAAATGTTACTAATTGACAAAATTAAGAATTTTCAGCAATATTAAAAAATGAAGGAGAAAAAAAGGAAATGAAAATGAATTCGCAATAAATAAATCAGTTTAAGTCACTCATTTCATTGAGTTCACTTTCAGATTGAAATGCTTTTACTGTGTGACAGTTTTTCTTAAGATTTCTTTTTAAATTTAAAGTCTGCTTTCCTGTTGTTTTTGTCGTTAGAAAGTAACCAGGATGTGATTTGTGGGAAGAGTTGGGGCCGTGCGCAACGGTGGGGTTTCTGGTTCTCGATCCTAGCAACAGAGTATTGAGATGACCGAAAATTTTCGAGAAATAGTGAAATACGTACGCTTAACTGTGTTCGTCTCTTGTATTTGTTTGGCAGCTGAAAGGTGGAAAGGATAGGTAGAGAAAGGATCTCCTGAGCAGCATACCTTTATCTACATCAGTAGAAAAGCTACGAGTGTGAAATCACAATGACTATTTGAGACTGCGAATGATTGAGAAAGACTGTATGTCACGGCGAAAAGCTGAGAATCAACTGCTAGACAGCCGCGAACCTGTCAGCATGGCGAACGTTATAACGTATTTACTCGGCTTCACCTCCTCCCGGCGGCTATTTCCGAAATTGGCGCCAACAGAAAAACCAAAACACTCGAGTTAGCGGGGGCCTAATTTTATAGGGTGTTCCAAAATTAACGCAAAATGCGAATTTGCTACCATTTTGTAGTAAATTGCTGGCTACTCTGAAAAAAGGATAGTTTGACAGCTGAGAGTTAAGGGTTAGTAGCGTTTAGTTTGGAACACCCAATACGAAGATAATTTGACAAATCAAACTTAACAACGATTAAATGAAATTAAAAACATGATAGATGAACTAAAAATTGCGGATGGCATAAAAACAAGACTTACTACGATATTTTAAAAACAAAAGCTTTCCTCCTCCTCCTCCTCCCTTTTCAGCTTAACTCGATTCGGTAATTGGAATTGTTTTGCGTTTACCACACTCACACACATAAACTAAATTCAAATAAAATTAATTAATGTGACACAGAGTGCAAGTTTTTAAAACGTTTTACGACCTTGACTGCACAATTTAAAATTTGGTTCCTTGTGTTTGAAATTTTTTTTGTCATTGTTTGCCCCCGCCACCGACTTAGTTCTAAACTTCTAACCACAAATTTCACGACAACAACAACAGAAATTTGTGCGAGGTAAAATACGGCCATGGTCTTTAAAAAACTCACCTACAAACCAAACTCCAGGTTGGTTTTTAATAACTTCCATTCAGAACCATTATCTATCACCTTCTATCATCCAACCATCTTCATTTGTACTAAAAAACAGCAGCAAATTTTACTTCTTTCAAATTGTTTTACGATTAGATTCCAATGCAATAAGAAAAAAATTTTGTGGCAAGATTGAGACGACTTATTTTGTCGCAACAAATAGTCTCGTGTCTGGCGACGGCTGAACCATTTTAAATCATCAATAACATCTTTATCCTTCAATTTTAATAAAGGAAAATCATCATCGACGCAAAACCATAACAGAAGGCAATAACCAAGCGTAACACAAACCGCAATTATTGCAAGACTTAACCGAACAGATTTTCTGTAATCATTTTTCTTTTAGTAATAAATGGTTAAATTTAAGTTTTAATCCCGTTTTTAACCCTTGGGTATAACAGGATACGGACGGGGACCTCAAACTCATGACCATAACTTCCACACTCAGGTACTTTAACCACTAAACTATAAGCCCTCCGCTTTTGCTATAATTTATTCTTGTCTATGCATCTTAACAGTTTTGCTGAATCCAAATTTATAAACATAGCCGTAATCGAACTTCCTTCTACTGAGGATGCCTTTAGCTATAATAGGCATAATATCCAATAAGATTAATGGTAACAGCTCCGATCATCTCATCCTCGAAAACAATAGCTCCCAGTATTAGACATCTGTCCTTTTAGATAATTCAAAAAACTAAAGAACAATACTACAGACAAACGCAAATCGAAGCTTTCCCGTCCTGAAAAAGTGTCTACAAGTAATCATGATCGACAGGAATTGTGATTTAATTGATCCGCTCATTAGAAAAATTTTTAACATACAACACATACACAAAAATCCTTACGATGATTTACTCTTTCCTTCCATCCAAATTACTATTATATGTAAATTACGGTGAGTTCTTATAAAGATGAAAGGAACCTTTCAAGACTAATTTATCTTCTTCACCAAAATGCGAAAATTTTCTGAAAGGGAATAAAGAATAACATGTTAAGGAAGAGAAGAAAACGCAGTGGTTCGTAATAATGAAAAACCGAGCGGCTCCAACAAACAAGAATATAATGAGGTCGCTTTTGACTGGATCGCGTGATCGCTTCCAACTCATACTCTGTATAAAAAATTTTATATTCATACTTTATTCAGTTTTGCTTAAAAGAAAGATAATGTGCCTCCTCACTCGCCCACCCCGCCACATAAAATATGAAAAGAGAAATGAAAAACGAAACTTTTCCTTACAAATATTTTTCAGCATCTATGTGTACACTTCAACCGAAGCCCACATGTTCGTAACTCTTTTTTTAATAACCAATTAATGCTTTCGATTTATTTTTATAATGAGGGAAATTATTCTCAAAAAAATTACATTCAATTAAATGAGGGCTTTAACCTTTGAAAAGAGAAGAGGAGGAGGGCAGAACGATTATTGGCTTATAAGCAAAAGTACATTTAGCCAAAAACTGATTTTCGAATCAAAAGGTATTTAATAAAATTCTAATAGAATTTCCTTTAATATGACTCCGATTCCCAACGTCTAACTAAAGATGAAGCCCCTCGTAATGAAACATTAGATTTAAAGATTGAGCTGATTCGACCCGCACAAATATATTGCTTATATAAAAACTCGATATGTTTAAACACGTTTTGGGGTTTTAATTCTTCAAATTAATTTATTACAAATCGAAAAAACCAATATTATACGTCAAATTGGCCCATCTTACTAAAAGCAGATGAATAATCCACATTTCTAAATAATTTCAAAGCAAATCATGTAAGTTCTGGCTGTTGCATATAATCAACATCTGGAAATTAATTTTAATACAAACACATAGCTTTGATGACTGTTAGGTTTGGGCACCCCTGTAACCTCGGAGAAGTGGTTGCAGGATGCAGGTTTCTACAAGAGAACACCAAGCTGAGTTTTCCTTATAGAGACCCAAGTTATTATTCGTTAGTATAGAGTCGTGTTGTTCTCTTTGTGTTCAACACATCAGGTTATTCTCATTTTCGTACGGTTTTTCTGCTTTATAAGTTTCTCTCTTACACGTGTTTCTCGAGTTAACGGTTTCTCACGGATTTATCCTGTATAAACCCATATTTCAGATTACGGTATTTCTCGAACTAATGCTCGAACTGCTCGCACTGTTCTTTAAATTAATGTTAGTATCTCAACGATGGAGCTCCTTTCTACTAGAAAGTCCGCGGCCAGAACATCACCAAAGAACATCGAGAAAGGTAAGCCCCTAGTAAACTCGCGAATATCTCTCTAACAATAACAATAAAGACTACAATTCCTGATTGAATCAAATCCCTATAAAAAGTGTGCATTATTTATGAAACATAGCCTTGCCAATCTACCCTTAAAACCACAAAATTGATTTCGAACTATTATCCTCGCAAAAGCATCAATCTTCTTGGGTGTCCTCAAATCGGTTCATTTCATGTAAATATACTAAATAACAGAAAAAATTATACATTTATATATTAAATGTATTGTTCTATACTAAACACTTTCGCTATTGTTGTTAAAGTTAACAAAGTCTCTGATCATATTGCTCTCAGTAAACCTTCCCTCTGAAGAAATTCTATAACAATTCTTTACTGACTCTATGTATTTGATGTTCAATAGGTATCGGAGGATGAGTAATTTCTAGAAGTCATTAAATAAAAGAAAAAAATTTGTAAATAAAAAAATTTATTGAGTTTGGACCAAGTCTCGCAATAAAAAAAAACTGATAATGGGAACAATAGGAAAACCGTATTTGGCAGAATCAGCAGAGAAGTGGAGAATTTTATGGTTTTCCCTGAATACAAAAAAAAAGAAAAGTTCACAAGAAAAATAACGTAAAATGTAGTATGCATAAAATTCGAATATTAATAAAATTCTCAGAACCTTTTTGCCTCTTTGTTGTAAGAAAAATATAAAAATAAAAAGGAAAGCAACGAGAGATGTTACATACATTCGAAAATCGTTCACTGGGCAAATTCCCATCGACGTATTTCCCTGCTAACCGACCATGAAAGACATCTTTCAGAGGAAGAGAAATAAAAGGGCAATTTTTACGGTATTTTACCCCTTTGAACTGAAGGTAGGTTGAACCAATTAGACAACAGGATTCGCTGTACGCTCCAAACCTAGGCAGTATTTCTCTTCTAATGGTACGAAGCCCTATTAAATCGATAGTCATGCGCTGGCACACATGCTAACAAACATTTTTATTATGCATAAGATACAGTAGTCTCATCCCTTGAAAATCGAACCAATTACGTTGAGTCTGATGCACGACCTATCAATGAATCTGACACGTCAACCTCAATCCCCCGAACACTCTCAGACGCCGACCAAGGTATATGACCGTTAAAAGCTTTCACAGAATAATATCGAAAGAAGGAACTGTCAACGACTAATTTAATGACACCGCCATGAATAATGACTGCAATAAACTCAGACGACCATAATGCAAGTTTCAAACCCCAATTTAGAAGAAAAAGGTTTTTTTTTTCGTTCATGACTTCAAACAACAGAACTCTCGTTAGGATGCTTCGCCCTCTTATAGCACTATCGAATCACCATTTTTCGGTGATTTCAGGTTTTTCATGTAAAATAAGACATAAAAACGGAACGGAAATTTACATCACTGATGGAAAAATATGGCTTCAGAGATTTGGTAAACAAACGGGATACAGTGTGAACGATTTAAGAACTTTGAATTGATAATTAAAATTTAGACACAAATCTCAAAAAATCAATTAAAACTATGCTGCCTCTGTTTACGAATCTGTTATCACGATTAATCCTCACTGCGATTCTCAAACACAAAACATTTTAATTCCCTTACACAACTTCTCTTGTCTTTTATATAGCCTAACGTTAAATATAATTTTCGTCACAACCAAATCCGTAACCTTCTGACACCATAAGTTTTCATCCGAAAAACTGACTGAATTGACTTTGTGGGTGAGAAAATTGGGGAAAACCTACGAGTGAATGTACGAACCGAACCAATTTCCATTTCACTTTTTCCGTGACCACTACAAACCCCAGCATGTTGCAAAGTTGGCAAAATGTTTGTTAGTGACACAACGAGCGTGATGTATTGCTCTAAATTTGTGACGGGACGTAATAGCCCAAAAACAAGGAATAAGGCTTCCACTTCGGCGGACAACAAACCGCGATAGCTTAATCCATGTGAAATACATTCCACGTTCAATAAAATTATTAAAATAAAAAGTAAAATAACTTCCTACAGCAACCAAAAATAACCTCCGCTCCCACCCCCAAGTCGCTTACTTTAAAATTTATAAATAAACCATAAAACCGACAAAAACCTAAACCTCTCTTGAATTATGTTACGGTTTTTGGCAGCCAAAAAACATTATAAGTTGCTGTGGAATGGTCAAACTGACAAAATGAATGAGAGATTACAGGGTGATTGAAAAAGACAAAAACAAAACACGGATCCTCAGCCCGTTCGAAAAAAATTAAAAAAATCTGATTCAGAACGTTTTAAAAACCGTCTTTCATTTCACACCCATTAAAGCTCGTCCTTTCTTCTTTCCCCCAAAACAAGTTCAATAGAAACTAAATCTCTTAACACCCATTAATCAAACGCATAACAAAACAAACATGGCTTACAAGTTATGGTAAAATCATTCTTGGAGAGGTAACCGAGTCATCACATTAATTTTTCTCTTGAGCGTGTGTTATGACCGTAATAACTTTTGAAACTTGCAAAGTTATTGATATTCCACCAGAAGAAATATTATACGCCAGTCTGAGATCACACGCTCTTTGGTATTCTTCCCTCCCCCTCCCCGGGCCCCTACCCCTTCACAAACTCTTTAAATTTATTTACAGAATGATTTGTGAGCTCGAATCCGCGAGGGCGAATCTTGAAAATCCCATTTGCTAAAGATAAATGAGAGAAAATTGAAAATTCCCTATGCAAACAAATTCAATCGTGAAAATTTTCAATGATATATGGGTCAGTTGCTTAGGCATCCAGGAAAATGCTTTCTCCAAAGTTTAAGAAAAACATTTCACAGTCCTCGGAATCATATTCTACGAAACATTTTAGAAAATTTCTGTTTCAAATTTTTATAGGGAAAACCAACTCAAAAGTTAATTTCTGATCTCTCCCAACGTGGATATGAAAAATCGCTGTATCGATTCCAAGAACTTCTTCATTTTATGGCTGACCTCACAACAGCAAAAAAATCACTAATTGATTATTAATAATCCGTGATCAAAAGTATAAAATCCACACTGGGATTAAAAGAGTTAAAAAGTTTCGACTCGGGGCTAAAAAGCTTTGCGTCCCGCAATCGAGCATCGGAAAGTGAACCACTTCAACTCCAGAGAGTTTCCCTCGCAAAATTTTTGACAAATGGCGGCTATTTGTTTGGCAGTTTGTCATTTCAAAACCCGCACAATGGCTACCTCAATAATCCTCCGTTATTTGGACAGTTTATCACTTTGACCGCTCACTAGTTATCCCGGTAATTTCCTTTAGATACATTAAATCCCCCGAGTCTAGAGCTAAAGCAGAAAGCATTTTCCTCGTTTCTCCTTCTTCTCTCGATAGCATGAACAAAGGGCAATTTCTTAAGAGTACAACGACTTGCCGTTTTAGGACTCATATCGGTCTTTAACCCCGATTCGCTGACGACAGAACTGATTCCACGTATTAGATTAGAGCAAAACCTTAATTTGGACGTAAGAAAAGATGTGTGTACCACCGGTTTACAACTTTTTTGCCGCAAAATTAGCGAGAAATAATTACTTTCGTTACCTTCATTTGATTTTTAAAACCGCTTCAAGCGAGGACAGTAAGTGGTCACGAGGAATTAGCTTGCCTCTAAGCACGCAACACTTTTCGCAGGCCAATGCGTTCGAGGTAGAAACCCAATAGGTATGCTTCCTCAGGTGTTTTTATAGGTACTCACTCACATCACCCTCTGTAAATCCGACCTCTTCATCCGATCCCGACACGGTGTACCAAACCTTGACTTTACAATCGACGAGGCCTAATTTCTCTGACCGTCGTATTACTAATGTAATTCCCCATTCCCTCCACTTCTCCTCGAGTTCGTGACTTCCTACCGACTTTTAGCAGGGCTAAATCATAGCAAGCCACGGCGATTACACTACTAATAATTAAGTAACCAAACTCGGGTCGATTTTAAAATGATTTAAATGAATAATTCCTTCTTAAGTAATTTATAACTCCGGAAGGTGACCAATTTAACTAGCACCGGTAATTTTTTTTTCTTTTTACGGCGTCTCAAAGGATCAATAAATGCCCCCTTAAATCGTAAAAGTTAATGTATCAGCACACAAAAAATGGTATAGAGAAATTATTAATCGCTTTCGAGCTGATCACCCACGCAATCCGTTTTTAAATTTTAATATCATTTGGCCATTTAAATACGACGAATGCTAAGGCGAACAACGCAACGGTCATACACACCATCGGAGCAACATAATCTGTCACAATATATTGAAATGCATTGCGTCCTTATTAAAAATTAAGAGAAGAACATAACAGGGAAGTTTTAAAGCTCCCTTCGGCATCGTTAAAGCTAACTACTTTCATAAAAACGGATAATTAGTTGCATTTCGAGCGACAATAATATAAACCCATAAGTTGAGGGATTTCTAAAAACATTCCGGTTTTGAGGACATCGCGCTTAAACACAATTAAATTGTGATGAAACCCATTGACAGAAAGAAGTAGACCTTGAGAATCAAAGATCACGATTCCTTGGCCTTCGAATATAAAAATACGATGAATGCGTTTTGGGTTGAAAAGAAATTACTTTATTGTAACGTGTAAAGAAACTATATTGTGTGTGAGAGAAAAAAAAGTTTCATATTTTCCTCTTTCCGACTGAATATTTCCTAGTTATTAAAACCGCAAAGAGAAAGGATTTCCTATCTTTTGAATGTTTTATTAAAAGTGTCGTCAGCTCGGGGGAAAAAAGCGAAAAGAAAGGATGGCAGGCTATATTACTTCTCTCACACCCAGCGTGAGAACTTTTTCCCTTTACCCCAACACACAAAAACCCGCGTTCCAGCTCAGGGAAATTCAACTCGTGAATGTGATATATTACCATACATCGAGACAATACCTCAAACAAAATTGACCTTCGAGGAAATTATGCTTCAAATAATACCTGTACCTCGTTACGTGTTCGCATTTAATCTGGCATAAAATGAATCACGATCCTTCCAAGACTTTCTCATTCTAACGACCACAAGGTTAAAATTAAATACTGTTTGAAAACATTGTGACTCATTTAAAATTTTCGAGGAATCGAATGAGAGGAAAAAAAATCTCAGGAGTTTAAACTTTGACATTGCCAGATGGCTAATCTAAAAGCCCACTTTGGAGTTTAAAAAAAAGAAAAAACCGTTCACAAATGAACGCCCTTTCATCGGCCAAAAAGGGGAAGTAGAGTTTTTTATTTAACGAGGTGAAAGCAACATTCAAGTTCAATAGCCACTTAAGTCGCTTTCAACCTTTTAAATCATTCGCGAGCTTTTCCATTCATTTCCATCAAACGAAATTTAACATTTCCACTGTCCCCTTATAATTTTCCTTTCTGTCTCAACCATCCAAACCTCAAACTTTTATATACAAGAGAAACCCATGTTATTTTTGAGAAACTCATTGACTGTCACACTGAATTTAAGTATATAAAAAGCGAGAGAGAGGGAGGAACTAGATGTTAAAAATGAGGAAGTCCATAATAAAACGTTTTTTTCATATTTTTATACCTGAAATGAACTGTGACGTAGATGCCCATCTGCTTTTCTCTCTTTTAACAAAACACAACCGAATTGAGTTGTTTTCAGAATCATTATGCGGAAGAGATTTCTCCCCTGTTATAGAAAACAATTCTGTGAGAAATATCCGGTGGTCCAGCTTGAGCTGCGCATTTTTACTACCTTCAAGCGTTAAACTCGTGAATGGAAAAATGTTTTGTTAGAAATCCCACGAGCCGGTGGGCGAAATCCCCAGTGGTCGGCTAACTCATTAGTCAACAGAGCCAAATATCGAGAGTAAAACCGATAGAGATTTCTTTCCGGAGCCAAATTACCTACACGATATAAATTAGTGTGGGAAGTTTCCCTGAAATCGACACGTGGTCATTTATGGTAGAACCGCATTCAAAGGCCCGAAAAGCTCTATTTAACACACCCAATTCTCGATCTCTGCCCTAACACAAAACAAAACCCTCTAATAACCCAAGATTTACGAAAGGAGTCACTTTGACTCATTTAAAAACTGCATCAGTAAATATACTCAATGAAATTTGATGAAAGATTATTTCTTTAATAATAAACATATATTGTAATTTATTTTTAAATCAATTTTCACAATTATTTTTGTATACTAAAGTTAATTCTCTCTTAGAGTCAAATCGACTCACTTTTATCAAAACCATATTTATGAACATTTTTCACACCTCACCTTGTGCTATGACACTTATCAAACAACAAAGTTCTTGGTATTCATTAGAGAAAAGTAAATATATTTCAGTATCTATTATCCTACAGTATAAATTATCATAGATATATTATATATACAGTGGTACTTTGAGATACGAATTTAATTTGTTCTGTGATCATCGTATGTCAACAAAATCATATCTCAAAACGGCGGGAGGAAAGCGGGCATTTAGGGATCACCTATGCAATTATCGCACATCCCAAATTCGTATCTCAAATTTGTCGTCGTATGTCGAGGTGTAAATTTTAAAATTTTCATTTCATATCTCAAAAAATTCGTATGTTAGGACATTCGTATCTTAAGGCACCACTTTATTTCATAAATAATGCACAACAAAGCTTTTCTTTACACACTATGTACAAAAGTGTTTTCAATTCCCATAAATTTTCATTTAATTTGCACTTTCCAACAATTTTTGCAAAAATTAAATCTTACCAGTTGTAAGGGTCAAAACGAATTACTTAAGTAAAGAAATATAATCAGAAGCCCTAAATCTAGTGTTAAGACCATCAGCGCAGAAACCTAAAACCAAAATTGTGAAAAACATTAAAGAACTATCGACAAGATAATGACATAACCACTTCAAAATCTTCATCTACAGTATAGAGTTAATAATCAATAAAATCACTTCTCTAATAAATACGACTCTATAAAACACATAACCAATTTCACACCCTTTACAGTCTAGGAAACTACGTTGTTAAATTCCCATTTGAGCTTTGACCTCAAGGTAAAAGAAAAAAAGAAAAATTCTTGATATTTCGATGTCAAACCGATTTTATTTCAGAAGATGAGAAAACAAGAGCTTTTTGCTCTTAGAAAAACTCCTAAGGGAGGATTTTAAACGGTTCTTCACAGTAAGAATCAAGCTTCCTCACGATTTTCACCCAACGACTCTTTTGACTTTATCTGAACCATTCGACTACGAATAAATATAGGTTCTCAAGTTTGAATCTCTTCCAACTGCATTCAACGTGTGAACTCGAATACAAAACGAACATATCCAATTTCAAAAAAAGGAAACTTATGATAAAAGCCATTCGTATTAAATAAATATATATATATAGAATCACACGTGAGAAGAAAATTTTTATCAGAGGAAAAAAAAGCGAAAGGCAAAAAAAGGGAAGAAAGAAATTCGTCGCGTTGACAGAATTCCTACCAATTTCCATTTATACTCTTTTATCGCTTTCCGGCTAAATAATTTAATCATTATTCCGAAAATGAAAGGCCTGGAAAAATATTTGGATAATTGCTGGAGCACAGTTCCGCTGTTCGATACAATGCAAAATAAAAAATTTTGCCCGCTTTTTAGACAATACTTCCAAGGCAAAATGGTTCTTTCACGTTTTGCAAAGATATTTTCATTTCTTTGCCTATAGACAATTGAACAAGAAAAATTTTTCTCCTATTGCCTCTCGTGTTTCTTCCCGTCAAGTCGTTGTAAATTTCATTTCATGCCACAGTCAGTTAGAAATAAATTTCCTAAGCTCCTTGTGATATTTCACTTGTTTAGGGTTTTCTCTTTGAAAATTCAATGCTGAATTTCTTTCGTTTTTTTTATCTTCCTTCTTTCCCTTTTACAAGATAAAAAAGTTTCATCTCCGTCCTTCTCTTTTTGACTCTCTCTGACAGATACGAAAGGAACAAAATTAAAAGGAACTTCCCTATCAAAGCAGTATAACGAACAAAACAAATCTTCGAAGCAGTGGTTCACAAAATGTGCACTATAATGCCCCGGTGGGACTGGTAAAAATCCCAAAACATCGTGATTCCCGTTTTATTTGTGGGATAACTCCCACTTAAGATCGTTCATACTTTTATTCGGGATGGAAAATCTTTAAGATTCAAAACACCTCAAATCGTAAAAAGTCACGAGACCCATTACCTTAAAACAGGGGTGACAACCTAGCGGCTCCCAAGGCGACTTTTTTGCAAAACCACTATCCTCCCCGATAAACTGGAAGCAAAGGTAATATATCACAATGAAAATAGGACTTAAGGGAGATCTTGGCGATACTATAGATCATTATATAATGCGTTTTAATTGTTCCATTCAAATACCTGAATCTTTGAAATCATAATTTAAATAAAATTTACCTTCAATTTGCATTAAATCGCCAGTGTTACAGCCAATTTTAAACAGGAAAAAAATTCTCAACCTCAACAATCCCGCATTTCAAAGGTAAATAAATTTTCCTATCTCCTCCACTTCAACCGAGGTTAATCATATGATTCGAGAAACTCTTTCATGCTAGATTAGTTGTACCAAGAGCTAGACAAACTTTTAAAATTCGAAATCCCCGTTAAATATTTTACCACGTCCCCTGATACGGATTAATAAAGGCTTCGTGAAAATAAACACCAAATGCAAATTTAACGCTGCTTCTAGCGCTTTTCGCAAAACGTTATCGAAAATATCATTTTTTTAAAACGGCCTCACTTAAAAATTCAATACCGAGAGCGAAAGAGAGAGAGAACGAAAAGGAAAAAAAGTAAACAACTGGATACGAAGCTGAGGTCTCCCCGTAGAAAAATGACATACATAATGCAGTAATTAATACCACCTGGCTTTCTGCCAAAGGAAATTAATTCCGCATCATATCAAAGGTTAAAATAATTTCTTAGCTTTTAAAATTTTATATGTGGGTTTAAACAGCCGTAAAAATCTCGGTCTTGGTTTTGTCCAACCTATAAAAAGTGGTCACCGTAAATGGCCTTCATCAACCTTTTGTTCTTCTACACTAAAGGACTGAAATTCATTAAAATAATCAATAAATAATTATTATAAAATTTCCCTGCTTTCCAACACCGCCCCTGAGAAATTTAACGATCGCACATAAGTAAAAGTATCAGCCATAATTTTCATTTTGCTCACAAAGTCGTTTTACGAAAGAAACATGGCTAAGTAAACAAAAGTTTGCTGATAACATTAACTTTTTGCAAAAAGAGGTCACAAAGCACACACTCTTTAAAAAAAATTTATCGCAGAGTTCGAGCTCGCAACGAAGCAGCTCGCAATGGCAATGTCTGACGATAAAGACGAGATTTCAAATCCTACCTCCTAGTATTAGACCTCTAATCTAATAGACAAAGTACGAAATTGGTCCGACGTTTTGGGATTAAGTGGTGAGCCACGATCAGGCCTAGTTGTGAGCATCTTTAAAGTGATGGTTTAGAAAATTACGAAATTTATCCCTCGATGCAGACTAAAAAAATCTTTTTGGACTCAAAAAAAATTTGTTTACCATTACCGTTTCGGATGAATGGGTGAGAGAGGTGTTCATAATTCGTCCAAAACGAGACCTGCTTGCAAGAAACAAACCAACAACTGATCATTCATAAATGATGTGCGATAATTTCAAATCACGTTCTAAGGTCATCAAAAATTCTAAACATAAAACAATTAAAATAGTAGTGGGAAGAATAAAATATTGCCAAAATGAGTCAAATTTGAGTTTCGTGTGCTTCGGAATCCTTTTTCCCCCCAATTTTTTCCAAACACATATATCACTTCCATTCATACTTCTTTTACTACCTTCGAACTGAGCCAATATGACTCATTTTAACCTTTTTTCCTTCATGACTTTAAGCATTTAAAGCCCTGAGTTTATATGTTTAAAAAAAATGTTTTCAAAATAAATTATCATTTAAATTAATTTTCAATTTATTTTTATTCGCAAATAACTTTTCTAACTCACGCTACTACAGAAAATTTAATCTTGTAAACATTGCAAAAATTTTCTTTTAGATTAATCTGTCACTATTTATTAACGGTAATTAAAAATTTTGTCGTGTAAGTCCAATCGACTCAACTCACTAAAAAAAAAAAAAAATAGGCACATAATCAACACAGTGTTACCAACCAAAACAACATACAAAAGAAATTTAGGTTTTGAATGAATGGTAACAGATCTTTTTAGGTCATGTACACTAAGGTTCAATGAACAAAATCAATAACAAAGAGAGAGTTTGGGGGTTCATGAACGTGAAAAGACTTTGCATATATAGAAAACTAAAAAGACTCAGATTAAACACCGCCGATTAAGGTTGATCTGGGAGTCGGGGGAGACATAACAGTCAACCAAATAACCATATCAACAAGACTAAAAATAGCCACCAAACCTTGTACGTTACTTCTAGCTACGCTCATATTCTTGGTTTCCATCATTCAATAATTTAACACCGATGTAACAGACTTCAGGAACACAGAGATCAGATAGTTTGATGTAGTTTACAGGCCCCTGTTTTTAATTTTTCATTTTTTTTTTATTACAATCATATCGGTAAATTTTTCAAAAGGCTTTTAAACCTTCCTTGCTGCTTTCTTCAATAACACCGAACATAAAAATAAAATTACTTTTCCTGTCTTTTCCCTGACACTGGCAACTTTTTTTACCTTAAATTCTCGAGTCTTATCGTTTTCAGAAACCTTCTTTGAGTATAAAAGAAATCTCTTTTAAGGTGAATCTAACTTTTTTACTGATCCAGTTCTTAAAAATAGTATTATTTACTTTGCCCCATTGAAAAGTTACAAAAAATTAGTATAAATGTCTTACAAGTGAAGCACACTATACTTGTGAGCAATCTATATCCCTTGCTCCGTTTCCCAAGGATTCTAAGACAGTTTTCCTTATCCTCCAATGTATCGAGAAAATATTTATTAAAACTAAAAAAAGTTTATAGCTTTTACTACACTAATTTATAATTAAAGGTCATTGCTCTGAAATTGAAGGCTTGCAACCCAACTATGAGTGGAAGGAAAAAGATTTTCCTCCGTACTTAACACTTTGAGTGTTGTAATACAGGCGAAAGAGAAACTCGAACAATTCATAATTCACTGTCCAGCATATCAGCCATTTTCGCCAACACAATCTCTGAAACTTAACAGTAAACAAAATACGCCACATCCAAGAAACTTTAGATAAGAAGAGGATCCTTGCAATTTACCTATTTTGTTCAAACAGCCTACAACTTATAGTTACAGCTATCCTTATAACCTGAATGTCCTCCAAACTAGAGATTGTGACTTTCGTCGTACTTTTGTTCTTCTTTTATTGTACACTTTCATCCCAGACCGAAATCTTCTGACGGTTTTAACAAACATTAATGTTATTAATACTTTGTTTCTAATTATGTCTGGTTATCGATTATAACAAATAAATAAAATCCATTAAAAAAAAACAATAAATTTAAATATAAGAGAAGGGCATGAAATTGTTTATCTCAGAGAGATGCGTACACACCCAATTTTCACAAACGAATTCGTGGCAAATGTGATGTAAAATGGTTTCCTCCCTTCCCAAACGAGTCACGCAGGAAGAACCTCTGGCTCCTTTTCCCTTTTTATAGATCATGCTTGGCAGACATCGACGACATTACCACTAAGAGCCAAACAATCCCTTTTTCATCTATTTCCATCCGCGATTACCCCAATCCCGTTCGTGTTTACTCTTTTAACAAGTCTAACTTGGAACACATCCTGCGGCTGAGCCAAGGTTGAGGCTCTTATCAGATCAGTATCAGAGTTTCGTATTTGTGGGAGGAATAAATAGTATTAAGAAAAAAATTTCGTAATCGATACTAGCACACAAATCATTAAGGCAATATTGATTCAAAAAATATTTACTTGATGTTATTACTTTTTTTTTTACAACACGGGCAATCGCGTGGAAGTTAGTAATAACTCGAATGTGACTAAGACTTTGCTTATTAAATAAAAACGGGAGAGGAATTGGAAAGGAAAGAAGAGAGAAAATGGTCCAAAGTATTTTTACTAATAAAGCACAAACGAATCTAGTCTATTAAAACCTCAAACAGTATCCAGATATATGTCTCCACAAATTCATTCAAACCAAAGTCTAATTAATTAAAATTTCATTAGTGGTTATTAACAAATAACAACAATACTCTGACCTTTAATTCATTATCATATCTAAGACTGCAATACTCTTTTCACATGAAACAATATTTCCACGGTTATCTACGACGTCTCCCGAAGTAACTACCCCACGTGATATGGCAGTAAATCTGATCCCAGTATAATTAGTGAAAATACTTCATTAATTAATTCCATCCAACAGGAATTTTCAGTCTAGTTAAAACTGAATTAAAGTTTCAAACTCAAGTCATAATTAAAAATTCTTAACTGCAAAGAATTTCCAATATTGCAGTACCATTTCCCTACTTCAAAAAGTGCATTGTTAAACACATCCTGTACAGCCCAAAAGGGGGTTTCGAGAAGCTTCAGAAGGAGACCGAGCACACTTCCAACTTCAAAGTAGTATGAACAAAACCCAAGGCAATTATGATTTTAAAATGTTCAGGGTTTGAGAGCTTGGAAAGAATGAAACAACAGGGGATGGCTGTTTCACAGAGCACACTCTGCTTTTAGATGTCTGTGATGAATTTTTAGCCTCAAAGTTAATTTTCAAATTTAATTAACCATCCAAAATACAAAAATTTTCCCTTTACTTCAAAAGGTTTCATATTTTAAATTTTGTTAAACAAGAAATTCTAAGTCAAATATTTTGTCAAGCAAAAACCACAAAGGCTCAGCAAAAAAAATTTTTGTTTAATCAAATTAAAATTTAACAACACTATCTAAAGAAATTAAAATTCATTTTATTCTGAACTTACAAATCCTTACAACGCTACTTCACCTCTAAGGGGCAATAGTGCTGGAGTGCTTACCCAAACAAGTCTAATATTTAAATGTTAGCTAAACAAAAAAAGCGATACGCTTCCACTGTCCGCTATTTGGAGAAAAGAAAGAAGTAAAACAAACTAAAATATCAAAAATGAGTTTGAGGAAAACCGAAATTTGAATTCTGTCTGTACTGACACATAGCGAGCACTAAGCGTGGTTTCGCACTGAAGAAGGTCGTTACATAAAATCGAAGAGAAAAAAATAAAATAAAATCCACCTGCCACTCACAATAATTCGAATTTATCAAGGATTCCATTTAAAAGATGCATGATTCATATCTGACATAATGTTTCTCTCACCTGAAAAGCACGCCAGAGCTTGGAAACTTAAAAACTGTAATTAATGAACTTTTTGATTTCTCTAGAGAACGCCACTATTTTATTTTTTTAATAAATCACCCACCACCGGAATAAACGATTATAATTATCACTTATGTATGCGAGACAACGGAAATTAAATAAAAATCAAATAAATAAAAAAATATGCGGCAATACAACACTGACCAAACATCACATTCTACCTTGTTTTACCTTCTCCTCAGACACCGTAAACTTACTTCAACTAAACACTCGCACACCACTCCGTAATTTATTTTTTTTCTCATTTAAAATTCCGTCAATTAATTTCACAAAGGCACTCGGAAATATTATTATAACTCCTATTTTTAATATATTTCAATATATTTACCTAGGCGATAAAGAAACACCAAGTTTACCGCGAAATCATTCAATCCGACTAACTATAACGGAACAAAACCATTTAACCCCAAAACATTCTTCTCTCAACTAGTACTGCCAACCAATCAAACAAAACACGAGGTCATACGCTAGAGCCATCTATCAACTACGTTTGTAATTAATTTCTTTGAGTCTCTATGGTCGTTGCTAGGGATGTTTGTTTACGTTTTAATGACATTTCTATCGAAAATGCCGTGAAATCAATTTGATTTTGTTTGCACCGAAAGCAGACATTTTGTTACGTTTTATGTGGAATCAGTTACTAATTATGTCAAGTAATGGAGTTGGGATGAATACTCATCAGTAGTTACGAAATGTCAGTGTATTTTGAGAAGAAAATTTCCACAACTTTTGGTGACATTTGCACTGAAATATCATGGTTTAGGGATTTGAAATTGGCGATAGCATGTTTCTCACAAGAGAAAGGAGGCTATATAAGCGTTTACAAGCCTTCCGTAAGTTGATAGAAATTGCATGTAAGAGCTTTTAGCTATTTTATTGTTATAATCGAATACGCCGGTATGAGTTGCTTAAAATTAAATCTCATCTTAAGCTAAGTTGTGATAATTCTAACTATTCTGGTATGACTACTTATTATTTAGGAAGGGATTGTGGACTCAGAAAGCCTGGGAAAACATCTTCATAATTCCAGACCTGTGAGTGCAATTGCCTGGCATCCACAAGGATCATTATTTGGAGCATGGGATGGAGGGGCATTCTGCTTTTGGTCTCAAGAGACAGGAGAAATATTTAATATTGAATCTCCTCATCAAGCAACCATTACATTGCTGAAATTCAGCTCAAAAGGAGGGCGTCTTATTTCAGCTGACATTGTATGTGAGACAAAATTTTATTGTTAGAAAATATTTTTCCAATTATCATTAGTTTTCAGTGTCTCAGTTTATGGTTTGTTTTAGGATGGGGGTTTAGTTGGTTGGAACTCAGGTGGAAAGCAACTACTGACAGCTTTTCATCATCAACTTTCAGATTCTGTATCTCATATTGTGTTCAGAAATCCTTCTGCAAAAGGTTTGATTTGTTGTTATTTAAAGTTTTGAAATTGTTAACTGTTACTGTGATGTTGTTTTTCATTTTAGGTTTGGTTGATCTGTGGGGAGCTGCAAGAGCTGCTGTTGCAGGTGATCCAAGAGCTTTAGATCTATTCACAAACTTAGATGTATTTACTTCATGGCGTCCCAAAACAGGTGGTGGTCGAGAAAATGCATTTCATTCCGAGCTCTCTGATAATCAGTCTTTCTATGCTGCATCTGCATCAGGTCAAATTTGGTTTTATCAAGATGTTGAGAATATGTGAAAAGAAACATTTGATGATAAAAAAATTTTCAACACAGGTGTTCTATTTTATATTAGTGAAAATGGTAGATGCCAGGAAGTATTTGATTTAGGATGTGCTTGCTGTGACATGCTATATCGACCAGAGAGGGATCAACTTATAGTTTTAACCGAATTGATGGCTGTTGTTCATTTTAACATATCACCAGAAGGTGTGTTAGAGGAACTGATGAAGGTAAGTTTTTGACCTCAAATTCTTCAATATTTTATATGCCAAATGAAAACTATTTCATCCCTGTAGAATTGATCTATTCTTTATATAATCATTTCTAGGTGAAGTTAAGTGGAGGGAATCATGAAGTTCCTTCAGGTATGGTTTGGACAAAGCCAGGAATAGTAGCTATAAATTCAGGCTCCTCATCCATTCGTTTGTGGAATCTTGATACTGGAGACAATTCAACCCTGAATTTACCAACTGGTTCTCATCATTCAGAGCATTTTACATCTTTATCTTATTGCACTATCAAAGGTAAGGAAAAATTAGAACAGAGCTTAAGTAATCTGAATAGAGATGAAATAATGAAATAACTTAAATTGTAGGTGTTTTGTGTGGTGGAACGAATGCAGGAAATTTGATAATGTGGAAAAAAGGAGAGCAAGAATGGGAAATAGAAAATTCCATTGCTACTTCAGCTCCTGTTAAACAAGTTATATGGGGAAACGAATTATTGGTTGTTAACACAATGGCCAATTTATATATTTTAAAGCAACAGCCTTTGGCAGCTCACCATAATCAAAATGTAGGTAGTGTGTTTTAAGGTTATTCAAATAATATCATGACAGATTGTAAAGTTCAGTAACTTAACACTGAAAATATAATTTTTAGGTCAGTGCAGTGCAAGTTACAGGAAATAATATTGTCCTCTTATTAGAAAATTCTAATCAAAAAATGTTTGATACTAACATTCAGTTAGAAATGCAAGTTCATGGTGTTGCTGTGTCGAATAAGTATTGTGTCATATGGAGTGATGAGACAGTTTCTTCATACCTTTTCACTTTAGATGCCAGTGAAACAGTTTCTTATCAAGTCACAGGTAAAATTTGAGATTCATAAGGTTTTTTAAGTTGTAGGGGAGTCACCACTGTTATAATTTTTTTATTTTCGCTTATCAGGTACATTTGCATGTAAATGTGAAGACGCTGCAATTTATGAAGAGAGTTTGATCATAATGGAGCATGAAAGAGTGACGTTAAGAACAGTCCAAGGTACTGTTAAACAAACCCTTTTTCTAGTAGCCACAGAGGGGAATCCAATAGTTTTAGGATTATTCAGTCATTTTATAACAGTTGTTACTAGTCAAGGTTTCTTAAAAGTTTGGGATATTTCAAAAAGGTCAGAGCTTCTTTTGTAATACCTGAAGTAAATTTTTATGAAAATTTTTTTCTCTGTACTTACTTAACTGTACTTTCTTGTAGGGAAGCGAAAATTCGTAACAGGGCAAAAAATCTAAATGAATTAATTGATAATTTTGGTGAAGTCATCAAAGCTAACTGTAACAGTAATGGTACGAAGGTGGCTTTTACAGTGGCCCTTGACACAATGATTCCCGATTCCAAACTATACATTTTAGATTTTGAAAGCGATAATGTTATGTGGATTGATTTTTCCAGTGGTGAAACTCACATTCGCGATGAGAGTAACTTTTTTCAGTAAGGAAACTTTCGATGACTACATTTTAGAAACCATATTAATATTATTTATTGTATAATTATAAACTTTTCAAATATTTAATTTTATAGAAATGTCTCGGATAAGATTATCTCGTCTTTTGAGTGGGATTCTGATGATCCTAAACTCCTTGTTTGTCACGCTAAACCAGTATTCCTTTCAAATAACAGTCAGAAAACTTTAAGCAAAGATAGTTTTGCGATTTTATTGTGGGTGGCAAATGAAAAGGGTCTCCTAATCCATGAGGTAAGTTTGTGAAAAGTTATTTAAAAATAAAATTTAATAATTTAAAAGCTCAAGGAGTGAAATCAGTGGCTTACGAGCTTTTAATTGTATGTTTTCAGATGATGATGTTAACCAATCGACAAACGAAATTGTTGGCTTGTAGTGCTCCTCACGTCGTATTTCTTTCAAGCAGTAAAATTCATCTCATTGACAAGATAACTATGAGTGATTTCGGAGGGGTTGAGTGTAAAAATGACACCACTAAACAGGCAATTCTTAACTTTAGCTATAATTTGGCTGTTGGGAATATGGATCAGGCTTTCAAGGCTATAAACGCTGTAACCAGGTACGGATCATTCAATTTTGGGCGCATTAGAATTAAAAAGAAAAGCGCTTGTAATTTCTACAGCTTCATTTTCTTTCAGTGAGTCCGTTTGGACTAATTTAGCAAAGAATTGTGTTAAATCGAAGCGTTTGGACGTAGCTGCTGTTTGTATGGGTAGAATGAAAAACGGAAGAATCGCTAAAGCTCTGAGAGAGCTTCAAAAGAACCTGAATTAGAGGCGAGAGTGGCCATTCTAGCTATTCACGTTGGAATGTTGGTAAATGTCGTTTTAAGTTTGGTTTGATCATTGTGTCTTGAATTCTTCATTGGTGTTTATAGCAGTTGATTGTGTTAAACAGGAAGAAGCAGAAGAGCTTTTAAAGTCTTGTGGGAGGTACGACTTGCTGAATAAATTTTTTCAAGCTACTTCGGAATGGCCTAAAGCGATTGAAGTCGCCAAAACTCATGACAGAGTTCATTTAAGAAATACTCACCATCTGTATGCCAAGTTTCTTGAAGCGAACGGAAACATTAACGAAGCATTAGAGCATTACGAAAAAGCTGACACCCATAGAATGTATGCTCCAAGGTTACTTTTAGATGATCCTAATAAATTGAAAACTTATATCGATCAGTCTGGAGACCTGTAAGTTAACATTTAAAAGATGATTTCGGTCTGTAATAATTGCATTCAAGCTTGACACGTTAAATGCCTTTCAATTAAATTCCAGAACATTGTACAAATGGATAGCACAATATATGGAAAGTCAGGGTGACATGGATACAGCTCTACATTATTATACCTCTGCGAAGGACCACCTATCGATTGTTCGTGTATTATGCTTTCTTAACAATTTTCAACAAGCAAATGAAGTTGTTCAAAACAGTGGCGATAGAGCGGCTGCTTATCACTTAGCGAGAAAACTGGAAGCGATGGATAGAATCGAAGAAGCTCTCACTTTCTTTGTAAGAGCTCAAACTTACGGCAACGCAATTAGAATTTGCAAGGTAATAAAACGGACAATCCCCCAAAATTTTGTACACTCTTAAAACAGTCGTGTCACTAAGTATATGTTTTTAGGAGTATGGTTTGGTTGATAAAATTTGGAGTGTAGCTTTACCCGCCTCTCCGAGAGATCAAGCTGATGCTGCTCGCTATTTGGAAGAACAGGGTGACATCGATAAAGCTATCTTGTTGTATCAGAAAGCCGGTTTAATACACAAAGCATTGAATTTGGCTTTTAAGTAAGTAAAACCGTTGATGTTATTCGTATTCATACTTATGATGTGATTTTAATAATACAAACCCGAAATTCCAGTTCTGGAGGTACTGTGGCGTTGGCAAGAATGGCATCTGACTTAACTGCTGACACTGATCCTGTTTTACTGCAAAAAGTGACAGACTTTTTTATATCTAACTATCAGTATCACCGTGCAGTGGATATTTTAGCTACTGCTGGAAAGGTAACCTCTTTTGGTTTTATAATCAACGAACCAAAATCGTTTTTGCTTTTCTAACACCACGTATAACTACATTCGACAATGAAATTGTTTTATATTATTAGTTTTCTGAAGCTATCGCCTTGTGTATGGAGCATTCTGTGCCGCTCACCGAAGATCTGGTTAACCGTTTAAATCCGACTGGACCTGATAAGAACAAGTTGCTCATAGAAATTGGGGAATGTGCCTTGGCTCAGAATAACTATCATTTGGCTACAAAAAAATTTACCCAAGCGGGTGACAAGGTAATTGATTCAGCTTCTAACTGAACAGTTTGTTTTAAAACTCTCCACTCAAATTAATTTGATGTTTCGTCTAATAGGTTCGGGCGATGAAAGCACTTTTGAAATCAGGTGATACGGAGAAAATTATATTTCTGGCTGGAGTTTCTAGAGAGAAGGAAGTGTACGTTATGGCTGCTAATTACTTACAAGCTTTAGATTGGCGATCGAATCCTCAACTTCTTAATACAATTATACAGTTTTATACAAAAGCAAAGGCATATTCGGCTTTGTCAAATTTTTACGTGGCTTGTGCGAATGTAAGTAAAAAATTTGTTTTTGCTTAGAATAGCTGACCGCTTTAAAAGTTTTCTGTTATCGGGTACAAATTCTTAAAGTTTTGACTGACAAAATTTGTTAGGTTGAAGTGGAAGAATACCGAGATTATGATAAAGCCGTCGTCGCTCTCACAGAAGCTAAACGTTGTCTTCTTAAAGCATCCGAAGACTTATCAACGAGAAAGGCGATGGAAGCAATCGATAGTAAGATAGCAGTCGTGCATCATTATCTCCGGGCTCGAAAATCATTCGAAAGCAATAGTTACGAAGAAGGAATGAAACAATGCAGAGAACTCTTAACTCAGCTGGATAAAAATCCAACGGTGGTTCGTGTGGGTGACGTCTATGCACTCATGTTAGCAAACGAAGAAGATTTGAGTCGTGTCAGGGAAATGTAAGCCGAAGAAATTTTGATTTGTATAAATAGTATAAAAAACATAACCCATAACTAGAATCTATGTTCATAATGTCTTCTCTTTAGGTTTGAAACGATGAAGATGCACGTAAGCGATCCAGAAAATTATCTTCCGTCCTCTATGTTGGAAGTTCTGGGATACCAAAAACCTTCATTGGTAGACGAAACTCGATTTGATGATGATTTAGGTTTCGAAGTAAAATAAAAAACCGTCGTCACAGATGATTGACCACTCTGCTTACTGAGACATAAATCACTTGCTTACTCAAAAGGGAAGTAATTAGATTTCTTATTCAGTACCTGAAACTATTTCTTCGTTCAGTGTTTTAGTTGTCGGCATTACAATAAAAAGTTGATAAGATCGAAGGAGACACCAATTTAAATTCAAACTTGCACCTGTCTCTAAGGTATGCGCTAGAGCAGATGTACAAAATAATAGTGCCTTGCCAGTTAATTCATGAATAAGTAACTTCTTGACCTTTTGTTGTAATTTTTTTTTTATAAATAAAATTATTTATTTAAAAATTTTATTTTAAAATCCGTCGATTCACATCCCGTAGTTGATGGTCAATTCAAGAATTTCGTATTGGGCTGAGTTATTCTTAAGTATAACATAATAAACATATTTCTCACGTTCTTAATAAATTCCAACTGTTGGAAATAATAAAAATTAAAATAACACATTCACTCGGTGGATATTTGTAAAAGAATTCGTGAATGTTAAATGAAAACAAAAAAATTCTTTCTTTGCATTCAAGCATGTTTCCGGTCCTCGAAGAGAGTATTCTCAAGTCTTGTTTTACATGATTGTCGAATTTTTTCTCTCTTTTCTAGTTTTTGGTATTTTAACGTTTGGGTTATTTATGGTAGCCAATTGCGAACTATCATTTTCTTGTTAATTTAGTTCGCTTTCCTATTCCATAATTGGGTTAATGGTTGTGGGGTTAGTGAGTTATGGATACCAGTTGGAAATGATTTGTTGGGTTAGGAACTCATTTTCCTATCGATATTAAGTAGTGTTTGGCGTTTTATCTGAAGGGCTTATGTCTTAAATTGTTATTTCGGATTGATTCTTGTAAGTTTAAGAAGTAAAAGATTAGTCGAACTGTCTTTGTTGAAAATTTAAGGGCTGTTACTTGAAAAATAGACCAGCTTTCTAGTGAACACATCTTCAAATTATAAATTGCTCTTGTCTCTGTCGAAAGTGGTGTGGTAGCTAGTGATTGCGAATTTATGACCCAAGGTTCGCTTGGTAAATGACCCATGAGTTAGTGTTTTGCTAATATTCTCGTCCTGACCGAATTCTCGGCTATCCTTTATTCCTTAAGAATTTGTAAGTCTGGCTTTCGACGCATTCAGTCCACCCTCAGGGCATCATCTGTATGTATATCGTTTTGTTTCTGTATACCACCTCACAAAGATATGTTGATATGTAAGCAGTTTCGTGGCACAGACCGACCATTTTCGTACTGGTCAGGTACGATAGTTCAGACTTAACAATGAGCAATCGACCTTTCACAATTTTCACTCCACTTGGCCACTCAGTAGAGCTTGGTGGGCCGCAGTTTGAGTACCAAGGCTTTATTCAGTACCTCAGGTTAAGACTCCGGTCTGTTCCTTAGATACTGTTAATGCTAGACCATCTATTTCTTGTCTAGAACTTGAAGACGAGAGCAGTTCACTGTGGAATACTATTCAAAAACCTTTTCGGTTGTACCTTTGTAAAAATAAAGGGAATCAAACCTTTTGAGAAAGATTCTAAGCGTGCAAATCCATCTCCCACATTTGTCTACTTATAAATCGTGTGCGTTTCCGTCTTTCTACTCTCATTTACCACCACCCTCGCCCCTCCTCATTTAAAATGACACCATTAACTTAATGACTCGATGCTTTATTTTTAAAAAAATAATAAATAACCCACTCTAACCCAAAATTTGACCCCACTTTTTAAAAAGGACTTCGCAATCACTTGTACAAACACAAGGCAACTATCTCACCAAAAGACCAGAGAATTAAATTTACCGTGTTAATTCCTTTTTCTACTTATTACATTCGCATCTATTAGACTTCAGAACATGTGAGCCTATTATGTATATGTAGACAGCTTTGTTTTTTAAAAGAAAAATTTCCTCAATTGGCTATACATAAGACGTTGTACACATTTAACCGTGATGACTTTCCGAGCACAATGATTCACTCCTTTACAGGTTACGCTTTGGTAATTTCGGTATCTACCAGTTATATTCCGTCCGTGTTGTTAAGAAAAGCTTTTTTTCTTCTTCTCTAAAAGTATGTTTGATTGTGATACTCCTAGTTTATACAAATTTTAAATTTTGTTCTGTATTGATTCGTTCTGTCGCTCTTCATAGAGGGTAAGTCAGTTATTGTTGAAAGACCGAACATGTTGATTCAGGTACGATTAGATAAACTAACCGACTATTTCAAATAACTCTATTATAGTCTTCTTCGGTTTTTATTTACCTTTAATAAGGTCTTATTCTCAGAAGCTTTTCTTATTTGAAGTTTTTGGAAACCGATCAATCACTAAATTATCCAAAATAGTTCAGTCAGTTCAAATAGGTTTACAAGTTAATGGAATTAGTATTAGTTTAACGTTGTAGTAAAGCAGTGAATCAATTTAGGTATACGTCCCATTTGTACGGCAATGGCCATAAAATAATTTCAATCACGAAGGCTTTGGAACAGTTGAATGTTCTATAAATATCTTATGTTTCCTGTTGTTGTTGTTTTTGTTGTTATTGTTAGGTCTGTTAGAAAAGGAATTTTTGGTTGTTAGTGATTCTTCTAAAACTTACCTAAAATGTAGGGTTTTATTCCTTCAAGAGTAAATGGGAAATTTTATTAGTATTACTAATGGCACTTATTAGAAGTTTGAGCAGATACCTGTTACGACATGTCGATAAGACTTGCCGCGTTTCGGTGAAACAAATAACCGTTTCGAATCAACCTTGTCAAACCCCGGATGAAAGTGGTAAGGTGAAAAACAAAATCAATCTCAGTTTCGATGACATAGATGTCGCGTTTAAGGGTAAAACAACATGGGAACTAATCCGGGCTTATATAGTTTACCAACTCCTGAGTATTCAACCCATTGTTACCCACAATCTGACTTTAATGAAGCTTACGCAAAAGACGTTGGGCAAAAGGTTATTCAGCGTCCTTATGAGGCTAACATTTTACGGGCACTTCGTGGCAGGAGCCGATGAGAAAGAGATCACGCCCATTCTGAAACGTATGAAGTCCTTTAGAGTAGGATCCATATTGGACTACTCCGTCGAGGAGGATATACCCCCTGAAAAGGCTCAGAGTTTGGAGATGAAAGCCTTGGAAGATCCCAAAACTGATCTTCCCCAATACAAGGTGGACTCACACCATTTAGACAGGAGAGAGAAGGTTATATCAGCGAGGACTTTTTTTTACGAAAGCGAAGCTGTTTGTGAGAGGAACATGGAAATATTTCTGAAATGTATTGAATGTGCCGCTAGCGCCACCGACAAGACGGGAATGTCAGCTGTTAAGTTAACCGCATTGTGTCGGCCGAAATTATTGCTACAAATTTCGGAAGTTATCACCAAGTCAAGGTTATATTTGCAAAACATCGGAAGACGAGAACCCCTTCCTGTTATCCAGCAAAAGCTTACTAGAGAAAAGTTAGAGCTCAAGGTATCCGAAGCTGGTAACAAGGAAAAAGCAGAGAGATTCGTTCGATCCATAACTTCTGACGATGAAGGAATCATCCATTTGTTCCCGTGGAGCGGAATCCTCAACGACGAATTTGATTTTAATGAAACTTTTCAGGTACCCGATCTTAAAACGGGGGAAATGGTTCGGTTTATGTCTCAATTAAAAGAAAACGAAATAGAACAATTTAGAAATATGATTCGAAGGTTTAATACAGTGATCAGAGCTGCACAGGATTTGGACATGGAAATAATGGTGGACGCAGAGCAAACCTACTTTCAGCCCGCCATATCGAGGCTCACAGTGGAAATGATGAGAAAGTACAATACCAATAAAGGTACTGTTTATAATACCTATCAGAACTATTTATTGTCTTCTTACACGGAAGTAATTAGTGATTTAGAGCAAGCAAGAAGACAAAACTTTTATTTTAGGTGCAAGTTAGTTAGGGGTGCTTACATGGAACAGGAACGAGAAAGAGCAAAGGAAATGAACTACCCGGATCCCATTCAACCCAATTACGAAGCAACTTCGGAAAATTATCATAAGGTTCTGACTGAGTGTCTCAGGCGCATAAAACAATTAAAAGATCAGGGAATAACCGATAAAAAAATCGCCATTTTGGTGGCCAGTCACAATGAGGATACCGTCAAATTGGCCATTCAAAAAATGGACGAAATCGGAATCGATCCTCGCGATGGCACTGTCATGTTCGGTCAACTATTGGGAATGTGCGATTTCATCAGTTACAGTCTTGGAGATGCGGGCTACGGAATATACAAATACGTGCCCTACGGACCGGTGATGGACGTACTGCCTTATTTGTCAAGAAGGGCTATGGAAAATAAGGGAGTTCTAAAAAACGTGAAAAAGGAGAAAAGGCTATTAAGGAAAGCGATATTTAAACGGCTAAGAACTTTTGACTTGAATAGGAACCCAGTGGGTGAGGAGAAACCACCTTAATCACATAAATTCAGGGATTGATTCATTCCATTGGATCATGAGAAAAGTGAATTTATTCTTCCTCGCATAGTGTTTGTTTAATTTTAGATCAATAATTACCACCGGCAATCAGCTTTCCAGTTTCTTTTAGATATTCTAATCTATTTTATTTATTGTATTGTTTCAATTTATCAATTATTATCGAACAATTTTTTTGTTTTAATTAATAAAATATTTAGTCGTAGACTAATTGTGTCTTGCTTAATTCCGGTTTGAGATTTTCTATCGCCTCCAGCAAATTTTTTACTCCCGCAGGCATCTTCGGAGTTTGCGGTGAAATATTCTCCAGGATAAGGAAGTAGCTAGTGGTATAGTAATGACATCCTCAAACACCTCAGAACTTACCATTTCACTGTTACCTCTCATTTCTCTCCTAGTACAAGATGATATGATGACGTTTATACCCAAGACCACCAACATTATTCATATAAATTTTTATATTTTCGATATAAAACACCAAATTCTTAAATGTGTCCTTTTGTAAGGAGTTTCACTACACAATGAACAACCAAAAAATGATTTCTCACAATCGTCGTCTTCAGGTTGATTAATTATTTTGCAGAGTGGAGTGATGTTGGTTTAAGAAGTTGGTTGGTCTGTCTTGAATTAAGCGTTTATCTCTTCTTGTTGAAATCCAACCACGAAATTGGAGTGAAGGATATCTTAAGTGAGTAAATTACATCGCTGGAATGTTCTAAACAATAAGGACGTTAAATTGTTCAGAATGAAAAGATCGTTCCCGGTCCGGTTACTTACATTTAAAAAAAAACTTTGGAATTTCCTGTCATACGATCTTAAATGGAAATATTTTTTCGACGTGGGAAACTAAAACAAAGGACCACAAATCCTTTCATTAGTCTTGGTACTTGTATAGTACTAATTATGACATTTGGTAGAAATGTTTCTGTTTAACCAAGGTGGCTCGCATGATTTATACATCATTTTAGCACGACATTTTGAGGAGATCTGTCTAAGCGCCTGACTACAGCAGTTATGGTTTTGGGTTTGAATCTATCCCACATCTTGTCATACGAGATTAGAACTTAACTCAAATTTGAAATTTGGCAATAACGAGAGAATTTGTGTGTCCAGACGTGACACCAACTTTGAAAGATCCAGACACCTTCAGTGCCGAAAGCGTTTCATAAGTGACGCACAAGATTCATAATTTTTCCTAATGAAGTACTCATTTCATAAATAAATTCCTGAAGACGAGAACAAAACACTCAAGCGCTAACAATGCTTGCAGCTTTTGCCAAACATCTGGACGAGGTGAGAGAAAATTGTCTTGTTCGTCCAAAAATTAGACTCGAGCGGTGTGATAACCAAAAGAATAACAGTACTAACAGGTTCACTTTGTCTTAAAGTCACACGCGAACATAAAAAAAAAAATTGAAATAACTAAAGAAATGGGTGAAATAGTGAAAGAGGAAACAGTTTAACAGTGTTGTTCAGAAGCAGAAGCTGCCCTCCAGCAAACAGATGGTAAAAACCAAGTTTATTGCGTTCTCGTTACAGGCCACATGCTCTCTTCAATTCATCCGTGCACAAGGCAAATAATTTTTGTTATAGAAATCCTTCTTTTATTATTCAAAAGAGTAGAATTGAATTTTTCTTTATGCGGAGGGTATGGTCACGAATTCTTCTTTGTAAACTTTTTCCTTAATTGCTTCATTTTCCTCTCAGTGTTAAAGAACAAATTATAAACTGTAGCTTTTGTGATTTTTATATTTGAATTATTATTATTATTATCCAGTTGGCTAATAATGCAATGACGTTCGGAATATTATATTTTCGGGTGTTAGGTCAAAGACTGTGCTAGTCGCATTTGGAGTTAAGCTCAAAGTTTCGAGTCACAAATTTGAAGGAATATATCGCACTCATAGTGAGGCTATCAAACTTTGCGCCAAATTTATACCCTGTTAGTCATGTTATGGATAATGTGACGACCAAGTAACACGTTCAAGGACGTCTAGACTTGTAGGAAAGTCATAACGAAAAACAAAGTTGAGCAGGATGAAACATGCCCCGACTTGTAACAGACAGGTTGTAGGACATGAGAAGACTTATGTAAGTGCGCGATGAAACTTTTAAGAGTCTGGACGAATTATATAAAGAGAGCATGCGACCAGCTGAGATCAGTCAGTGCAGTACCAGTAAATTACTCGAACGGCTATCGAAATATCTGATTTTACTGTAAATAATTTTTATCTCAATATAGTTTATATTCGTTGGTATTCCGTGTGTTGTCTCGACAATCCACCTAAGTCTTTGAATGAATAGGAGCATTTTCTCTTATCTCGTCCAGACGTTTCGTCTACGTTGAAAACTGCAGGCGTACTAAGTAGAAGTTGGTCTCTACTATCAATAGTTGAGGATTTTACTAAGTTTTGACAGTAAAAATCTCAGAACTCAACTTCATACTCTCTTGGCAGTTTCACTGGTTCACCAAATTTCCTTATACCTGTCCGAACGTCTTGTATTCAACCTATCTGTCCTCTAAACCTTTTTTTTTATTTTATTAATCTATTGGAGCTTATAAGGTTTCCAGATGACCCGTCCGCGAAGACAAAACTTTCTGGAAGTCCTTGGCTCTGCGTCGTAGTGACTCGTCGATGTTTCCTATGGTCTCATTCCTGGAGTGAGTGTTCGACTTGCAGGAAAAGGAGAAGTAGAATTCACGTTATTCTGTTCTTCTTTTCCTTGGTTGTCCTTGTTGAGCTCTTTCATCGTCCTCCTTGATTTCCAAGACTTTGCGGCAGAATTTTTGGAAGCTCTGCGATTTTTCCTTGGAATCTAGAATGTTATTTATGGGTTGTTCCATGTCTGTCCTCTAAACCTAACCCACCCTTCACAATCCATTCAAATCTACCTTCTCCAGTGTTGGTATGGTTTTTTGGTTGGGCTGTTATGTGGCTCAAAATTTTTAAGGCACCTCAGTAACTTTTATAGGAGAGCATCTCCGATGAAGAATACTCAGGTTTACATACAAGCCAAACTTGACCAACAAATCGGTATTAGTAGTCACAAAAATTTAAACACTCAGCTAATTTTTCTGTTTCTCCTAATTAGCCTATTTAAATTTGTTTTGTGAACCATTGCAGAGTCTAACATCCGTCGAAAACAACACCGATAGCCCAGAACCTAGGAATAAGACATCCACTCCGTTGTGTAAGAAGTCGTATACCACCCACACAAATTTTTTTACGATTTTATAATATTTTGTGTTTCAATTTTGTCAGGATCAAGGAAATCTGTGTTATAAAACACGTGCCCCTTTTTGTAAAATCTCTTTTTCAAAAGAAGTGAAGTGGTGAATTGTAGTCGGCTGAAAAGCGTGCTATACAGCTATACTCATTCGTAAATAAACTTTTGTGAATAAAAAAACCGACCATACTAAGCGAGTGCAACGTCGATCTTCGTATTTCAAAACATCGTTCAGGCTTTACCACATTACAAGCCGATGAATTTGCCTTAGTCAGTTGGTAAATGGTGTTCCATCGGTTAGGTTGAGGGCCCGTACCGAGTTCTTAAACTACTCGCCGCCGTTTTTTTTTAAAGTTCGTGAGTGTGACTCAAAAAAATTATTTTTGGGGTAAGTTTGATTAATTCTCGACACTAACCTTTCAAACGTTTCGTAAAAATCAATTTTGTATCGATCGGTATTGATTTCAATCGAATGATTTTGGTTATTTGTAGTGTTTCGAATACAATTTTCTTTCGTTTTTCTCTCTCTCAATGAATGACATCATTTTTATGAAGTCAAATTGACGTCACCGAAAAATTGAAAAGCCCCAAGAATTTATTTTAGTAACCGATTTCTGTGAAAAATACTTTTTTAGATGATTCTGATGATTTTTCCAAATAAATTATGATAGCTCAAAAGAAGACCTTCTCTATCAGATACAGCCTTTTGATTCGAGTTTTGAATTGTTTTGTTGAGTCATAAATAAGTTCCGGTAAAACTGTATCAACAACACACACGTTTTAAATAATCGATGTTCATAAATATTGTAATCCACACTTTTAGGTCAAACTTTATGTATAAAATTTAAGCGACATTACAGTTTACACTATAGGAAATGAAAATAATAAATACACCAAATCAAATAAACAAATAATAAGCTAAAATACATTTTATACGAAAGTGTGCATTAATTATGAAATGAACAACTCATAAAAGTATCTATTATTTGTGAATCCCTTGTACAAGCGGAGGTAGTTTTAGAAATTAATTATTCGTACAAGTGTGCATTACTTATGAAATGAGTTATTAATAAAAAGCGTGCAGTATTTTTGAAATAAGTTCATCCTATACGTGTGCATTATTTTTGAAATGAATAATCGTAAAAGTGTCAATTGTTTATGAATTCTTTGTGAAAGCGGAGATAGTTTTAGATATTAATTACTCCTACAAAGTGTGCATTACTTATGAAGTAAGGTCTTAATAAAAGCGTGCAGTATTTTTGAAATAAGTCCATCCTAAGGTGTGCATCATTTTTGACTCTCTGAAAAGAGTTGCTCGTGAAAATTTCAGTTATTTACAAAATGAGTTACCCTTAAAATGGTGTATTATTGGTTGAATTAATCATCCCTGAAAGTGTGCAATATTTTTAAAATGAGGTCTGAGGTGGCTTTGGAAAAGTAATGGCTGACAAAAAATGAAGTTTTGCTGTACCACTCCCCTGCATCCCCTAAAATTCTGGCGGAAAAGCTGTAACCAAATCGTATCAGTTCAGTATAATCCTTACAACTTACAAAGTTCCTTGTGAAAGTGGCCATAGCTTTAGAAAGCTATTTCTAATAGCTTTAGAAAGCTATAGAATGAATTTTTCCCCAAGTGTGCATTACTTATGAAGTGAGTTATTAATAAAAAGCGGTGGTTTTAATCCCGTTTTTGACCTTTTTTGGGTTTAACAAGATGCGGGAGGAGGATTCGAACTCACGACCGTTACATCCAAGTCAGGAACTTTAACCACTACACTAAGCCTCTCGCGTTATTAATAAAAAAATGTGCAGTATTTTTGAAATAAGTCCATCCTAGAGGTGTAAATTATTTCAACTCGTTGAAAAGAGGTCTTCACGAAAACTTGAACGGAATTTCGGATTTTTTTCCGGATACGGAAACGGTTTTCGACTTTGAAGGAAATTAGTTTGATGGTGATTATAATATAAAAATACCCATATTTGGTCAAAATCACTTTGTGGGTACGACAACCCAGTTCTAGAATGATGAGTAAAAGGTTTTTGTTCTTCCTGTTTTGGGGGTAATCTTAGAAAATAAATGAAAAGCCGTCTTGATTGGTTACAAAGTAAGACTGGGGGAGTTGAATTATAATTTGAGGAAATATCAGTTTCGGGTCGTGGCTGGCTGATTTAGTAAAAAAGAAGAAAATGTTTAATGTAATGAATGAAGCAACCCTAATCCCAACTTCCGGTGGTTGCCATCCATACCCGCATACGTTGCATCTCCCGCTTTCAAGGCTATCGACCAGATGTTCGATTATAATACCACGCTTATTGATTCAGGGGGTGGTGGGTTCTCTCGATCTTCTCTTGGAACAGTTAGACGGTTTGATATCTTCCTGTTAGAGCGGTGTTTATATCAAAATGTCTTTTGGTATACTAATAAAATATTGGCTGTAGTGCTTGGTGTACAAATCGTATGTTTTGTCACCCTTCTACCCTTCACCACTTTGTAGTTATACACCAAAGCCAACAGTATCATCACACCTGAAGGAAAGGACATCAACAGTCTTTTGGGTCTGTTTTCAGTATACACAGGTTAATTAGCATAATTAATTCTTAAACAAAACTGTCGCTGAATGTCTCAAATCGGTTGTCAAAAATTTCTAAGACCCATAAACACTCCAACTGATTCTGTATAGAAAGAGATCCAAAATTCATGAGACTGTTGGGACTATATTTTGAACTATACTCAAAGAATTTACGAATTTATTTAAAATTTACGGGGTAGGGGGCAACAGAAAACAGACATGAAAGTAATAAGAGCTTAACTACCAGCCTTTTCCAGATGGTTAATTACAAAATTTTATTTTGATAGTAACAATCCCCCTTCCAGCTTCTGTTTTTGACGGCTATGGCAGCCACTCATGTAGCCAGTCTCGGTTTTAATGGCGGATATTTTTATTCATGTAATTAAACTTTTTGACTCTTTTATGACGTGTAACAATATTTAGATAAATGGCGAGAAAAAATTTTATCTGGGTATTAAAAAAAAGCCAAAACAACAAACAATTTTCTTTTTTTAACCAAACTGTTAATGGCTGGTCGACCACTTGAGATAATTGATTTTAGTGTCCGAAGTCGAAATTTTGAGAGGAAGATTGTGCAGAAAACCCGATGACAACAAAATGGCAGATGACAAGTGGTAGAGTTATGGGGTATAGAAATAAGAAAAAAATTTTTCTTTTGTGGGGGTTGAGTTGTTGTGTATGGACGCAGCTGCTTTCGTCCCATAATGTGACATTGGCAGCTGATTTTTCAAAAACCGCAATTAAACAGATGTTTCTCCTTTCCTCGGTTTCCGATTTTTATATGTGTGGTAGGCGTGGTATAAGAGCTTCCTCGATTCTTCCATTTTGGTAAAAATTTTTTTGTTGTTGATAATTAAACTCATAACGTGATCCAGTTATGGGAGATTTTATGGAAGCTGGATTAATGGATTTGGATCGTTCCAACCCGAAAAATTATCGATGAAATATTACGATGCTAAATTGTTAGCTATTTTAGACATGAAACTCTAAGTGCAGTTAGTTTATTTTACTCCTTCAAAACTACTTTCCATCTGTGTTCTGAACTCCCTTTCACTAGAAGTTACCCACGACCTTCTGAAGGACGCGGAATTTTTTTAGCTGGTTCTCCTAATGGACTCGAGCAACTTATTAATCACGATTACTTTGAGAGAAATTGTGGCTTGTCTTGCTCCTCATTAGTTCTGTTTCTTGCACATTGTCAGTAAATCTTCGGAGATCCACTTTTATGAAATATTACTGAAGCTATTATGATGAATTTTTAAATTGGAAGAATGGTATCAAAGGCAGGTGGTTTACACATCTGCCACGAAAGATTCAGGCTCCAATTGAAATTCCAACCACGGTTACGTTTTAAAGCAGTGATATGAAGTTTTTAAGGTGATCCAAGTTGCTGACCAAAGTAAAAAATATTGAAACTATATACTCTGTACTTTTTAAACAAAGGAAATTTGTTACTTGGTTGTGCTTAGCTGACGGAACGAATCCGTCCATACAGTTACGCTTCTTTTGCGTTTGTAATTGTGCAGGAAATGAAGATTTTTAACGTTCGCCAGCAGAATGGACTCATCCTGGAAATAAAAATTCTTGAGATGTTTTAAGTTTCCAGCCTTCTTTGTATTTTTAAGTAGTTTTGAGTCGTCTAGCTGGAACCCGCTTTTTCAGTCGTCTTTTTGGGCTTCTGGATTTCTTTTTCGTTCAGTTTCCAGCTCTCTTTCACTCTGTTCCAAAAATATCTTCCTCTTCCTTTCTGGTTGGTTCTTTGAAACGTGGTCTCTCTCTAGTTTCTTTTAGGTGCTAACTTCCACTTCTTTCTGTCTTCATGAATTGTTTGCATTAGTGGTGGTTGTTTTAATTCCGTTTACCACCCTTTTTTGGGTATAACAGGATGCGGGAGGAGGATTCGAACTCACGACCATTTGCATCCCAGTCAGGAACTTTAACCACCACACTAGGCCTTCCGCCATTAGTTTGATTTTGTGCTTATAAATCATTTGAGTATCCTGTTTGAGATTTAGCCCAAGTTCGTTCATGGATATATGATTCATAACTTATACCATCCAGTTCACTTAAGGGTGCATGACATATTGATACGTGGTTTCTTATTCACTCATTTCTATCTCGACCTTCTACAAAACAATTTCCAGTATTTGTCTTTGGGATGTACTTCAGTTTCCAATTCGACTGCCTGAGTCCGTTCAGCATTATCAGTAGCAATTAGAAAAAGACGTTCGTCAGTATCCTTTTCAAACTATCCTCTCCATCTGTTCACAGACCGTTCTACTTATTTTCTGTTTCGTCATCTACAAAATTCGACTTTGTCATTTTATAACACCCAACAGCATGACAGTAAGTAACACAACCCGATAATCTTCGATATCGTCTGAGCGGTTTTTTAGCCAATGTAAGCATGAGCAAGCGAAAGCACTGGTCGAGTCTCACAAGACCGGTAACCGAGCAATGTATGTCATAATACCGCTAATTCTTAAGTTTATATGTGTTATCGGTTCATATTTTTTCGAGCACGGCATTTATTAATAAATAACGTAAACATGTTTGCTCCGTGCACATGGTTTGTGCACAAAGACCCATTCTCTGTTTATCCTTGCACTGGTCTCTTCTGACAAAGGAAAAAGTTGTTTTTGAAACACTTCTGCATGAGATCCTGAAACATTATCTTTGAACATCAAAAATAGAAAGTTATAGACGCGTTATCTGATGGATGATTTTTTTATCTTAATTATTATAATAATATGTGTTGCAATGATTTCCTTCCGATAAACCCATTCAAAGGATCGACAAAATTCTGTTGATCATTCGGTTATGTCCTTTTGTTGGTGTGCTTTATCTAGTGAAACTGTTCAGGATATTTTCTCAAGGAAAACGAGTGACCAGGCGTTTCTTATATTTTTAATTATTTATTTATTTATCTAACCTATTTAAACAAGTCAAACTTTTTTTTTATTTCCTGATTTTAAGGTTGGTTGTAAGTTCGTTGAGTTAGATCCTGCGAAAATGGTCTTTTGTCTAAAGCCATTTAATACTAGCTACATGGGCGATTATAATATTTCTAAAGAAATCAATCAACATGTCTGCTATTTAGAACAAATTCTTGGTGGGATTTCCTGTCTTTATATTAATATAAATGAATTGGGTTAATTTTAACCCATAAACAGAATTTTATTAATTATTAGTCCATTAATTAGCTAATTAAAAGATAATAATAATAATCTAATCAATAATCTTAAATTAATTGTTAGTATTTTAAGACTGTGTTGTTACAATCACCTCTTCAGGCTTTTAGCTTTTTTACTTTTTTTCTTGGCTAGTGTTTATATAATATATATTAATATTTATACAGTTATATAATCTATTGTTAGCTCTGTGTCTTCTTTCTCTTTATTTCATTTATCTTTCAGCAGTTTTCAGTTGAAACTTTTGGTTTGGAGAAGGGAGAATAATTAATATAGTAATATAATTTTACGGTAAAAGTGATAAATTGAACGAATTTATTTGTGATTTCTGGTGATTATTCATAATCTTGATAAATATGACTAATTAATGAATATTTATCACATTTACCGGGCTAGTTTTATCAAAATCTCCAACGCCTATTGAGCAATTTATTAAAAAATTTGCTCAGATTTTTGGCTTCTGTCTCTTTTCTGTCTCACAGTCTGGCCAGTAACACTGAACGAACCTCTCAACAAGAAGTGGCGAATACATGAGAAGTGACAGAAGACAAGAATCTGAGCCAATTTTGATTAAATCCCCCGGAAAGTAATGTCGCATATAAGTTGCGGTAAAAGTAATAAATCGGATACATATTTCCGGTCATTATTCGCAGTCCCAGCTAAATTCAATAAATATTTATCACATTCACCGTCTAGTTTGTAAAATCTGCCATGTAAATGTGCCATCCATGCAGTGCCAGCCAGTAACAGTGAACGAACCTCCCAACAAGGAGTGACAGAAGACAGGTATTTGAGGGAAACTTTGCTTGCATTCCCCGATACAAGCTGGATATTTTATAAACTACCCGGTAAATGTGATAAATACTCAGTAATTTGTCACATTTACGAAGATGAGTTGGTGATAATGAATAATCGGCGGGAATTACATTTATTCCTCTGATTTATCACTTTTACTGTAACATATACATTAGGTATAACTCTCAATTTAACTTGATAGGAATGTTTATTATTAAATAAGACAATTAATACATAAAAATGACAAGGATACAATCAATATTCTCGGTTTCGTCTTCTTATCTACTTCAATAATTAATGTAACACAATAAATTAAAACTGACAACTCCTAAAAGCTATTCTACAAGGAATGTGAGCGAGAAAAATCATTTTCGAGACTAATATTGTAGCTGAATCATGACTGTTCGGGATAGTTGGGACTGCAGTTCCAGAAAATAACTTTTTGGAAATGTTAACCTCCAGATAAATATTGTCATAACCACCTGAAAACGTTTTAAAACTCAATCTCATCTCGATTTTCCGATTTGGAGAAAAGATTTTTCATTTTCGTGAAACTCCTTTCTTGTGAATGTCGAAGGGAGACGTTGTTGCATAAATTTTATTGATTTGAGCCATTTCTGAGTGTAGATCCTTGAAACCTGAATGGCTTCTCTTGCTTTCTGACCTTTTAATGGTGAGTAGACTTTACGAAAAGTTAAATTACAACTTTTAGAAGGATTTAAATAAATTCAAAAAGCGGATGTAGAGGAATGTTTTTACATTTTAACTTAAAAAAAAATTTTTTTTGTTGGCAGGAAACACATGTTCCTTGTATTCTTTGAATTTTTTTCTTAATAAATGAGACCTCAGAAGGTTGTTAGGGTTATAACAATAAATAAACAAAAAGCTGTAAACCGAAAAAATGGAAACACTTGGTTACTGGTCTTCTGATTTTGTTAGACCCAAGATTCTTTGTTTGTCAGGCGTTTTAACATACTGCCGTCCGGTGGCTCTACGTCGATGCCATTCGGAAATTATTGAGCATGTGTCGATGGCTTTGTTGTGTATTCAAAGGTGTGGAACGAAAGTTATCGTTTCGTGCTCTGTTTAACTGACAGTAAATGACAGAGTAGAAACTTTTTGTTTCCTCACCCAAAGACATGGGAACGTCGGGGTGTATAGAATGATCTCGAACTAAACAGGAGGTCTCTAGTGTAGTGTTAAAATCCCCGACTATAGAAGTGGTTGTGGTGAGATCAAATCCTTTCCTGTTGTGCAAGGGTGAAAAACGGGATTAAGACTCAAATAGATAAGAGGTTTCGGACTTAGGAAGGAGATAAAGAACGATAATGAAATGTAAGAGCAAACATCCAAGAGATCAGAAAGGTCGACATTTGTCTTAAACCATCTAGACTGTCAAATTGATTACTCAGATACGAGTAGAATCGTTCCTGGAAGATGAGAAAGACCTGGGAAAATCGATAATCACCCTTCAAGACATACAAAGCGTACAAATACAACCAAAGTTTCTAAGAAAACTAACCAAAAACGATGATATAGTGAGGAAAGAAAGAAACGGAAATGAGCAGACAAACAGATATTAATACTTAGTCAAGAAAACGAGAGAAAAGAGTGAGTGCGAAAGGTCAAATAGGTGAAAGACAGTTCCTACAGTAGTACAGAACGTGTACAACCATGAATTGAAACAAAATACGTTCGTACATCGAGACGTTCGTCATGCCGGTTCAAAAACAAATCCCACAAGCAAACAACAAAACCGACGAGGATAGAATCTATTAAGGCGGTGGTTGAGGGACTCATGGGGGTGTGTAAGCTTCAAAATCAGTTAATAAAATATATACATAAAAAACAGGAAGACCAGTCAGAGAATTTCAGACGAGTATTGTCTGAGAAGTTTAAATCACGTTTATCGAAAACAAAAAAAGAATTTCTAAGCAGACACTGACTCACGATCCTCTTTGTTCTGCTAGAAGTTAGAACATCCAGCAACTGTTGAATAACAATTACCTCGATACATTAATACTTAAGTTTTTTAAAATCTTTAACAAAGGATCGTTTCAATGGCTGATGGTTTTCACGTGAAGATAATTATTTCTCCAAATATTATATTAATGTTTTCTTAAATTAATTATCAATCAGTAGACAGCAATTTAAGGTAACAAGTTAGTCCTTCGTTCTCTTTTATGGTCTTAAAACTTCACGACTTGTTTTTAAACAAAAATTTTTTTTCTATGTTAGTGGAGTTTGTAAAATTTGAAGATGGATGTTGAACATCTTAGTAATGGGTGGACTGGAAAATGTCGGTTCTGTGAGTTACACCAAATATAGATGTTACGGTAAAATTGATAAATCAAGTTAATTGCCGGCGATTATATATAATCACCAACTCATCTTGGTAAATGTGACATATTACTGAGTATTTATCACATTTACCGGGTAGTTTATAAAATATCCAACTTGTGATGAGGAATTTAAGCTAAGTTTTCCTCAAAATACCTGTCTTCTGTCACTCCATGTTGGGAGATTCGTTCACTGTTACTGGCGAGCACAGATGCATGGATGGCTTGTCAAACTTTTATTAATTTTCCCATTATGAACTGGAGATTTTATAAACTAGACCAGTGGTGGGTAAAGTACGGCCTGCGGACCAACTCCAGCCCCGGAAAAGTATTTTTATAGGGTTTGTCGACATGGATAGTATTAATACATGGCCCGCTACAATTACGTTTTGACGGTCGAGAAGTTTGATGTGAATTTTACTTAGTAGAGTAATAGATGAAGCATAGTCTACAGAAGAAGCTAAACTAGTCGCGTAGTTTATATGTTGCAAATTTGTACAGCCCTCCTACTTTAGTTCCTATTTTATGTGCGGCTCGCCAAAAAATTTTTAAATTTAAATTGGCTCGTTGATTAAAAAGATTACCCACCCCTGAACTAGACGGCGAATGTGATAAATATTCATCAATTTGTCGTGTTTATCGAATTTACCCGTGATTACGAATAATGACCGGAAATATATCCGATTTATTACTTTTACCGTAACTTAAAAATGACATTACTTTTCGGTCCTTTCAAGGAACTACCCCACCACCACCCCATAGGTACTAGAGATAGAGAGCTAAATAGGGAGAGACAGGGAGAGAGGACTACTAGGTAAGGACTAATAGATAGGGATATAGGATATAGAGAGTAACTAATAGGGACTATTGAGAAGACCATCTACCTCTATACATCTACATCTATACTACATCTACAATTAATCTACCAGGACTACTGAGAAGAGGATACGGATATTTTATGGCATCTCCGTTCGCTGACGACTTTTTATAAATAAGTTTGTCATATTCCTGCAATAAGATATAAGTATTCAAATTGTTGGGAAAATAAAAGCTCTGGAAGTTGATACCCCTGGACAAGGTGTGAGCAAATTCTTTTATTTTTCCAAAAATTTGACGCGGAGGAACACCCGAAGTTACCAACGCTAGTGTTAACAACCGCGAAAATCTCAAAACACACAACAAAAGCCAAAGTTTGAATATTTCAACTCTCACGTTGTGACAGTATTCCAAAGTGTGAATGAGGACGGAGGATGAGGCCTTCATGACAAAAGCCCTAATATTTTATGCAGATGATGTTACCGAGGTTTGCTTCTACGCTATATACAATACGTCCTTTAAAAAAAAACTTGTTTTATAAAAATTTTAAGATTTTTGACAAATATAAGTCTTTGAATTGGAAATCGTCCTTAACAGAAAGAAGTTGTTTAGCTTAACAGTCAATTAAGTTTCTCTGAAAATTTTTACAATGCCGATCGCCATTTTGGTCGTGAAAAAGGTTGTAAACTGTTTGTTTGCTTTTAAAGAAAGCATTTTACAGTTGCCAGTATTCATTACAAGTGTTTGAAGACATAATAAAGTGATAAAAATCTGGAATCGTGAGTTACTCCCACGTCGAATATTTCAGTCAACCTACGAATTAGACTGAGTCGGAAAAATCCCTCTCGCACCCGTCCTTTGCGTTGTGTTTCGTCAGTTTTTTGGGTGTTTTAAAAGCATAACAAGGCGTTGTTAGCTTGTGGTCAGAAGCAAGCAAGGTCTTTTAATTAATATTTTTGTCTTATTATTCCGCGGTGCCACGATTTCGGGTTTGGTGTTACCTTTTGACGGCAAAATAATTCAAAATGTCTTCCTTTCACAGTCGACCTCTCTCTCTTTCTCTTTAAAATTTTCCTCTGGGTTTATCGAAGTGAGTTCTCCCACATCCGGTTGATAATTATGAAATTAATTCTACGCAAAAGTGTGCATTATTTATGAAATGCGAAAGCGTGCAACAATTATGGAATGAAGTCCTCATGAAATTGTGCACTATTTATGAGACGAATTCTCGCGAAAGTGTGCATTATTTATGAAATGAGATCTCTGCAAAAGTGTGCATTATTTATGAAATGAGAGAAATGCTATGAAATGAGTGTGCATTATTTATGAAATGAGATCTCTGCGAAAGTGTGCAATAATTATGAAATGAAATCCTCATGAAAGTGTGCACTACTTATGAAAAAAACCTTGCGAATGTGTGCATTATTTATGAAATGAGATCTTCGCAAAAATGTGCAACAATTACGACGCAAACAATTCCTAAAGCGGCCATTTTTATAAAATGATTCTTCGTCATTATCCAGTCAATTATTACGAAACGAAAATGTCCTTCTCTGACAAGTTATACTCCACGTATACCATCTCAAGACGAGATTTTCAAAGCGAAAAATTTCAGAACATCTTCAGAATCATTTGAAAGAGGAAGAATTCAAGTCATAAAGACATAATTCCACAAGCCCAGCTATAAAACAGCCGAAATTTTTATGACTTTAGCACATAACGGCTTTGCATCGGTTTTTTCGTAGGGCCTACCGAAGTGATTTCTTCATCAATGGTGTAAAATTTTAAGCGTTCAAGTGTTAAATGAATACGAGGTTTATGGGTAACGGGTTTCTGACTCATGCATTACGTAAACGATGGTTGACTTTATAAGAAAACAAGAGTTGACCAGAAGATTTGTGATATTAAACGTCCTAGAGACGGATCACCTCAAGGACGATTCAACTTCAGAAAAAAAGTTGTCATTGTGTTGTGTTCTGTTCTTATTCTTCGAGTTTAATTGTGAAACCGAAACTTGTGAAATTGTATTTAAAGGATTATTAATTAGGCTTCTTTATTTATTATAGTATTCATGTTGAGTTGCTATTTTGACTGTGTGATCATCATGTGTGGTTTGTTTTGTGAATAAATTAATTTTTTTTTTTTTTTGTTTCGTTTGTTTGTCAAAGTTTTTTTTTAATAAATTTCTTTGTTTATCAAATCACGACTGGAGAAAGAACACGAGGTGTGGACCTGTTTCCTTTTTGAATTTTGAGTTTTGTTGTTGTTGTCGGAATTAGGCGTAATGATGAGACAAAACACGCTAATTCCGAAGGAAAATAAAATTACAGTGAAACGAGTTGCTCTCATAGCGAGAAATTCGCATAACGAGCAACATAAACTGCAAAAAAAAGTCCCTCAGTCGCCAAACGAGCAATTTTTGATATAATGAGCGACACGTACATGGGGAATCCCCCGATCGGTAGAGAAAAAGGTTTTTCCGAACTACAAACCAGAGCAGATTCAAAGTTAAATCTTTTTCTGCCTGTTTTATTTTCTTCACTACCACTCAAAATTCATTCATTTTCAAATTTTTAAAATTCTTATCTTCCTTTTCTTCTCTTTTCTCTTTCTTTCTTTGGAAACCATCCCCTTTCATCTCGAATTCTGTTCAAACCTCTGGAATTAGAGCACAGTTTTTAATATGAGTGATTAATTCATAAAGCAACAATCTTCTGGTGAAATAAGAGAAAGGCTGAAAGCAAAGTGGAATGTGTTGCTTCATACATTGTTCAATACGACAGTAACCATGCGCCACGAAATTGTTAAATGATGATGCGATGTCATATTTTTATCAAATTTTGAAGCGTCGGCAAAAACAAAACACTCTAGACTGCTTTATGAGATTTTAGACCAAAATTTTTATGTATTTTTTGTTTAAAAAATGCTAAACAAAAACAGAAAATGTTTTACGATAGCTGTTCGAGTTGCTTGATAGCCTGAGTTCTTCGCTGATTCGTTATACTGCACACACTTACCACCAGTTGGTCGCGTGTTCTGTTTGTATCATTCATATACTCTTCTTCCTACAAGTTTCTGCAAGTCTTGTTGGTTACAAGTCCAATTGTATTGCATCCTCCTAGCCTCTGCATTTCGTTGTAACTTCCTTCTCACAAGTCTGGGCGTGTTGCTTCGGTCACCATATTTATCTATCTACATATTATTTAAAAATAAATTCGTTATCGTTTTCAAATAAGCTCTCCAAATGTCTCAGGCCTCAGCTTTTATCTGAGGAGTTATTTATTGATTTTAAAATTACAGTACTTGTATAGGAGTGGCCACACACTCCTGACATCCTGAAGCGTTAGGCTGTAGACTTAAAAATAATGCGACGGACTTAATTTATGAATTATTTATGAATGGCTTTTTATTTTTCGGTTATTGTTGTTGTTTTCTCTTATCTACGTACCACAAGTGCAAAGTTCTCATGGAAAGTGGGATAAATATTTCGAAAAAATAAAGTCATAACGAATCAAACAAACTTTCGGTGTGTTGTCCTCATTGTTTGGATAGCTGTGGAGGACGAGAGTTTTACAAACGAAGACGCTGCTCACAAGACCGTGATTCCTTTCTGCGATAGTATCGAAGTAGACTAATTATTCACCAGAAAACCTAGTTTTGCTGTACTTTATATCGCGTCCATACCAACCACGTGTAAAACGACATAAGTCCGTAAACCATGGGTGTCGTAGTCAATTAAAACACGGACCATTTATCGCAATTAGTAGGCTTAATCGGCATTACATCAGATTTACAAATTTTAGTATAATCATATTTTCAAATCGGGCATTATGTTTCGACCCCACACATGATCACAGTTTTATTTTGTTTGGAGAACTCCAAGAAATCACCTCGGGGGACACATGCGAACTGCAGGCTAGTGGTGTACCACCCCTGCTTTAGGCTCAATAACACGATTGCCTTAGTCACACCTCAATCACTTGTCGTTCTGTCTATTTTTCAATCATTATGTTGTTATGTTTACTCTTATGTTTATTATGTTCATCCTGTTTCTACCTTTATCTCGTTACTGTTATCGCTGTTATAATCTTTTAATTTTATTTAATCTAGTTAATTTCCTTTCACTTTAATTTTATTGGGATTATTGTTATTATTAAACTTCGTCTGCTTTTCAAATTTAAACCTATAAACATCATACAGTGGGTTATCACTTACTTAGTGTCCTGTCGCTCTTTTCCAGAGCATAGGGCCTCTACGAAGCTTCGCCAGCGTAGGCCGAGACAGCGAGCCCCACGACTTCTCGCTCGCCTCCTATTCCACAGACCTTCTTGTAGATCTATGTCCTCTTCCTCTTCCTTGGAGGTTCTATGTGAGCGCTTGTTTTTCTAACGCCTGTTCCTTCCTCAGCTTTTGGCCGATCCATTTTCATTTTCGCTTCCTGATCAACAGTGAGTTATTACACCGCGTTATATTGTTACGGGAAAACCGACGTTCGGTCAACTTCGACGGCTGTTGATGTTGTAAAAGTATGAGGCGGTGCACCAACCCACTGTATGCTGGACATAGTTTTAAGTTTGAAAAGCGCTGCGGAAGACTAACCTAATTCTTCTGGCTTTGATCTGTTATTTAAGTCGGTTCTTCTACTCTCTTCTTAAGTTTTTCCTCCCTTTGTAAACATTATACTTCTGTCATTTAGTGTTAGGGGTGGTCCAAATAAACAACAACTGATAACTCTGATAAGCGTGATATATGACTCATTACAACAAGAACAATCACCACTACGCTATTTTACGCTCTATTCTCCTGCCACGTTGTTTGCTCTCCTTGCGCTCACCTGCGCCCATTGACCTAACACTAGATCCTGGTTCGCTTTTCTATTTGTCGTATTTCTTCGAAGACATTCAGCAATAACTCCGAGAATTAAAAAACAAATCAAAGAATTAATCACGTCCATAATTTCACAAAATGAATCAATTTTTGTCATACAACCCGCCCACGATTTTCGAATGAATGACCGACCCGAAGGTATTATAGAGCACATAGACCTGTTTAAGCGTTTTCAGTAAAGTCTTTTTGCAGAACTTGGATTTTTAACAGGAAGTCAGGGTTGTCCAGATGTAAAGCCTTCAAGCAAACAAAAATACTCATTGAATGAATGATGTAATTTTTAATTCATTGCTAATTAAGTCACTCATTAGTTGTCTTGAATGAAAGACAAATTACCGAAAAAAAATGGCGACAAATTCATAATTTCCATTTAGTTGATTTGAAATTCATATTTCAACTTCGAAATCGTATTGCTCTAATTTTATTCAAACGATCGCGGTCGTTGTCCGCTGTACGCAGTCACAGTTTTTTGGGGTTTATTTCAAACCGCGTAAAAAAAGTCTCGACTGTGTTATTCATCAAGAGTTTTGGATTTTTATGGTTTAACTTGATTTATCTAGTAAGCATCGATGTAGAGACTTGCTTACAGTCACCTACTACCTGTTGTTTTTATAGTCTTGACTCATTAATAATAAATTCTGAGAATAAATTAAATAAAACCAACGAAAAGATTGTTGTTAGAGGTATTTTAAAGGAATTTCGGTTTTCCCCACTTCTTGAATTTATAATTAAATTTGTGTAATTAATTACAATTTAAATTACGAAAGAGATGTCAACCGAAATGGTGATAACAATTAGAAAGCAATTACTAAACCGAATAGTGAAGTTTGAAGCTTTGAACTATTTTACCACGAAACAGAGCTGTAATTGCTTAGCTGTGAGAAAGATCTTCCACAAAACAGCCTAAATTTTGGAGGTAGAATTAGTAGAAAGCATCACGTTTGAAATTTGTGACTTAGGTAGTAGTTACTAAGACAAAGATTATGAATTCAGCAGTTTGAGAAGTCGAAACATGGATGTAAGTTTTTTTTACGCGAATTTCGATCAAATTTACGCCTTTTTTTGGATTCTTACGACGTTTTTGAAACGATCACTGTTAGCCTATCTGTATGTTACTCGTTGGTCATGACTAAGACTTCTACGAAGAGTTTGAATCGCTTTTGAGGGGTGTGGACTCTTTCCAGTTACGAAGAATATTTTCACGCATACAAAGCCAATTGTCAAGTTGTTAGTCGTCGAGAGTCGTGTGGAGGATAGAACGTGGTCATTCATTCGTTTCGAATTTTCTCATGGCGATGAACTTAATTTAAGTTGCCGGCATGGAAGTCTCATTGTCTCATTAATGGATCGTTCAATTATTATTTCTGGAAGTCTGGCGTGAAATTAATCCGAATAAGATATTTCGAGCTTTCTTTTTATATACAGTATGCGACTAATTTAAATGTATTCGGTTGTATGTGATAAAACATGAGCGGATGTGGTGTTCTTTCAAGAGTGATCAGATCGCGGTGTCCTCCATGCCATCAATTTGAGACAGAAGTCGTGAAATGTTTTCTTATAAAGTCGGTCGAGGCTTAGCATAAAGTAAGCATCTCGAATGATTTCAAGGACATAAAAAGACGACCTTGGAGATGTGAATAGTGGAGAAAGTAGTTTAGGCTCTTGTTCTCAGGTTGCCAATAAAGCCTTTTTTTTGTTTTGAACTTGATTAGTATTGAGGACTGTTGCGACACCACTGCGATTAATTGAGTTTAATGAATTGGGATGCTGTTCCTTTTAATTTTCTCTCTTCCCTTCCAAAGTGAAGGACAAAACAAAACTGAAATAAAATTGTAAAGCACACAAATTCGACTCGTTTTGTTGTTGCTGTTAGTTTTTTGGGTAATTTATGTTAATAAAAACTTCCTCAATTATTTAAACTGTCCGACAGAAGTTCAAGTCCGAATGTAAATGTTCAAGAACATTCCCCCCTTGAATAATTGATATTGAAACAAAACATGAGTAATGGCACCGGTTGAACGCCCTGTTGTCTGTTGTCTTGAGTCCCTTTGCCCTTTACAAATTTCTCTTACGACAGTACGGAAACCTCTAAAAGACCAAAAAACAACTTGGCTGCGCGTCTTTAGTTAAACCGAAAAATTATTAACTTAAACAACAGAACTCAATAGCCTAATTAAGACGTCGAGAACCTATGACCTATAGGTCACTAACTGACTCATTTGATAATTCAAGTGACACAGTCGAGTTTTCAAAACAAAGTGTTACGAACATAGAACAAAGTTTGAGAGTTCGTAAAATAATAATATTTGAGGATAATTACTAACCGTTAGGGTAACTTTACTAAACTGAGGTCACTATTTGAAGGTAAGGGAACCACTGATAGCCCAACAACGGGTGCCACTGGTTTTAAAATTTACTGCAGGTTCAAATTAAAAAAAAAATTATCTCATGCGAGTTACTGATATTGAAAAGTGCTGAAACTTCTGCTGGTTTTATAAATGACGTACACTTTACACTTTTAGAAAGGACTCATTTTAAAAGTAATGCACACTAACAAAAGGAATTCGTTTCGTAAGAACCGTTTATATTAAAGTTAAGGTTTTATATTAAAATATATTTTTGTATATTATTATATTAAATCCTAAATTTATAGTCGTTTGAATGTAGTGGTTTTAATCCCGTTTTTCACCCTTTTTTGGGCACAACGAGGAGGATTCGAACTCACGATCATAACGTCCAAGTCAGGAGCTTTAGCCTCACCACTACACTAAGCCTCCCCCATTAAATCATAAATTTGGTTTGAAATTTTCGAAATAAATTTTAAAAGATTTGTTATAAGATTTATCATTTTTACCGGAAAAAGGAATAAATTATAAATTAACTGATCCAACTGTGATTAAAAATGTCTTCAGAATATTTTCATATTGACTGATTTTGACCCCCAGTCAAGATAAATTTTGCCAACGCCTGATCTAATTGATATAATCAATAAACTTTTTTTGTAATAAATTTTCGATAGACTGTTCAAAGATCAGCAAAATCGGTTTGTTTCATTCTCAAAGACAGGAGAATTGTCAAAATAAAAATTTTTTTGGTTAGAAAATACCGCGTTAGTACGGTAAATATATTTGTCCACTGAAATGACTGTATACCAGGGATGGTAGACCTATAGCACGCTTGCCATGGATGGCATCAAAGTGAATTTTGAGTAGTAGCAGTAGTTTGTAGTGGTAGTAATTTTTTTTCTTTGTTTATTGAATCATAATAATTTTGTTTTGAAAAAGATAAAATAGAAGCAGCATAGTCATTACCGTAAGACAATTTTTAATTGTGGCATGGAGGGTGATAAAGGTTTGCCATATCTGGTGTATACAACTTGTTCCTGCGCTTATATTGTAGTAAGAATAACGAGTGTTTCTCAATAATTTCAGAGTGGTGATGGTGGTGATGTCATTTGAAGAAACTCACTTAGAGACTTGTCAAAACTAGAATAAGAAATTTTTCTTAAAATAAAAAAAAAACTATTTGAAATACCGAAAGAGGTAAAAAATGGTCAGGAGCTTATCGCAGTGGACTAAAACCTTGAGTTTTCCATCGAGGTTAACTCCACAGAAAAACACTTCGGTCACACCACCGGGAAGCGATGTTTCCATATTTTCGTCCATCCCACCTCAAGCGGACGAACATGTAAGTGCCTTCTGGTTTCTCTGCCTCTTTGCTAAAGTCTAGATTGTAGTCAATAACCCTAAAAACAACAGCACGATTATTTACGTATCTAAAACAATTTATTACAAAGAGATACACCTGAAATATAAATTTCTGAGAACTGAACAAACTACTTAACCCATCGAAGACACATAAGGATGTTAGAAATGTATTTTATCAAGAGTCCAGTTCCAGTTGGGACACCTAAAAAGTAAAATGACGATTTATGTGACAGATATTTTATTGAATATGGTCCAGTTTTAAGAAAATAATTTGAGAAAAGCTTTGAGAATAAGCCTAATTGCTTTTAATTTAATGTTTGTTAGTATAAATTTAAATTTCTTGTTTGGAGCTTGTCACCAGTGAATCTCTTTCCTATCATTCTGACAAACTTTCGTTTGATACTTTGCAATGACTTAGGATTTCTCAACTTTGTAGTTAAGTCTTTTAAACTCTGAGTAAAAATTCTTATTAAATTACAGTGGAACCTTTCATAACGAGCAACGTGAATTCGCAAAAAAAATGTCTCTCATAACGAGCAATTTTTGGCATAATGAGCGACACGTACGTGGGGAATCCCCAACGGTTTTTGTTCGCCCTGGAAAGCATTATTCTATTTTATGGAAAAAATTGCTTCGCATAACGAGTAACACCCCGGAACGAATTAAACTTGTTATAAGAGGTTTCACTGTATTTATTTATATTTTTTATTAATTAATTTAATTCCTTATTTACAATCAGAGATTCTTTTTAAACAATTCTCATCTCAAAGAAGATAATTTCAAATTTATTTTGAATTGAAAAATTAATTAATTAGTTAGTGTACTCAGTTATGATAATTTAATTTTGGATCTTAATTAAATTTAATTTTTTCCCTCCCGCTCCTTCCTTACTCCTCTAAAAACCTTTAAATTGGGTGTGGTGAACACTCACGCAAAAATTTTTTCAACCAAGTGTCCAGATTCCTCGACATATACACACACACACAGGGTCCGATTTGCGCAATTCCATCTACCCACGACTTTCTTCCTGTTTGAGTACAACCATGTCAAATATTTAAAATAAAAAAAAAATTTTTTTTTCTTTCCTTCACTCAAGGATTGACATGTTATACAGGAGGTCACTAATTAAAAAGTAAAATAATGTTACTTCACAAACAAGACAAGGCACAAATTAATGTTTTCTCATCGTATTGTTTAGATATACACCGAACCGGATACGGAAAAGCTTATTATGGGATCCACGGTGTATTGTATTCATCATAAGAAAGGTTGCAAATGGACGGATGAACTTAGAAAGTTGAAGGCTCACTTGAACACTTGCAAATACGACGCGATGCCATGTAGCAATAATTGTGGGGCTCAGATTCCTCGAGTTCTTATGGAAGACCATATGAAGTTCACGTGTCCACAGAGAAGAGCCAAGTGCGAGTTCTGCGGCAAGGATTTTATTGGAGCCACTTTAGAGGTAATTGGAAGTGTTGACTTTGTGTTTTGACCATCTGAGAATCATTAGCTGAGTTCGTCCTTTTTTGGTTGGTCCTCTGTCTCTTCGTTTTGGTTGCTCTTTGCTGGGTAGATGATCGTTGTAGTTTGAGGGTTTTACTTCTGTTGATGTGTGTAAACATAAGAAAACGCTTCCCCAACCCGAATTTCCTTTATTTTGTCTAACGTCCTCACCGGTTTCAGTTTCTGATTGACTCCACCTAATAGAACAAAGAAAATTCTCTACAGTGCTAGGAATTAACTGTAATTTCAAGTAGACATCAATCTTATAGAATTACAAAATGATCTTAAAAATCCATAATTAATTTCAATTAAGTTGGTAAAGAGGTAAGTAAATAAATTTCACGTAAAAGTCGAGAGAAAGCAAACGAATATGTCATCACGCCTCGGGCTATTTGCTAGCGAATAAGTTCAGCCGAACGTGAAGCATGTGACACGCCTTCATCAGTGACCTGCTCATCATCGTCTTCTTTCTTTCAACAGTTACACCTGGGAAAATGCAGCTACGAACCCATATACTGTGAAAATAAATGCGGACATAAAGTTCAGAGACGACTTCTTCACCAACACAAAGCTGCCGATTGTAGCAAAAGGCTTGTGCCCTGTAGATATTGTACAAATGAATTCATTGCTGACACCCTACAGGTGAGTTCATTTTGGAGAATCTCAAATTTTGTGAGGGTTTGTTTGCTGATGTTTCTCTTTTAATTAAGATAAGTTCCATAGTGATCAGCAAAGACTTATTTACAGGTCCATCACACCAAATGCGGACGATATCCCGTGAGCTGTCCAAATCGCTGCGATTCCGGAATCTTATGCCGAGAAGAGCTAGAAACTCACCTGAAAGAAGAATGCACTTCTCTAGTCGCTTGCTGTCCTTTTAAAGAAGCCGGCTGCCGATTCAAAGGACCAAGATTCGGTTTAGAAAAACATTTGGATGAATGCACTAAACAACATTTGACTTTAATGTGCGGGATCGTCAGCAAACAGCAGCATCAGATCTCCACATTGAAAAGTGCTCTCTCCAAGTTATCACTTAACTACACTGGCGTATTACTATGGAAGATCTCGGACGTTTCGGCAAAACTGGCAGAGGCGAAAACCAAGGACGGGGTAGAGCTTGTCAGTCCTCCGTTTTATACTAGTCAGTACGGATACAAACTTCAGGCTTCTGCTTTTTTAAATGGGAACGGCGCCGGAGAGTCCACCCATTTGTCAGTTTACATAAAAATATTGCCCGGGGAGTACGATGCTCTTCTTCGATGGCCTTTCTCACATTCTGTTTCGTTCACGCTTTTCGATCAAACGCTCAATTCGGAAAAGGTGAGGAAGAATTTGAAAAACTTTTGGTCAGCCTAACTGAAAACAGGTTAACGTTTTTTTTATGCGGTCCAGTTTCTTGTTTTCAACTTGACTTCAGCGTAGGTTTCCTCCCACTGGATAAAAATTCCTTACAGATTTGGTTGACTACTCCAAGACTATTCTGGATTTATTGATTGCTGGGAACTGAAATAACAAAAAAAATTTGAGAGCCAGTAGCTATAGACAGGGGTGTCAAACTCAATCAACACGTGGCCCACTATTATAATTATAGATTATCAGTTAAATTCTGTGCGAACATCCAAGGATTTAATTGTAGTTAAACCCATTTATATAGTAGTGTTAGTCTTTTCAAGTTCAAAATTCTCGATAAAAAGAGAGACATATTATAGGTATCAATTCCTTGATCCGCTTCTGGTTTTAAGAAACTTCCCTGTTTCTTAAATGCTAACCTTTATAGCTAGACCCATAGAAACTGTTTATTATCATGAACTTGATTGGAAACAGAATATAAATCATTTCAGGTAGAAAGTGTGCATTATTTATGAAATGGGAAGTCATTTGTGTCAGTTAATTAGACTAGAACTTCCAACTCAGAACTCGTCAAACTTTGCGGAAGTTTGATGCTGTGGACTTAGGAGACAGTAAAAATCATTTCATTTTAAAGTTAGAAGTGTGCATTACTTATGAAATAGAGTATAATCGCGGGTGGTTAACCAGAGGATACAAAAAAAATTTGTGCCTCTCACGAGGTTCATCAAACTTTAGTAGAGAGGCCATGGGTTTGACATCTCTGGTCGGAAAAATTCTTTTTAGCCAAAAACTAACAGGTAACATGTTCTGGTTTCAGGCGTGTAACATCGTGGAAAGCTTCATACCCGATCCGACGTGGAAGAACTTTTTAAGGCCGAGCAAAGAGCCGGATTCGTTGGGATTTGGATTCCCACGATTCATTTCGCATGATCTCTTACACAAAAGGCATTTCATCCGCGACGATGTTCTATTTATAAGAGTTAAAGTGGATCCGAGTAAAAATGTCGCAGTGTGAATGACCAATCCCGATTTCGAATTATTATCATTCTAGTGAGTTATAAAATAATTGCCAAAGATAGTTCAATTTAAATGAAAAACTTATCAAACTTTAAGTTTTAAGTTTCGAAAACTTGAAAAGACGAAGTGAATCATACCGATTTTGTGTCGCAACTTTATGTATAGAGTCACCGATAGAGATGTTTAATACAAATTAAGTGTTGTTTATACTAAAGTGTTGCATGATCCTCTCTCTTGAGAGATCTGGCTCATTTGAATAATCAAAATTACGAGATCAAAGGTCTCCAAAACTACAGATCGCAGACAAAGATAAGTAAATCGTTGAGAAATGATAATCACACGTTTTCGCTTAACGACTAATTAATAAATACAGTAACCGACTTAGATAATGAACATTACAGACATTTTAACTGTAGATAATTATATTCACCTTAAAACGAACACATATTGAGATACTTAGATAATTTTTTGTATTATATTATAAAAATTATCATGATGACTAATGACTTTTAGCTAATCCTCCACTAACAGTTGTCTGCATTTCTGGATAAAGTTTGTAACCGAAGCGACTCGAACGAAGCACTGACCGTTGAGACTTAATTGGGTCACGTGACTCAGGTTGAAAATTTTCGAAACACAAACCCATTTAGACGGTAGTTAAATTATTTCAACTTATTGGAGACTATAAGTGTGCATTATTTATGAAATGAGATATTCATAAAAGTGTGCAATACTTACGAAAGAGATTGTCGATGGTTAGGTTATCGGAGTTTAACATGGTGATGTCGATCTGAGTCCTCCTCGGGTTAGGTTAAGCAGTAGAGCCTTCTTAAAATTTTTACCTACAACAGAAACGACCCACTCAGCTGTAGTTTCGAGTTACAACTCATTCTTAAAATATAATTCAAATGAGCCAGATTAGACTAAAATAGTTCTGCTTAAGACTAAAAGTAATTTCAACTATAACTTGTGTTAAGCTTTAACAAGAACAAGCTCATTGTCTTTTCCGTTAATTTCCAAATTAACTAATTAATTTTTTAGTAATAATGTAATTAATAATCAAAAATCTTAGAATTAGTGTAAAATTCAAGTCTGAGAAAAGATGTGGTCTGAATACTTTTACTGCGATTCTCAATTAATCAATGTAATAAATGTTACCAACATCATTAATTAGTCTGGTTAATTGGTTTGTCTTATCAACCTTCTCCTCGTGGAAGTCTTAAATATTCGCAAAGCTTAGTTTATTTATTAAAACGCGTAAAAAAAGTCTGGCACGTTAACATAATATCAGCGCACGTTCGGTAGTAAATTGATGCGGACTCTTTTTACGCGGTTTGTAGCAAACCCAAAAATCGTGTAGATATCGGCTGTGGAAATTGAAATAACATTTACAGAAGAGGTTCCCAAACTTTTTTATGTCGTAGGCCTCTACTTACTCGATTTTTGTAAATTTCTCACTGTAGTGAAGTTTAGTGCTAAAACCACAGGTACTTAAATAAATAATGTATATGTCTTTATATTATAAGATAGTATAATGTAAGTAGGTAGTATAAATGCATGTTGAGATCCACTATTGTGGACCCCTAAATTCTTTTTTCGCTGATGTAGACCCCTTGCAGGTTGAGATGTACACCTCTGGGGGTCGATATAGACCACTTTGGGAATCAATGACTTACAGGAAAGATTATTAAGTTAAAATTTTTTTTAGAATTGATGTAGTGAATCTGAGTCTTAACAGTGATTGTCAAGAAAAATTTAGTTTAATCAAGGAGAATCCCATTTTTGAGATTAAATTCTGATCTGTTTATCAGATGAATCCTTTAATGCTAGACTTACAATCTACCCATTGTCTGTTATCAAGACAGGTAGAAGTTATAAAATATTTAAAGAATGTTTGTAGATAAAGTATCTCTGGTATTTTGATATCAAGTCGTTAAATTTTTAAGAGGAATAGTGTGTTCGAAAATTGGACAGGAAATTTGTTCGGAAATTTAGTGGTTTAACAGGATACGGGAGAGGATTTGAACTCACGACCTTAATTTCTATAGTCGGGCGCTTAAACCATTACACTACAGATCTCCCATCTATCTTACATCCATCTACACTACAGATCTTCATATTGTATCAGAAAATATATTTTTTGTTTAATTTAACTCATTGAACAATGTACACATATTTTAGGACTACTTAATGAAAACGAAGTTGGCTGTTATACAAAATTAATCTTTCACACAAATTTCTTCCCGTTCAATTCAAATTTCTCATTTACAAATTTAAAAGAAATCCTTGCATGAACTGTCCCACTTGGTGTGTCATCGGGTAGTCAGAAGATTGATAGTTCATCTACTCAACGAATACTTCGATGATGTTAAATCCACTGACTTCGAAGACTAGGACGTTTTTCTCAAAAGTGTGCATTATTTATGAAACGAGTTGAGTCCGCTTTTTACCCTGTGGGAGGAGGCTCTCAAAAGTGTGCATAACTTATGAAATAGAGAATCAAGAGTTGATTGAAGAGCTGCGATGATTGAGTCAGGGTTTTAACACCCAGGAGCCTGTCCACAAATCCTGACGGTGAGCCCCTCTTACCACATACATGAAAACTCTTCTTACAGACCTACAAACTACTCATGACAAAACAGGAAAGGTGGTAGTTAACATGCAAGACAAAACAAAACTGATGATTAACGATAAAAATTTATGTTTACTACTAATTTCGATACTACTATTAAATACAACAATGGGATGATCAAATGACAGGAACAAAAGAAATTTTCACTAACAAAGGTTTTTTAAACATTACACTGTATTGTCAAGAAATAAAAACGCCATTTTTAGACAGATGTGACAAAAAAAAATCCATTTCCTGACTTAAAACCTAGAGGCACGATGGATTGTGGTTTAAGGTGAACAACGCGGTTTCGGTTAAGGTCACACGATAACAATCGTCTTAGTCAGAAACCGCTTAACAAAAATTTTCGTTCTACTAAATTCACTTAAAACATATTACAAGCAGGTAGCCATTCGAAAGATTTCGTACCCGCGTTCTCAGGATCAAAGATTTTAATGTAAAAACAAAATGGCATCACCTCTTCAAATTTCGCAATGTCTGTGTAACTGATACGTAAGACAAAAATTTTACGAAGACTATATACATGTCATGTGTTCAATTAGTAATATTTATCAAGAAAAACAATTTTCACTCTGACTTCGCACAAAAAAAGGACGAGCAAATTATTGAGAAAAGGTGTTAAAACCTAAGACATTCCTGACTCTATTACCTCATGCAACAACAAATAATTTCAACTTTTTTTAAAAAAACAATTTTAAATTTACTTCGATTTATCTTATTCATACTGAACTAACTATATAAAAATTCGTTTGTCATCTGTTTTACGTTAAAACTCTAAAAATCGATAAATTTATGGAAGGGCAATTTTCGACTTTCTATCAATAATCAAAATTTTTAATTTAATTTAATTGGCAAGTCTTTCACATTTCCACTTCGATATCACTCTCAAGACACATCGAACTAGAAAATCACATCTAACAAAAGACTGCTGAATCCTTTTTAACTTTTTTACATTCTTCAAAATTTTCTCTACCAAACCCACTGCTTTCAGACAGCAATGTTTGTTATTAAAACGCCAAGAGAACAACATTTTCATGATGATTCCCTACAGCCAGACGAAAAAATCAATCAATAATCGAACTTTGTTACAAAATTAATTCATAAGCAAAATCTTGGCAGTTGAGAATTTTTAAACAAAACTTGGAACAATTTTTTTTTGCCTCACAAAGTCTAGTTACATGATTTGAAAAATTTTATCTAAATTTGCTAGTAAGCAAACTAACTCATTTTGATAGTCAATTTTTCTTTGAAACATTTCTTACACTAAGACAAAGAAAAGGTCAACAAATATTATTATTATTGAAAATATCAACAAAATAGTTTTGAGTCAGCTGTTGATTTTAATCAGCGAGGAAGCGTTTTGTGATATCAAATTAAGCGCTATTGTCAGAATAATCAGAAACCTGTACCTGTTTCAAAATAAAACAAAACAAAAACGTTTCTTAATCATCGGATAATTCGGATTGCTCGTAAGCAAAAATAATCATAAAACGGATTCGTCAGAAACAGCAAACGTTTTGGAAAAAATTTAAACGAAAAACCTCTCACAGAAAGATCACGGAAAAACGCTCCAAAAATCGAGACTTGGGTAGATCAATCGTACGAATCAGTTCGAACTACCGACAGAGTCACTCGATTTTATAGTAACACCGACTTTATAGTTTTCACAACATACAAATTAACAAATCAGAATTATTTCAGTGTTCATTCAAAACCCACATGTATTTCAGTTTCAATCCTTCATACTTTCTAACACACACAACAACTTCTCCGCAATCTTTCTTGATCACTCTGAAGGCGAATAAATCACAATTCATTTGAATAAGAAACCTGAAAGTCTCGTTGATTAAAAAACGCTTCTGCTTATTATAGCTTAATTTAATGTGAAGTTTTGATTGTGATGCAATTACGTGTGATCACTACAGCGACAACGTCAACCATCTTTTTTACACCGAGATAACAATTCCTCACTCGACTACAACGACAAAATAAGTACGTTCCTGGTTCCTGATATCAAAACGCAGAAAAAATTAATCAAGAAACGGTTTCTCCACAAGTCGGAGGTTAGGCCCAGCCTTAAGCAAACTCAAACTGATTCCGATTATTGTTTTGTACTATAGGTAAAAATTATAAAGCGACAAAAAATAATATACATCATAAGACTTTTGTAAAACAGAGGGGGGGCATTATAATTAAGCTATAATAAGTATTAATATTACTATTCGAAAATAATTTAAACTAAAATAATGTTCAACTACAGAAAATGAAACTGAATGAGTTATATAATACAAATAAATGAAAATTAAAATGATATCTAAATTCCAATTTGATTCAGTCTCATATAGCAACCGTCGCAAGTAAAACTGTTATATCATCCGGCTTCCCTCCTGAAAACGAAAATGAAAATATTCATTAGTTTTGTAAACAAACAAAAAAAAGGAGATAAATCATTGTTTTGAGTTAATTAACTGCTGTGAAGTTCACACGATGACATTTTACAGGACTTTCTATTGGCAAACACCAAATGATTTCTTCACCTTTGGCATAAATTCCATTTCTCCTGGCGTTTATTGCAAATGGAGACATGAAGCTACTATCAAAGGCTAAATTCCTCGCCATCCAGGCTATAGAATTGGCTACGCATTGGATTTTATCTGGATCTCGTTCCCCCTGAAGTTTGACTAGCTCGGTGATGAGAATTGAATCTGGGACGTTGTCGAAGACCCCGTCTGTCGCGACTAATATCACGTCTCCGTCTTCCACGGGAAAATTCGACTGATCCGCAGATTCGGGCCTTCGATGCAAAACGATAATTTTTTTATCAATTTTATTTAATAGACAAAATTTCACTTCCGAATGTACTGAGTGAGTACCTACCTGTCACTGAGTACCAAATGACTGTGATCCGGGGGAGGCAGCGACAGTTGGAATGGCGTATTAAAGTAATGCTGTTGCTCTTCTGAGCGATGCACTACTTGACCTTGCCTAACTATTACAAAACCACTGTCTCCAATATTGGCAGTGTAAACCATGCTGTCTTCTTTATTCAAAACTACAACGCAAGCTGTGCTGCTACCTACAACCGGAAAAAAAATTACATTAAAACACAGCCTCGAATCTCAAAAGAGAAACCTCTCTAAGGAATTAACAGAGCATAACACTAAATTAGGAGTGAAAGCGAGGAATGACAATGAAGTGACGATGGATTACCGCTACAGATACAATAACGGTAAATTTCGGCTAAAACAAAATTTCTTAATTCTTTGGTGTTCGTAGAGCTCCACTGCGTTTGAAATGTCCTTTCCCCCCCGCCTGTCACAAACCGAATGAGACCTCAAGGTCACCAAAATTAATATTTAAAATTAGGCAATATTAAGGTCGCACAACCTGAAATCTAAGAGACCTTTAAAGAGAAAAATTTCTAGCAGGTGTTTCTATCTAACATAACATTGAGAAAATTTATGTAAAAGGATAAAATGACACACAGTTTAGCTAACATCTACAAAACAATACTTAAGTCCTATTGCCAAAAAGGTTGGACAGATAAGTTTTGAGATTTTCGGGGTTGTTATTAGTACTTAACTTTTGGCTATTATGCCGCGTCAAATTTTTGGACAAAAAGGTGAACGAAAATTTTGCTTAACGTGACGTAATAGCCTAAAGTTATACACTAACAACACTGCAATCCAACCCGTTTCGGGGCACGCTTTAAAGTTTCATAAATAAATAATTTGTATCGGTGTAACAAGTAAGAATTATGAGCTCTGCTCCGACCTTCGGAAGATAAACAAAACAAAAAAATCGAACAAAAGAAAGCTTTTATCAAGAATTTTACTTCAAAAAGAATTTAGAGGGAATTCACAAAATTCGTAGTTACCTAATATAGATTGTTTACTTTCGAGCAATTCGTGATAACTTTTTGCTAAAAGATCTGCAGGATTCGAGGGCAAAAACCTTCCTTTCGTAACGAGTCGTTCGCACGTTTTCATTAAAAATGATGAGAATTCTCCGGGATCGATCCCGTAATGCCTCCATCCTCCAACCCCGTCTGCAACACCTGAAAAAACAAAACCAAAAACGACAATTGAGATTTTGTTTGTAATGATATCATTATATATTCTCACGGAGGTATTAAAACAAATTGCATGCCACCGACTACCACCTGTTCCGTCCAAACCCACAAAAAACCGGGTTTTCGAAACACGTCAACTCAGCCTTGCCCATCGGCTAGAAACTTGAACAGGTTGATTGAAATCAAATCAGATTCGAATTTTCAATTCATCTCAATTTTATTAAAAAGCTGAAAGGAATCCGTTTCAAACAAAAGGGATTCGGGATAAGTAAATAAATTTCCATCTCAAAAATTTTTTCTTTTAAGAAAAACAAAAATCTTTCAACTCCCACACACAAAACAGGAATCGCTTGCTAAAAAAACCGAGAAAGTTATTTTGAGAATATTTCGATATCTGAATCAAGAGAGACCTAAATGTTTATTATTATTTACATTCTCTATCGGCTGGCAAAGTTCCACAGTCATGTGATGGACATAATTTGTATTCGAGACTTTAATTTGACCAAGTTTACAATTTTTAACTTAAGACCGACCGAAAATAATTTTCTCGGTCTGTGTGTTCGAGTCCAAAATGGATTTTGGATTTTGACCATGGACACCGAACTCAAACATTCAAAAACCACAAGTCATCGTCCAGTAGTTACTTAAAGATTTTTAGAAGGTCGCGAATCCTCTAAGAACCACTTCCTTAACCGGCTGTATCAAAACTAATAATGGTTCAAAGACATGTTGTAGATATACAGCAAAACTAAAATCCCACATTTAATCTGGATGAAGAGTTAAAAACCAAACAAAGAAAAAATGATCACAAAGCATCTACTTCAACATCAATTAACTGTAGACCTTTGTAACTAGAACTTGTTTCACAGGTTTAGAGCGACTAGAACTCAACATAGAAAAAAAATTCCACTGATGGATTGTCCAAGAATTAATTTTTGAAAGAATCGAATTTCACTCAAATCCCGAAGCGTGATAAAAAGAAATTTCACAGATGTTTACAAACTGTTTCTCTTCAATAAAAACAAAATCTCCACGGTATTTTGTGACTTCAGGTAAATTTTTTAAGGGCGTCATTTAACTGAAAATGACGGTCGGTGAAACATAATGGTTTTGGAATTCATGGTTTTGTTTTCAACGTTTAAATCCCTCCTGGGAGAGAGACACAAGTATCCGATTGCTCTCTCCCACGAAGCCAGATGTGGAGAAACAGGGGTGATAGTTGAAGCAGAGATGGTCTTTCTCATTGTGAATTCTCATTAAATTCTGTACAACAACCTAACACAAATATGCAAAACACCCATAAAAGCTTAAACACTAATTAAAACTGAAGATGGATTGATTACATCACATTAAAGACCACTTTTTGTTATTAAACTGCACTGTTTAATTAATTAATTTGTACCTGCCCAAAGTACTCTACTTCACCTCGCTCAACCCATTCAAACATAACTTCATGATGATCTCCACCAGGAAAAACCTCACCGACTTATAAAAACAAACTTAAATAAATCATGCCTTGTGCACAAACTTAGCCGTGACACAATTTTGACAATACATTAATGAGACAAACTTCTTGAATGCATAACAATTACAACTTTACATAACACTCCGACACTTCACAGCAATAATTTCTTCTTCATCATGAAATATTAATAAAAATCAACTTTACATCCTGTACAGGAAAAATGATTCAACTTCCCATCATAAATGATTTATTTATTTATTTTTTAACAGTAAAAATAATTATAGATTTGTGTTTCAGTACTTCCATGCTGCATGATCACTAATAGCTATGAAGGTCGTCACATAAATGATAATTCAAAGTTCACACGAAAGATCAAATGATATGTCATCCTCTACATACACACTTTCCTTAATGGGGAAATGTTTATTTACATATTTTTACTGTCAAACAACACAAAACAAATTAGAATTCATATCATTATTATTATTAAAATTTAACACACTTTTGCACTTAATATAATAATTATTTCCCTGCATAATCAAAACTATTTTTTTACCTTTGAACCTTATTTCCAGACTCTGTTTATATTATAATATTTAGAAAACAATAAATTTAATAGATCAAACCTCAAAAACAACTTTAAATATATTCTATTCTTTACAGATATATCAAACAATTAGATACCCTAATGAATTGAGGTCATGTTGGAACGATAAAATTCATAAGAGACTCATGAGTATAGATGATAGATTTACATTCATAACACTTTAATGAATAACTAATTACCGATTTTTTATGTTGATGTCAGAGTAATGAGTATTCAATGTGCAAAAAAATTTTACTAGTGATAACTAATCTGTGCTAAAGGTGACAAACTGCAGTTTGATTTCTGTTGGACAAGCTTATTTGTTTTAAACTCTCATTCATGACATGAAGAGGTACCAGGGAATGAAAATTTTTCTTTCTCAGTTTATTACATTCTTAATAACGAGTATGGAAATTTACCAAAAATTAAAGTTCAAGTCGAACTTCAAACTAAAGAATTAGAATCAACTTTTAGGAGTATCTGCTTTGTGTTTGAAGAACTAAAACCGGCGTTGATAATACTATTAAATGTAGAAAAGAAGAATTTAAAAAATAATTTTCAGTCAGCACAAGTCCTGGTCTTGGGTATTGGGAGGTATGTACTAAATTTACCAAAAATCGGCTGGCTTGCTTTGCCTAGTAAATTTTATAGGGCAAGTTCCTGACGATACAAAAAAGACAATTGTTACAGACATTTCGACCTGAATTTGGATTAAGGATAAATAAACACAAAGGACAAACCCCCAAAACTTTTCCTCACGAAACTAACCAAGGTGATACATATTAATTGATATCAAACGGAATGGCCATCAGACTATTTATCCGAAGAAAACTTACCAATCACATCAGCCGTCTTATACTTAGCAGTAAACCATGCATCGTCACCAAACTGTCCCTTTTTTAATTTTGAATTAACAAAATCTTTGGGAAACCCGCAAACTGCGGAAACTAAATGAGAATCACGTTTTCTGTTCACATTCGGTTCAAGATTATGAGAGTAATTAGTGATACTACTCCACAATGCACGAGACAAAACCCTTCCAGTCCAAATTATGGAATGCATAGTAAACTACGAGCTATACAAATTTGCGTATCATTTTAGCAACCCAAATTCAACGACCAAATCATTTTAAAGCACGCACCCAATACTCACAACAACACCATTCTAAAAAATTGATCGCAAAACAAGTGGTACCAACATCGGCAAAATGAAAAAACTGCATCAAACAAAGGAAAGTCCGTTTTTTTCCAATGGTCGCCTTCGCAAATTGTGTCAGTGGAGTAAACAAACCCAGTTTCGTTGGTTTTAAAGAAATTTTTCACCGTTTTTTATTTAAAAGAAAATAACAGATACTATACAATGTCTTCTTCAAAGCTAGATTCACCTTATTCTGGAAGTTGTGGTCAAGATAACTATGATTATAACGACGATCAAGAAGATCAAGATGATGGTGATGAAGATTCTGACGAAGGTAAACAATGAGTTAAGATAAAGTTATAAATCTTTCTAAGCATTCGTCTCCTCTCTTTAAATTTTTTTTTTTTTAAATTCCCGAACGAAAAAAAAAATTAAGTCATACATGTTAAGAATTCAATAGGCTAGAATTAGACATCCAAAAGTGCGAAAAAATGAATTTTTCCAAATTTTAGAGCCACATGTAGCAAGGACATTCTTGGAAATTCTGTTGCTATTTTTGTAACTATAATAACAATATAATTTCAGGTACATTTATTTCTAAATTGTTTAAATATATGAATGCTCCATTTGCTAAAAGGCTCTCATCCTTTCAGAACAAATTTCATTAACAAACTTAACCACCATTTAGTGTTTTAATTTTTTTAGCAACCTATTAATTATTTATTTATTTATTTCAAGAGGCATTTATGTCTAGGTTGAAAATTTATAATGCAAGTTTTTTAATGTTAGATCTTCATTTTTATATTTATATGTTTCTGTTCCAGATACCGAAGATGCTAGTGAAACTGAATTAGGAAAATCTGAGGAATATACTGAAATTAAAGAGCAGTGAGTATGAATAAACAAAATTAAAGTCATTACAATGTTGGAAATAATTCTAAGAAACTTCTGCTAAATCTGCAGTAGTGTAATTAAAAGAAGAACAGAAAAGAACCTTTAATTTAAAATTCATATAAGGAAAAAAGTGAAATTAGTCAAAATTGACTGTTTGGAGCAGAGGATCCCAAATTTTTATGTCTTAGACCCCTTGCCATGTTTTTCAGTTTTCGGTAGATCCCCCTACTTACCTGAGATTGATTTTTGTAAATTTCTCATCTTAGTGAAGTAAATTTTTTACTTCATAGGTACTTTTATAAATAATGTATATGTCTTTATATTATAAAAAGTATAATATAAGTAAATAGGTACTATCAATGTATGTTTAGATCCACTATCATAGACCTGCACTTTCATTTCATGGACCCTATATTTTTTTTCACTGATGTAGACCAGTGGGGGTCAATACAGACCACTTTGGGAACTACTGATTTAAAGGATTAATTTGTCTTCTTTTATTCCAGGATGTATCAAGACAAACTTGCCAATTTAAAGAAACAACTCCAACAATTAAAAGATGGGACACATCCTGAATACAACAGGCTCAATAAAAAATTAGAACAAGAGTACAAAGATCGATTGACTCTAAATAGTGTATCAAAAGCTTATTTAATAGACAGAGTGGAGAGAGATTTTATAAATGAAATGAAAGCAGCAGCTAAAGAATATGAAGAAAAGAAAATAGAATTACGTGAGAATTTATTAGCCGAATATGAAGAAAAAGGAAAATGATCGAAACAGAGAGACATAGTTTAGAATTACACGGAGACTCAATGGAAGTGAAACCAGTAATGACAAGGAAATTGCGCAGAAGGCCCAACGATCCATTACCTGTACCAGAAAAGAGAAGAAAACCACCTCCAGCTCAGTTAAATTATTTATTAGATGAAAAAGAAATAGAAATAGATTTAAAAATAATAAGCAGAGGAAGATCTCTAACACCACAAATTAGAAGAGTTCCACTGCCTGGAGGTTTAGGTGTTCCTCCACCTGTTACTCAAAATGATTCATCATGTAATGAACCTAGGATAGAGGATGGGAAATTAAGATATGAAAAGCGGTTCTTCCATAGGGGTCAACCTGTTTTTGTCGAGGGAAAAGACATCCCTCGATTTGCAGCTAATATTCATAATATTGGAACTGATGTGGTAAGTCATTGGGTCGTGCTCTAAACTTGGATTCAAGTTACTTTCCCTTTGAGTTTGTGAGGTTTGTGATAACCCCTTGCTTATAGTTGAAAGTTCTGACCTATAAGATGGAAAAAAAATTGATAGGTAGAGGACAATAAAGTAGAGTGATTACAAAAAATTAATGTTAACTTTTGAACACAAACTTAAGGGCCCATTTTTCTTCGATTTCAATATGATTAGTTCAAATTTTATCTTTATATTATATTCAAAACTTAATTATGTTAATGCTCTGTGGATTATGGGTAGAATTCTTGGTGGTTTCTGGATTGTTCTGATTGTCGAGTTTCTTTTCAAATGCATATCAATTTCCTTTTGAACTAATTAACTTGTATCTCTTAAAGACACTTGGCAAAAGGTGGGCCGTAGCCAAACTTACATCGCCTAGAATTATAACCCAGAATTAAGAATAATTATCAGTCTTGGTGTCAGTGGCCCGGTCTTATCTCGAGCCCATTTCGTTTTTTGGCTTAATAAGGAAATAGTGATGTAAGGAACACGCTCTCAGCGCCTTTTAACCTAGAAAAACCGTTGAGGAAGTGGCATCAATTTTAGTAATCTCACTTTTATTCAGCTAAAGCATTATAATGATAATCTGAATTGTTGCCAATGAGCTATTTCACCTCTCAGTGTTACAGTCTGGATAGGGGGCTCATATTTCAAAGGCAGGGGCTTGTAGGGTCGCCGGGTGTTTGTGATTATTAAAAAATCGTTGGGGGTGTAAGAGACAACATGAATTGCATCATTGAGCTGAGTTTTTAAGCTAAATAGAGTTGTAGTAACAATGGATTGAGGCATTTCATTCGTCAAAAAGAATTTTGGGGGTGTTGGGGGTATAGAAATCCAAGATATGATCAGCTAGTGGGTAGAGCAGAGCAGGATACAGGGTATTGGTTCCTTTAAAAATGTCACACAATAAATCTCCATTTTAAAAAAGCTGAATTAATTATTTATTTTATAGTTAATTAGTGTTTATTAATTATTTCGTAATTTTCATTTCAGATTTGGGTTAAAAAAGTTTCGGATTCAAGTAGATTTCGTATTTTCCTATCTCAACTTAGCAAGAAAAAAGTTCACATCGAAAGGCGAGTTCCTTGAAACCTCTCATTTGCCAAACTTTTCTATGGGTTCTTTCTACTCGGAAGCTCTAAACTCTAATTCCGAAAATGGATTTTCATCCTTCCGCTCAATATTTTCCAAATTCGACCCCACACACTCGGAAGGAAAAATCATTGCGTCCTGAATGAAAATCATAAATAATCATCCTAAGCGTTCATTTGTCATATCTCGTTTTAATATATGCATTAGGTTCTTCGAATTCGAAAAGAAAGAAAGGGGAAAAAAAAGCGAAATAAAGCGGATGTTGTACTGTTATACTGTAAACTTGCGGCTGGTGTCATTTCAGTTAAAATATCCGCATATTTTATTACAGATTAATATTAAATATGAGTCCTCGTGGATTATATTTCACACCGTGGATTCGACGGCAAAAATATGAAAACGAGTTCTGATGCATTTTTTTGATTACGTTTACAAATACTTGGTTTTAAAAAGTGAGCAACAAAATTTTAATAACGTTTTATTAAATAAAACTGAATATTTCTTAAAAATAACTTTTTCCATGTTTATTTTTACCTTCATGCAAATTTTGCAACATTCTTTAGCTACCATTACCTGACCTGTGTCAGGCTGCGTTAAATTGGACGCAAACTCATGTTGCTCTATTAAGATTTTCATTCTACATATTTTTTATATTTTTCCTTACAATGTAATTGTGAGTTCGTTTTTTTATATTTTTGTACTTGTTAAAGAAGGTTTATAATAAACTATGTTTTGATATAATATATCCAAGCGGGATTTTATAAATCGATGAGTTAAAACGCATGTTTATTTGTTCACAGGTGAATGCAGTTTCCCGACTTTGCTTTGGTATTCATAGTATATTATCCCTATATAGTCTTTATAATTCTTTAGCGCAAGCTATTGACAGTTTTGTTACCTTTTAATGAGCTGTGCTTACAAAACAGACTATCATCTTAGCACCTATACCGGGAGAAAAGTATACGAATATTAATTATAAGAGAAAAAGGAATGAGAAAAGTGTAAAAATGAAGTAGAGGTGTTAGTTTTTTAGTGTTAAGAACTCTAGGATTCATTTTTACATTAATTTGTCGGATATTGTCTCAGTATTAACTTTATATAAAACCAATGTTTGGGGAAACAGTATAAAATACTTTATATAAAACTTTTGGGTTTATCACAAACCGCGTCACTGTCCCAGTAAAAACGCACACCACTCAAAACACTAAAAAACGAGCAGAGCACTACCCATCTCAAAAAATTGTCCAACGTTTCGCTGACTTTAAGCTGTTAGCATCATAAAGGTTTGAGCAAGACTGTTGAAATATTATTATCAGTATAAAATACACCATTTTATAAGTGAGCATCGATATTAAACAATTTCGACAGTGGTATGAAGTTGATGAAAAGCTATAAAGCAACGTCGGGAAAGCAAACGGAGCTGATTTTGGTTGAATACCTCATAAAAACATGAAAGGAGAGAGTCCAAACCCAACAGTACCTATCTCCTGGTAGTGATTGATTCTAGTGTTAGATTTGTTCTGTAATTGTTTGGAGTGTTTTTGAGTTTTCCTGCTACATACAACATTTTGGGGGGTGGGAGAAGAGGAGTGACCCTCTGAAGACAGTTTTTCATTTTTCCCCTAATTTTTTCAAAAATCGGAATGTTTTCCTAATTGTTTCAAAAATTTTTACAAAAAATGAAATAGTAGCTTGTGAAGATCAGGCCAGAAAAATTAGGGGAGTGGGTGTCCTTGTCCGAAAAGGGTAGTTTTAGTCATTTTTACCGCTTTTCTGCGAAAATGGTAATTAAAAAGTCCTAGAAGTCAAAAACTATGTTAATGTTTATCCAATGCATAACAAAACCATTCTCAATGTATATTTTATATTTCATACAGTATATATAATTTGCTGTTATGTATGAGTTCTGTCCCCGCTTTCCACCCTTGAGAAGAATGGGATATGTGAGAGGGTTCACAATCTCAACTTTTACTTCCTTAGTCAGGGGGATTGACCACAGGTGTTCTTCCCTTCATACAGTATCTGATAAAAATTTATGGCTTTTAAGGTAAAAAAAATTTGAAACTCTGTCAGGATAATTGATTTGAAAAATGAATTTGAAAGAGGTGAGTTTGTGTTTAAATAATTATCACCCCCACCCTGTCCAAACTTTCAAACTAAAAATCAGCTTCGGGAAATTTGATCGATCAATTCAAGGTGTCAAACTCAAGTACAATGGCGTTTGATACAAATAGCATGTTCGATCATAATTATTAATCGAATTTGCTTTAAATCGGGAGATCTGTCGTGTAGTGGTCAAAATGCCCGAGTACTTATGGTCGTCAAATCCTCCTCTCACATCCTGCTATATCCAAGAATGAAAAACAGGATTCAAACTCAAACAATAATTTTCCTAAACTCATATTTTAAAGAGAGGATCGAGGATTAATTAGAACAAATTACGTAATTATTTGTGGTATTAGTGCCATCATCCTCTTTTTGTTATATTTCAGAACATCAGGGCCCACAAAACTTTTGGGTGCTCCTAGTAGACACCACCTGATTACATTTGTGAAGTAAGATGAGTAACAAGGAAGCAGTATCGATTAAAGACTTCTTCCTGTCTAAAAACAAAAAGAAACGAAAATCGGGTGATCTAAAAAACAATTTTTATCAAAAGTTTTATTCAGAAACACAATAAAATAGGTCACTGATTGGAGAATTATAAAAGATGAAAGATGCTGTTTACATAAAGGAAAATTAGAAAAAAGTAAATTTTTAAAAAAATATTCTGGGCTGGAATCTGTACGAGAAAAAACAGTGGACACTCGACCTGAAGGACCATCCACAAGTCGTTTGAAGGACATAGTTTTTATTTAATGACCAATAATACAGCATTCCGTTTGTGAATTCTGCTTCCGTCAACACTGGCATAACTTGTTCGAGGTTCAACTGGATTAATAAATGAGACATTAAGTGCAAGTTTTTAGGTATTTGCTCTTTTCCTTTTTAAAGTTTTAGTTAGCCCACAGAATTCTCTAGCAGACGAATCTCTCATATTTTTAGTTTTCCACGCTAAACAGTTTCTTCGTTCACATCGGCTCTACTTTCCTCCCTGGATTCCGTGACAAACGACGCTTCCTCATTCAACGGTCTTCTGTTCGACTGTCTAGAACTACTGCTTTGAGCTGAGATAGTGACCCTCTCAGCACTGCTATTGCTGTTATCTCTTGGCATGATTTTAACTATATTATTCGCCTGCCACCAGATATACCATATCCTCATGTGAAATCGGATTGTGACGGCTACCCATAGGTAATAAGCGAATGTCAGTAAGACGACCATTATCAATAGAGAGATAGTCGTCCATCGAGACGCCGGCGAATATTTGTTCGGTTCTTTTGAATAAAAATCAGCAGCGATTATGCAAGAGTAAACACCAATGAATGCGATTGGGGTTAACACAATAAACACTATAAAATCACTTCGGAGGCCTCTATGGTATTGTGGATTTCTGTCCAAGAAAACCCAGTAGTAAATCGAGTATAGGACCCGATATTTGGGAGTTCTTAACGTTTGAAAGTTGTAACCGCATAGTTCGCATGAATGAGTATTCGACATGGAGAGCCATTTCTCTAAACAAGACATGTGAACCAGTCCGATTGTGCCCTGAAAGGAAAGGAAAAGAAAATAAATTTTTTTTTTCAGATTAAAAATTTGGCCAATTAGACAAATAACAAATTAAACAAATTACAAGATAAATTTTATTTTGGGAATTTTTTGTTCCCCTTTTTGCTGTCATAACTTCCAATACAGCTTTAGGCCCCCAAGCTGGTTTTTTTTTCGTATTGAGAAACCATTTATTTATACGAAATGATTAAAATTTTTACGATAACCTAATTAAAATTTAGGTTAATTACATTCAACCGTCTAAATTTAAATCCGAATAACTGACCTCTTCTCGGTGTTAGATTCTGTGAGGATCTGTCTGATTGATGACAATTTGTGTTATTTATTATAGCTGAGCAGATAACTCGGCCTCTTCCAGAGTTAATTAAAAATTAATTAGTGCAAAGTACTCTACATACTGTCCCATAAAACTTATTTCAACCCTTGTTTGTCTACTAAAAGCAGTTCAAAGTGTTTCCGCCCTCTGACCTTGAGTAATACTAATTAAATCTATAGCGCTCTGTTTCCACCCCACCCCCACTCTCTTTCGTGGTTTTTTCATAAGTACTGCACAATTTTAAGAAGAAGAATCTATTTATACATTTGAGTTTTAATACCCGTTTTCACCCTTGGGTGTAACAGGATTCGAACTACAATCATAACTTCTATAGTCGGGCACTTTAACCACTATACCATTGACCTCTCGCTATAGATTGAGGCTATAAGTATGAGAAATTAGGGTAACAAACACATATATAAAAGATTTGCTTTATAGGTGATTCATATTGTGATAGAGGACTCATTTCATAAGTAACGCACACTTATAAATTAGCAAGTTGCTTCAGAGCCCAGGTACTGTACGCCTATTCGCATAATCTAGACTGTTTCATATTAAATAGCAAAATAATCAACGACAGTTAGTTTGGCAGTTATACACAAACAAATACTCACACACCTCTCATTTTTATACATATACACAAGTAAAGAAAGCAATTGCCAAAATGAGTTTTTTGATTTATAACATAAGTTACAAAAAAAATTTTTTTTCATTAATTAAGTCATCAAATAAAGTAGTTTGAGGTTTACTGTCAGACGATATACAACTTCCGGTGATTAATTGAAGCTTAAAACCATCGCTGATGACATGGGAGCTATTAGAAAATGTTATTGGCGAATAAATCGAATCCATTCAGCGAATTCGTGTGAGTGTCGTTTTTAAAGGCAGACTATTTCTGACTATCAGAAACGGAAGAGACTCTGTGACATTTGAGTGATGTTAGCCAAAGTTCTCCCCAAAAATTAAGCAAAAATCTGTGGGGAAACATGTGCGCCAAAGAGCAAAAGTCATCAGGAGATGTCTGAATGAACAAATTGCGAAATCAAAGCTCTCTCTTTCATTTAAGCAAAGTGACCTCAGGGCCATATCCGAACATTTAGGTTCTTTGAAGTAAAAACAAAACTTTTTATTTATTTGTACATACTGTATATCTATAGTATAAATACTGTATATTATTAACACTAATAAGTATTCATTCATCGTGAATAACTCACATAATAAGTAGAAGCTAAGTTTTGTCATAAATTCGTTCTAAGCATAAATAAAAACTTTGAAGCTGAATTATACTTATTATAACCCATTTCATAAGTAATGCACACTTATTTACTATTTCTATAGCCCGGAATCGTTTATAGTATAGTATCGTATGTTTATAGTGGGTTGTGGAAGTCAAACACTGATTTGGGGATAGTCTCCCAGTTCTTCCCATTTTCGGGTACGACAGTGGCCACCTGGTGAAAATGTCTTTTCTGATGATCCCCCACAACAGTGTCCTCTCGTTCTTCCAACACATGTTCCGGCCAGTCCTCTATTCTGTTGCAGTTTGGGCACCAGCTGCTTTCTTTCTTCGACATGAAGATAACTGCCGAAGTGGCATGAATTGGGTGACACCATATTCGATGTCACCATGTTTCTTGAGAAACCAGGTTTGGGATAAGACTCCAGGTACGTTCATCCTTCTACCCTTTCTCCCACTCTGTTACCATTTCCACTCTCTCCTTCTTTCTTTTCCCAATCATGGCTCCCAGGATAAATAGGGATAGAGTGAGAGATGACCAAAACAACATCCGTCAGAACGATAACGCCCACTTTTAGAAGCAAGTTCTTTCATAAATAATGCACACTTTCATCAAAAACACACTCCAAAAGACATGTCAACTTTTATAAGAAAATCTAATTAAAACCCAGAGTACACTTCCGAGAAGGATTCGTTTCAAAAGTAATGCACATTTTCACGGAAAACTCAATCAAGAAATGCGCTCTTACAGGAAAGATCCAATTTAATGAATAATGCAGGAGTTTACAAGAATCCATTTAATAAATATCGTACATAAATTATTATTATTATTATTCTCCTGAATCGAAATTATTTATAGAAATCATAGTACTGGAAACTCAGAGATATTATTCCAACTAACTATAAATTTCAATGTCAAAACCGAAACAACACACCTCGAATCCATCTACGCTCGCTGTAGAGGTACTGTATCCCTGATACATAACACAAACTGAAGGCCAAGGCGATGCTTAATTAGCATTTTATTAAAAAATTCTTTTCTCCTTTTATTTATAAAATGTATATTTTAAGAGGAAAACAAGTGGAACACTAAGGGTCTACGTGAAAATCATAAACCAAGGTTATTTACCGTGAGTTCATCGGGTGACAGTTCTAAAGTTTGTGTACAGGGGAATTTCATTCACTGAGTTGATCCATGATTTCGACTTGCCCGTCACCTTAAAAGCGAAGGAAGAGTCGTAAAATTTCCAACGGTACCTTCACGGGACAGTATGGCGACGCTGACGGTGCCTTGAGGTTTATTTAATCATAAATCCATATGAAGGGACTTGGGACTTCTTGTCATTTTATTTACGCATCGCCAACTTTACTTCCTCGGGTCTACTTTTATTTATTTATTTTTTATTATGGACAACCTTCCTGCAAATCTTTCTCTCCTTCGAGTAGTTGTTATGTCCTTAGTGTTGAATCTATGTCTTTTGGAAAACCCCTCATCTCACTGATTTTTATCTCTCGAATGAATGAATGAATGAATGAATAAATAAAATAAAAATAACTCTCCTTCGGTCATTGACCATATTTATTTGAAAAATTGAGACATTTTGGGATAAGCCTCAACATACTTTGCCCCCTGAACGTTTCGATTTTGTTACTAAATATAAAACGATTCGATAAATTATTTATTAAAGGACAGCGCCGGGAAGTCGACTCGCATTAAAATAACTCTCAGCCTAAATCCAGGTATTAGAAACGAAACATAAGTTAATAAACCACCAAGGTATTAATAAATAAAAATGAGAAGTTTAAAAGTTCACCCATGGAATTATTACTCGATTAGACTTTTTAGGGATGGTCACTATTGTGATGGCGAATTAATGAAAGACCGCCATTTTGTTTACATCATAAATGAACTCGAGTCTACGTTTTTAATGACCGAAGAAAGAAGATTTTATTTTACGATGGGTGAAATTCTTTTACACGTTTATTAGACTTTTTCTAGACCCCAGTCAAAGTTTTAACTATTCCGAAAGGACTACCTTAGAGTTGGTAACTGTGGTGAGAGGAAAGCTTCCAACAGGTTCAATTTCCAACTGCATGATAAGTGTTCCCTTAGACTTTGTGTGCATGCCAAAACATGTGTTCTTATGCTGTTTTGAATTTCTCTTCCCATTCTGACGGATACTTTTGGTGACGAAGTAGAAATGAGCATCAGTCAGGTGAGATATTCGGGAGGCCTATTCGTTCCGAGAACTACGCGTTTATGAGATTTGGTTTTATAACCAGTCAGTATAATTTCTTCAGTTGTTTTATACGAATTTTGACTACACATACAGTAAATCTGATTCATAATCAAATCGTATAATTAAAACAAACAATTCAAATCCCGTTCAAACGCCATATTTTTTTCAAAACCGCCAAGGAATGTGCTTATGAAATGACCCATGTGTCTCCATACCTTGGATCAGTAAAACATCTGGGACTTAGTGAATAATTATAATAACACGACGTACGATTCCGATTATATTATGTGGACCGGAAGATATTGATAATATCGGGGTGGAGTAATACTTCGACTGCAGCAAAGAAAACAACCCTTAACTGAGCTCGATGATGGTCCCTTGTAGACACCCTACACGGCCCAAAAGAGTAAAAAGACTTATTATATAAATACGATATTCGTTTCTGGTTCATAAAATATATACTAGTACATACTAAAGTGAGAAATTTATAGTTTTCAATGTTTTAGTAGAAGGCCAATAGAGTCTCTATTGTCTATTACTATTCAGTCTAACTCTATTGGACAGAATTTGAGAAATGAAACAAATACAGACACAACCCCTAAAGTCAAAGGTGTTAAACTGATGGGTCGCACACCCCGTGTGAGCTACGACGCTTCAAAACAAGAAGACGATATAGTACAAAGAAATTAGCATTTAAGTAGAATCCAAATAATGACTCAATTAAAATTAATTAGATTTGATGTTGTCTGAGTTAAAGCAAAAACGCATCACATTTTGATTGAATTTGACACCCCTGCTGAAGCTTAAATCTTGAAAGCCAAAATACTTTGAAACTAAAAATTTTTGTCTTCGGCACAGGCTTAGCAAAACAAATAACCCACTTCTACAAAATATAAAAACCATCCCTAACTCATGAAAATGCTTATTACAGAAACCTCTTAGCATAGTCAAAAGTCAGTCAAAACAACAAAAAAAATGAAAAATTATCGAGGTAGGTGGTCACACAACAATTTCATTCATTTCTTAGAATTTCCAAGACCCCGAAACTCTATCGATCACTTATTTATTTAACCTCTGCAAAATCTTTAAACTGACCATCTTCCCTGCTATCAACAAACTTTTCTTTGTTAATTCGTAAATGAGGAGAAAAAAAAAGAAGAAAAACAGAATCGGAAAGTGATAACGTGGCGATAACCCAACGGCCCCAAAAAAAAATTTTTGCTCTAACCTATATTATAACTCCTTGAATGTGTATTAACCAACATTATTAAATTGAAAACCAAGTAATTACATGGTTTGTCACATGTGTGATCAAATATTTTTCAGTCACAATTTGCTGTGAATAATTTTAGTGTTTATTCGAACGCTGAACCGTTAAGACGTGCGCATAGAACGTAAAAACCGTTTACCTAAAAACTTTTCTCCGGAACAGAACTCCACGGTAAGTCCGAGCACACAATCCAGACTTCAATAATTTTCTTTTTTTTATTTTTTTCAAATTAATAACAATTAAATAAATTTATAATTTGAATAAAGTGAGTGTTCTAAGAGAGAGGAATTGAAGTGGGTTTGTGATTTTCGAATAGTACGATTTGATTATTTAAATTTTCCATTTTCTTTCGGGGATAGGGCTTTGTTTTATTGACACTAAACATCGTTTGCGATTTTCGGCTTGTTTTGACACAAATCAGCTTTTGTCTGAATAAAAGAGAAAAACAATCGATTGTTAGAAAAATGGCCTTCCACGTCTTCAAAATTATTTAGCTACCAAATAACACATTGTTGACTCAATTCAAATTACGTTAAGTTGAGAGGAAAATATCACGAGCATAGAATCATCACAGGCTCAGGTTTTGAGGTTGAGACGAACGGGAATTCGAAATTAGATTTTGCATTCACCTTGGTATATATACACGAAGAGGTTGAGTCCTCCCAATCTCCAGGATGTTGTTATTTGTTTCTTAATCGACTCTACTTATCGAACGAGTTAGTTACATAAACAGTGATTCGGTTATACGTTTCACGAATTCTGCCACCGCGACAAAGCTACAGCTCAAAAGCAAGGCGGTGAGAATGATTGTAAAAAAGGGCCTTAGCCGGGGGATATCAGATCTGAGGAAAACCGGTCCTTTCTTCGGAGGAAACTTGGCCAAAAACTGTCCGCGTCACTGAATTGACATGAGTCAATGAGTCATTCGTGAAATCGAATTGATAAGGAGAGGTTGTGTGATTTAATAAAAGATTCCGTCCATCTTAGTCTGAGTCTAGACTCGAGAGATTAAAACGTTTTGCCATCAGCCATTACGGTTATAATTTATAATCAGGGAAGACAACTGGAATGAGATATTCTCATCCGCCATAGATAAAACTGATCGCTTGGACTGAGGGAATTTGATCACAAATCCTCCAGTATAAAAAATCGAAAACGCCAAACTAAGAACCTTGATTTTCTTATTCCTTGTATAGTTTCTAAGTAAAAAACTTTACGTTCATCAGGAAATGACCATTCTATCTAGGAATCTATTAAATCAAATACCAGTAAAGTCACAGAGAAGAAGAATTTATCTAACTCATTTAGAAGCCGGCATTTAAATAAAAATCAGGTTTTAGAGAGAAGAAGAAAAATATATTTGTGGTAACATACGTTACAATTGTGGAAGAGATGACGCCGACAAGCACAAGACCACCTCAAACCAGGTAGAACGACGTCACATGATGTTCATTAATATTTGAAAGACAATATTTTATTTAACTGATCATAAAAAGAGGAATTTTCTGAAACCTTGCCCAAGAAGTAGATCAAACTGCCATGATTTTGGCAAAGGTCAAAAAACCAGAATAAGAAAAATTTTTTTTCTCTCTTCTTGCCCTCGCCGAGAGTTTCCGACAAAGTAACCAAGTAGCTTAACGCTGAAACCCATAAACTAATATGTTTTGGGTTCGTTTGGGAGAAATTTTCCCACCCTTAAGTATAACAGTATATGGCTGTTTAGACTCTGACCAACCAGAGGATAACTCTGTGACGTTTTTTTCTTTGAAATCTAGAAATAGTATATCTAGGAAACAAAATGCCGATTGTGCGTTTTAAATTCGATCTAAAAATGGAGTTATACCCTTCATCTCTCTACCTTTTCCTTCCTCTACTTCTCTTTCATTTTGCTAAAAGTAAACAAAATTTTCTTTGTCAAACATCAATAACAGAATTTTTCCGTGGAATATTTTATTGAGATGTTATGTTTGGTAGAAACGCATTCCAAAGTTGTTGCTATTAAACTCCTACACGTGTTACCTTTTCTAAAAAAAAAATTTTTATAAACCAAATTCATTTTGTCTCCTAAATAATTTTGCAAAAGAACTAAGACGATCAGATTTTTATTGGTTTTATGAAATAGGCTTAGGCGTGACCTTTACATTGAATTCTCTACTCTATAATATTCATTGAACTCATTTGTATTTGTTAATATTATACTGTCAATAACCTTTTCCCCGATTCCATTCAAACGAAACTCTCTCAGATACCGATGCTAGGTATCTACAAGATAACTATAAGGAATGTGTACCTTGCACTTGCAGGGTGTGATCGGGATTTCCTTTTTCTTGTCATCAAAACAAATTCGACAGTACATGTCCTCGTGCATTTCGCAGGCAGTGCTCGCCACCCTTCCCTCCTTTGTTTTGTCTTCTATTGATAATGATACCGGTCTTCGACGCAGTCTATTTCTTTTATTATTTCGTAAACCACTAAATATTGACATTTCTTATTTGTTTATGAAATTACCTTCGAGTAAATATTTTCCGCCATTTTGTTGCCAAAATATTTTCCCTCTGACTCCATTTTTTTTTTCTGCCAGTTTCAAATTCCGGAACCTGAAACAAAGTGAATTTGTTAGTATTATTATTACTTCAGACAGAAACACCCTGAACCTCCTCTTTAAAAAAAATTATTTAGCAGATGGTTGATGGTCTTTGCAAATTACGCGTTAATAATTTTAAAAAATTGACGTGCAAATTTCTGAGCGTTCGTCCTCATATTGTGACATTGAAATCATTGTTTAAAAAACACTCGACTACACACTGCGGGGTAATTTTTAATGAGAAATATAACAATTCGATCATACTAAACCTCGACTGCATATGCTTCTAATGTTAGGCCTAACACATGTTCTTGCCCAGGTCATCATTTTTACCCGACGTCAGAAATACGGTGAAGTGTTTTTCCGGGACGAGGCCACTCCTTCTCACCCTTGTAACTAACTGACTTTTCCTAAGTAAACAAAGAAACGACTTTATAACAAAATTACGCACTAAGATTATTGGTTACATACCTACTTTTAGGTTATAAGCCAATTTGACTCCCAAATAAATGTTTAGTACCACTAACTCCGATATTTTAGCAGCAAAACGAAAATCAACAACAATTTCAACGAGTCAAATTGACTCAAATCGTAAACTTGGCTTGGATTATACAAACAATAAATATATCGTGAGGATTAATAACACCACAACGCCGAGTTAACAGAACGAATGAATGAATTTCTCACTGCCCAACAAACCCAAAAATTGACCGAAAATAGGTTCTAATAGCCCAATCAAAATCAAAATGCTTTAAAAATTAAATAATATCTCTTTTATTAATTTATTTATCATATATTGTTTAATAAAGAAATTTTATTTAAAATAAAATAAAACAAAACAAATGCATCCACATGAACAACATAATATCATCAAAATATATTTTTCATTTCCATACATAAAATGACAAACAAAATCAGTCTTGAAATAATTAATTATTTCTTCGATCGCTAATTAATAAGGCAATTTTCATAATCTCGTTAACATAATAAAAATTTAATAAAATTAACTTGTGAGCCGTATTAATTAAATTAATTAAAAATTCCATAAAATAATTTCTTTTATTAATGTTTCATCAAATTTGAATTTTAAAAAACACAGATTGGATTTAATAATCGCTTAATTATGTGTTATGTATAAGTGGAGATTAATAATTTGAGACTCAAACTGAGGATTTGTCTATTTTTTACTTATTTCTTTCAAAAGTTTTTGTTTAAAGACCTAAACTTCCCCTTTCCCTGTGTCTGAGTGTGAATGAGGAAGTTGTGTCAAAAGACTAACTATTACAACTAAGACCTTTTAATAAATAAAATCCCTATAAACACAAATTTGACTAAAATGTTTAGTATGAGAGACTCAAAGTATAAAAGGTTTGAGCGAGCCTAAAAAAAATTTTTCGAGCTGCAACCTTTGTCACGCTCTAGCAAGGAATGCTTAAAATTTTGCTGAATGCTAATTTCGTTAATGGAATACCTGCTGACGCGAGGATTATACTATTGCTAATTACGAAACTGTTAGATTTTTTAAATCCACGACGAAATCCAAAACATTTTCAAAATCGTAACCTTTGTAAAGGGCAGTCCGTTTTAATGCAGTCAAAGAACGCAGTCTCTTCACGGGATCAGCAACCAAAAGGCGATGAACCAAATCTTTGGCTTCGTCGCAACAATCCATTTCTGGAATGGGACGAACATCTCCGTTTTCGTTGATGCAAGACTCATAAGGACACTGGAACAAAAAAAATAAAAATTTTCGGTTGATAACTAAAATGACCAGCGAAAAATTTTCTTTTGAGGAGTAGAAACAAGAACAAATATTGACTCCGAGTATTGAATAAAAATCCAACGAAAAGAGTAGCACATTAAACGGAGAGGTACGTCAAAATAAGTCCACTCCCACCCAAGATACATGCTGATCCAAGTAAATAAAAAGCCCAGGTAATTCCATTCGATTCAAACTTGTGCTAAAGAACTCGTACCGTTAAGTTGTGCTCGTTATCTCTTCCTATCTAATTGTGGTTCTTCGAACTTCTTAAGGAATTCAAAGACTCGACCAAGTAAGTCTTCGCTTCTTTTTTTTTCTCTCTCTTTCTCTCCCAATAACAAAGATTTTTTTTTTCTAAATTAATTTAACCGGTTTCTATTAATCATAGTCTATCACACGTAACTATTTTTTTTTTTTTTTGTCTCTACTAGAAAACGGTCCTCAACTTTCGAAATTCGGACACAATTAATTGGTCAACATTTTATTGCTGATGAGGACCGACAAACTGGATAGAAACTGATTTGTTACTGACATTTAATAGTTATAAATTTTGTAATAGTCGTAAAATTTCGTAATTAATTTTAAAGACCCCTCATCCATTAGACAAATAGATTTTCAGCCGAAATAGTTCCAAATGTAGAAATGACAAAACGTGTTTTTTTATTAAAGGACTAATCAAGGTTCTGAATTTTGGGTTTCTGTTAATAACTCGAAATGACTATACCTTCTCTAAGACAAAAAAACACCATCAACACAGTCCCATGTTTTCAAAATTATTTTTTCCTCTAAATTTTTTTTTTAAACCCATCCACGACCCTGAACCCACGGAATCAAACCCATTTATGCTGATTTCGATATTTTTAAAATTACTGCACACTCAGCTAACTCTTGTTTATAAAATGACAACAAAATCGGTTATTGAATGAATTTGATACATAAATTAGAATATTCTTGGTTAGTTTGATTATCAGAATCTTTCAGAGTGGACCACTGAATTTGAGCAGGCGATTGATTTTTATAGATCAAATGAATTACTATAAATAGATTTTTATTTTTAGAAATCACATGAACCAGAGAGAGTAATTAGTAAAAACCAACGAACGAAATTCTATTTTTGATCAAATTAAACGGTTCAAATGTCAAAGATTCCAAAAACAAAAAAAAACGATCAGGCTGATACTAGTCCGAAATCTACCATCATGCACTTTTGAACCATAAGAAGTCAGTGAACTTTAATTTCCAAACGTAGAAGAAAACTTGTTTTCATCTGCCCTTGACATGCATCGAACTTTTGACATTCGGTACAAAAAAATTTTTCTACCGAACTCCTTCATTCAAATTTAAATTCTGCTGCGTCTGACTTTTTCACCTTTCATCTCGAGAGTTTGAAACTTTCCGGCACTTCTTTCCAAGAATCCGGTTCTGGTTAGCAGATTATTGGATTCACATCTCCGGTTTCCAGTTATTAAACTCATTTTCCTTTAAATAGAAATTTTTATTTATTTAGAAAGTTAATAACAAAAGGGCAAATTTACCTTCGGTCCCGGTTTGCGTCAGAGCATATAAACAAATTCGCCTTAATGTTAGGACAAGTTGACATTTCTGATGTTTTTCAAAAAGGGCGTGGTGCCCTTCAGTCAGGAAACGACTCCCTGAAAGCTTAGTAATTGCCATGAAAAACACTTTTGTTTAACCTTCCAAAGGAGATCGATACTGGAATCGGGGTTATTTAGCACGAATCCATTTGAGACTATAATGGAACTGAACATCCCTTCACGCAACTTTTTTTGTTCTCCAATACCACTTAGCGAATAGCGAGTCATCGTTAGCCAACCTTGCATGAACAAATTTCTTAGCTGCATTAAGGTATTGTTGTAAAAGCACGTCCTCAATTAATTTAAATAATAATCTGGTGTCAGGTCAATCGAAACGCCGATTAGGACGAACGTTAACTTGCTTTTGCGGCTTTTTCTTATCCCTTTAATTTCAATTTAATTATTTTAAATGATGATAATTAGTTTGACCTTGTCAGATTCCGTGGTAAAAAAATGATTGTTCATAAAACTTGTAGTAAAAATGCGTCAATACGGTTCTGTAACTTTGTTCTTGATTCGGGGCAACTCTCGTCATCAGATTCAATGCTTTCGTAATTAAAACCGAAATGAATTCATCGAGTTCCAGGTTCAGCTGACTTATTTTGAATTTTTCTCTGTTGCAGTTAACCGAAATGAAAACATTATTACTGCTTGTCGCTTTAACGGGATGGGCAGCCGCTCACCCAATCCCCGAGGAAATGAAAGAAGCTTCTCCATTGGGAACAGACATCGGCGCCCAAATCAGTCAAGTAGCAACACAAATTAAAGAAGCGATTGACACCAAAGTAGAAGAAGCTTTAAAGAAGACAGAACAAAGTCCGACAAGCGCACCGAAAGCGGACGTTAGCGAACCAGCTGCCACGGAAGAGAAAGCCGAAGCTCAACCTGAAGCGAAAGCCGAGGAAGCCAAACCTAGTGAAGTGACTGAAGAAGCCAAGCCTGTCGAAGCTGCACCAGAAGCGGCAAAAAAAGAAGTTCAAGAAGTTGAAGCCGTTCAAACGAAAGTCAGCGAGCCAGAAGCTGCTGTCGCTTCGGAAAAAGTTGAAGAGCTCCCCAAATCTGAAGTTGTTCCAGAGCCAGCCGTTGCCTCTGTAGTCGAACAAGCACCAGAAAAAGCCAAGGCCGAAGTTGTACCTGAACCAGCTGTTGCCTCTGCAGTAGAACAAGTTGCAGAAAAAGCCGATGTTGCTCCCGAAGCCGCCGCTTCAAATGTTGTCGAACAAGCCGTTGAACAACCCAAGTCAGAAGTTGTCCCAGAAGCAGCTGCATCTACGGTTGTTGAACAAGTAGCAGAGCAACCAAAAGCAGAACCCGTAGCTGAAGCCGTGCCCGAAGCCCAACAAGACGAAGCTGTTAAATCCGAAGTTGCACCAGCAGTGGAAAAAGCAGAAGCACAAGCCGAAAGCGTAGAACCAAAAAAAGAAGTGACTGAAACTGCCGAAAAAGTTTCTGAGGCAGTCTCATCTAATGCCGATGCCCCAGTCGCCGCCGCCGCTGCCCCAGCTGAAGACGCTGCCAAAGCCGTCGCTACCGATGCTGCTGCTGCCCCTGCTGCCGAAACCGCTGCCGAACCTGCCGCCGCCCCCACCGAAGTAAAAGAAGAAGCTAAACAAGAAGCCGCTGCAGCCGTCGAAACAGCTGAAAAACAAACCGAAGGACTTGTCGCTGATCCTGCAAGCAGATTCGTTCGAGAAACTGAAAAGAATGAAAAGAAGCAAAAGAAGGCCGGAGTACCAGAAAAGAAAGAAGCCGACTCAAAGAAATCAGAAGATAAAATTAAGGCAGAAGAAGCTGTAGAAGAAAGTGCACACAAAATCGAAAAGAAAGACGTACAAGCAACAGAAGAAAAGGCTGAAGAAAAACCAGCTGTTGCAGAAGATCAAACAAAAGCCGTTCAAGAAGAAGTAAAAGAAGAAGTTTCTGAACCAGTAGTCGAAAAGGTAGAAAGTCAAGCAGTTGAACAAGCTCCAGCAGTTGAAACCAAATCCGAGAAGACCGAAGAAGTAGCTCAAGAAGCAGCCGCTTCAGAACCAGCTAAAGTAGAAGAGAGAGCAGCCGAAGAAACAGCCGCCGCCGCCGCTCCAGTAGAAGAAAAGAAGAAACCAGAAGAAGCAGTTCAAGCAGCCGAAACCAAAGCTGAAAACGTGGAAACTAAAGCCGAGGTCAAGGAGCCAGAAGTAACAGAGAAGAAGGCAACGGAAAGCGCATCCGAAGTCAAGGCCGAAGAAGAAAAACCAGCCGAGAAAGCCGAAAAACCAGAAAACGACACACCCGCCCAAAAAGAGGAAAAACCCGCGGCCGAAGAGAAGCCAGCCGAAAACAAGGAAGAAGTTAAAGCCGAAGAAGCCAAGTCAGAAGCTCAACCAGCAGAGGCAGCTCCTGCGGAAACCGCCGAGACAAAGGCCGAAGGATCATGAACGAGTAAAACGACTGAGTGTGACTGAATCAGAATGAATCGTGATCTCGTCGCCATTCCTTAAAACGGTGAGATGTAAGGGTTTTTAGAATCACCTCCCATGTTTACCTTACGTTGAAAGTTTCCCAAAAATAATTTCTATCAAAATTTCACGTCTAAGAGCAACGTCAGCAATAGGTTTTCCTTGAAATCCCACAGATACTACTTTTAGCTGTTTCAACCATAATTTAACCCCCAAACCCAAAACCACAATTTTCCAGCTAAAGACACCTATAAAGCACATTTTTAACATAAGGTAAACATAGAAGTTGATTTCTTAAAAAACTCTTGTCATCCCCTATATACAAAACTAAATGATTGAACGAGTGAATGATGGGAGATCATACAAGAAAAAAATTCCTTAGCACCCACCTAACTTAATATTGTTATATGTAGTGAAATATTAGACTGACTATCTCAGTGAATGTGAAAAACACAAAAACTTTAAAAACAAAAAGCAAAAATGGAGTCAGTGAATAGAAAACAAAAAAAAGGGACCGAAATGCCAAAAGTATAATTAAAAAATTGGTGTCAAAAATTTCTCGGTTTGTTTGTATAAAAAAAAAATTAATTTGTTGCAAGTTTAAAATTAATAAATAATTAATCAACATAAACTTACATAGTTTATAATTTCGGAATAAAAAAATTTAAATAATTAGGGATTCAAGAGTGAAATCGAAGCTGAACTTTTGCCCTTAGTCTTTTCATTTCGTCTCGAAATTCGCATTCAGAGCGAATGTCCGGCAAAATGTTAACCCTCGATTGCGCATTCATTATTTGTTAACAAAAAAAAAGAGTTAAGTTATTGTATTTTTAGTTATTGAATAAATAAGTTTTCATTAAAAAAAAATTATTTATTTATTTATTTGACCTTATCATTCCTCCTTTTAGCCGCTCTCATACGAGTGAATTTGTCAACGTTTACTTGATTTTCGATAATTGATCCTGAGGTTTTTTTTGTGCGATTTTTTTTCTCTCTCTCAACCAGCCAAAAACAAGAATGTTAAGAACAATTTATTTTCAAAACGAGAATTTAAAAAAGGGAAAAAAATCCGCTTTCTTTTTTTTACAGGGGTAAAGAAAGTTAATTTTCATTTGGCAAAAGAGAAAAGAGGAAGTTGCGTTTCCGGAGAGTCGAAAACTGCTCTTGAAATAAAAAAATCATAATAATAATAAATAAATAAATCTAACTTAATAAATGAAATGAAAGCAAAAATTCACACTTCAGTACGTCCATCTGTCACTTTACTTTTAATTAGCGTACTTAATCTATACAAAAAGTGATCCGAGGAAGTGAGACATCTACCTCAAACGAGAATTTCATAAACCTGACGTGTGGACCACTTACGACACTCTTTCAAAAAGTCTGCAACTTGTCACCCCTACTGAGCTCCTCTTTTTTTTCATAACAATCCTACCAAACCCAAACTAAAGCCTAAGAGAGACCATTTTGAAAATGTCAAGCGGGACAGCACCTACAGCATTTCGACGACAACAGGCAAGAGACCCCGGCAGTGGATTTCAATACTTGTGCCAATTGTCTGTCAACGAGTGGCCACAGGATGTAAGTTCAAAAAGGACATCAATTATTACCATTGGCGTACGATATTAGATCCTTTTCTCTGAGCTTCTTCGAATCCAATTATCTTATTATGTCATTGGTTCAATTTAAGTATTAAATTATATCAAAAGCTGCAGTTATCTTCCTTATTGAAAGAGCATAACTTAAATTTGGCACTGCTTTTGGACAGGATTTTGATAAGGCACGGTCGAATGCTTTTAGGATTACATGACCATGGTTTGCGCAAACAGAAAATAGCGTCCAGGGTCAAGGATAAGGTCGATACGGAGTTTTTTGTTTCAGTTTCTACCGATTGTATCAATGTTTAGAACGAAGAGAATGCGTCACCTCATCAACATCGAATGGAGAATGTTATTCTGGCATTCCGTTTTACAGAACCGATATAACGGGAAAATATAATGATAAAAATCTTAAAGAAATTGTTGTTTGCCAATGATTCCTCACCAGAGACATTTCGAGTCTGTCTCAAACCTGACTTTTGGACCTAAAAAGAGGTTGACTGCATTATTTTTTTCGTGCCTTAAATTTTTGCAGGCAGGCGACGTAAATGCGACGTCATTTAAACACACAGGCCAAGTATAAACAACTAATTTCGAGTCCTTCAATTAATAACCATTCATTTACCACTCGCCGAGATATTAAATAAATATTATAATTTAATGCTATTGCGTACTCTAATTTAAATTATTATATTATAAACACACGGGCGGAGGAAAATGTCTGACAATCTTGACGCAAACCTTTTGAAAAGTGTTATTTTAATATAACTGTATAACGTACAATTATCTGTTAAAAAACTACAGACTGACTACAAATAAAGTTCTCTTTGAGTAATTCTTTCGTTTGGAAATATATTATTGAACACAAATTCGTACAAAGCCTAGAATAAAAACAGTAGCACCGAAACTACAGAAACGCATAACTCCAAGACCACTCTCGAAGATGGTGAAACAAAGTATTTAAGGTTACAATAAAAGAGCAAAGGGGTAACGTCAAAACATTGTGTTTTAATATTTTCGGGCTGTTATAATTAATATTAGCGTATAACTTTGACTAATACAGTCAAAACCAATCCTTCAAACACTGAAGAGAAAATTCTTCTATCTTTTCAAAATTTTATTGTAATAGTCAAAAGTTATATACTAAAACTAATCGTTTCTAACTCCTGAACTATTACACCAATTCACAGATTTTCGACATGCTGATGTATCTTCAACAACCTTGTCGCCAAGTTTTGGCATCTTAATTGGTTGAATAAAAATCTTATTCACAAAGACGTAGCCGTATCGTTCCAAATCTTACTTGATAACGACTTCCTGAGTAATAGTTCAGGAATCAGGAACAAGATAACCATTTCCATGGACGATGGCTACGAAATCATGAATCACATCCATACAAGGGCGTACAACTGATTAAAACTGTCTGTTAAAAGAAAATTAAAAATTTTAAATCTTCATTTCATTGAAAACTCAAAGTCAACAAAATAATATCCACAGATACAAATCACATTTATTTAGGAGGACAGTCAAACCGTGATTATCAGGAAAAAAAAGTACCAAAATTGGAACTGAAAGAACTAAAAACCTTCTAGAAATCTGGGAAGGTTCAAAGTGAAAGGAATTGCCAAAAACCAAACTTCTAACATCTCCAAAATAATAACAAGACAAACATCCATATATACAGATTCTGATGCAAGCATGTGTGTTGCGAGTCCGATCAAGTATGTTGATTTTCTAGGGAAAAGTACTTATAAAGCTTCTTAACCTTTAAACTAATTAAAACTAACTTATAGAGTCTCTTCACTCTTTCCAATAGTCACTCTATCATATTGTTTTTAAACAAAATTTTGAAAAGTTCTGTCGGATTGTTAACTCCACACTCAAATTATCATCTCTGACGTATTAAGTTATTTAAAAAAAAATTTTTATTTTGTTCTTCACAGCATAAACCCCTCGAATACTCAAAACGAGTTTCATCTGTCAGATTCTCAAGAGAACATAGAAATTCGCTCTTTCAACAGATTCAATTCATGCCAATCAACATATGATTTACAAAATTGTTATTAAAGAGAAAAAAAAGGAAAAAGAAAACTGTTACGAGATAAGAAAAACCCATTTTGATAATCTCGGTCAGAAAAGTCAGGCGGAAGAAGGTCTTTTATTATTACACTTGACATCATGTGTGTTTGCGTGCTAATGAATCGAAAGCCCGTCATTTATTTCCCGGTGCTTACTATCAAAACCGAGATAACTTTAATGAACCGTAATAATGACACATTTTTCCCGTTGGACCAAAGGATTTTCAACCCGAGATCGAAGAGTAAGCAATGTTGATCGGACCTTGAAAAAAAAAAAAAAATCTCAAATTTTCCACTAAAAAATAACAGTCTTTCGAATCCGGATGTCTTAAAAAATCATAAACATTTTTTTAAATTCAAAACCGGCACTCCAGAACGACTGCTGACTTCTTCAAATCCTCAGAAACCCGATTATATAAACGCTGGGCCTATAAAAATTTGGACCAAGACGACATTTATTATTCTTCCAAATATACTCAAATTCATAGACAAGGTTTCGTTTTTAACGCAAACAAAGAACCAATTTTATAAAAAGACCCAACTTTATACTGAAAACGTTTTTCTATAATTTTCTAAATACAGTAAAGGCGTGATATTTAAAAAGACAAAAATGACACGCGTAAAGAGAGACTAGTCTGTCATTAAGTAAGGACGAAGGCAACAGCAGGAAATCTTTCAACAAAGATATATATATCTTATCTGCAGTGTGCAGACTTTTTTTTAAAACTATAAATAGTTTATATATATGTAAACTATTTATAGTTGTAGTTAAAGTAAAATTTTTGATCCCATTTATCACCTTTCTTGGGTATAAAGGATACGGATGAACTCACGACTATAACTTCTTATTCGGGCACTTTGGACTACACCACAGATCTCCGTAAGTATTTATAAAATTAATTATTAAGTGTGCAATACTTATGAAAGGACTAATACATAATATAAACGTCAAATAGGTTTCTCATTTTCTAATAGCTTAAAAACACGGGTAAAAGGAGACATAAGTGTGTATAAGCATCATATCTATAACTAGTGTCAGTTTGTAAGTATAAATGCTAAGATAGTTGGTTCACGAGACTAAGCTGCGAATATCTACAAAGCTGACCTAAACAATATCCCCAGCAGACTTTTTGGTTTTGGCATCTCACTTTTAACAAAAATTTACTGTCTTCATATTTTCCAACCCTGACATCTCATTAATCTGATCAATTAATTATTGTGTCAACCAACTACTTGAAATAGTTCTTCCAGACCATCATCAGTCTCGATCAATTTTTATAAACTCAGTTATGAAACAAACTATTTCCAAAGTCTAGTTATACAGTTAAATAAAAAATGAAAGAATCTTCCACCTTGATATTCGCACACGACGATACTTTAACTTGAAAGATAAGGATCGCGTTCTTAAAAACCAAAAATTGTTAACTATCAACTGATAAACAAAGAACGACCCTTACCATCTCTTTTCCCTTCTTCATGTGATTTATCACCGAAGGACAGAATTTATCAATCCCTCTGACAGTAACTTATTGGCTAAAACCTCAGATTACCTGTCCGAGGAAGAACCATTTTCTACGCTTTGAAACTCCATCATAGTCTTCCATTTATCATTTGGAACTTTATGAATGGTTTATCAACAGGAGAAAGACCTTTTAAAAATTAAAAGACGAAACCCAAAAAAAAAATTAAGAAACCTTAAGATCAGACAGATAAGACCCAGGAACGAACGTTTACGTGTTCGGTTAGGAATTTTTCCTTCCACTATGCTTACAGGAAGTGAATAATTCCTGTCTCAGGTGTGGATTATGTTCGACAAATAGTCGCTGGAATTCGATAATTAATTGCGTGACACCTTAATTACGAGTCAAAATAATTTAGAACTACTAAGGAGATCACAGGCAACTTTTTATCGAGTAAGAATCTAATCTCAACTGGTCACTTTCGGTTTCGTCTTAGCAAAAAAAAAATTTTCATTGAGACTAAAAATTTTTTCCTCGACAAATAGATTCCATTTACTACCAGGTCTCGTTTTACGCGGTGGTTTAATTATAAATATTAGAAACGCATCCAAACCAATCCTGACTAAATTCATTAGTGCTGCACAATCGTGTGTAGGAATCATTTCATAAATAATGCACACTTATTTATTTAAACTTTAACTTCCTCGTGTTCGCCAAACTATTTTTAGCTAAGTGAACTTGACCAAAAGTTCATATCTCAAATTGCTGGTAAATTAAAAAATTACTTTTGTTCAGACAGCACAACAGAGCACTAATTTGATAGTTACTTTGGAGTTTTGATGACACCATCCAGAACTTTCATGTCCCTCTACTTCTCTTTTATTCTTTGATCATGTATACGACACTCAAACAAAACTTGGAGTCAATTTAAAGAATATCGTTTCCGAATTTTTCAATATCCAAACTAGATATCGTTTATATATCTACCTAACCCACTTGAAATAGACAAAATTTTTTTGTTTCAGCCGTAATTCCTACAAGAAATGGGAAACGGAACGAAACCAAGCAGGGTCACCCTCTAATTTGGAACTACCCAAAATGGAATTTCCCATCTCTTCCAACTCTCCTGCCGGAAGTCAAATATAAAAAATGAGTGTTTGCACAGGCGGGCAAGGTTATCACAGGAAAAGATGGACAAATGCATCACGAATTGTCCGCAAGTACTTGACTTAAGGACCTTGAACCTGGAACTTTTCATGTAATTAACTCCCGTTAACTGGATTCTCGAAGAATGCAATGGTGAGATACAAGCCTCTAGATTAGCCTGTCAACGAGTTTTAAGAGGCTGTTACCGGAGAAAAATTTAGATGCCAATTTAACTTTACGACTCTTTTTGAAAATATCTTAAATGGTATGTAAAAGACTTTTCAAGAAGTAAGTATTTCATTAAAGTGAATGAGCCATTAATACGAAATCACGTTCCCTAAGTTTTTAACAAAAATATTCAAAAACCACATATCGCATGCGACGGAACTCAAGAGTTCAAAGTTTCCACAATAAGTACTGGTAACAAGTTAAAAACTATACAAAAAGAAAAAATTCATTCAACTCCTAAAATTTTGAAACTGAAATTTCTTTAACGACCGCAAATAATAAAAAAAATTTCTTTTAATGGGTAAAACTGTTTAGTGTAGTAAAAAGCACAGATAATCCAGTCGAAAAATGAGATAAAAAAAAGGTCTTTCATACATAAAATCTAGTTTCGCCTAAAACATGAAACAGAACAAGCAAATTCACTTTAAAAAACTGTCAACGCGTCAATATCAATAGCGAATTCCGGCGGATCATCCACGGAAAGTTATTTTTGACATTTCAAAATAACACATAAAGGGGGTTGACACTAATTACTGCGATAGCTATTAAGTTGAGTTATATATAACTCCAACTTCCAACAATGACCTATAAATAATGCACACTTACTTATCGAGTTTGAACATGACACTTTTCTTTCTTAGTAATTGCAATAAACTAATCAAGACTAGCAGTCAAATTTATTAAGTTGAAAAAGAACACCCAAAACAACCCCTAATAATTGTTAAAAATTAATTAATGACAAACAATGGAAGTTACTTATGGATCAAAATAATAATTAAACCAAAAATAATTTTTATTACTCGTAAGGAGATATTAAGTTTTGAGATTATGGACTATTGTCTAGGGAAGAAGACGAGACTAAGTTCACATATGACTAACCAAACCCTCTTAGTCGCGGTACAAATGAGTAACACCAAAAACCAACAACAGCAACCACCTAAAAGAATTTTCCAAGTATTCCAAATACAGAAAATAGTTCTCGAAGGTAATCACACCAAAAAAAGAAAAACAGAAACTTTTCTTTTCCGTACAAACACCGAATCGATAATCGAATGTTTAGTTCAGATTCTTTCAAAATTCTTTACGTCAATAAGAACCAAACAAATGACGTTAGGGTATACAAACCAGCTAGTTTTTCCTGTTCAGTGAAGGACAGAACCGACATTTTTACAAAAACCTTAAAACTGTACCGACTTGAGAACCTTTTGAAAAGAAAAATTTAGCATATGCCACGGAAAGGGTTGAAACTGTATGTGATTCACAGACGACAGAAGTAAGACTTGTTACTTTCCAGTAAACAGTGTAATAAAAATTACTGTCCCGTTAAGAAAAAGAAGAAAAAAGCGAGAAAAGAACAAATTTCCCTCTTTATACGTTCAGGTCAATAACGTGCAGAATAAAAACAAAATTCCAGTTTTCATGGCCTTGAAGTTATTTATGCGTAGGAAAGAAAAAACACTTTAAAAACAGAGTCGCTCGAGTACTATTTACGGAAAAAGAAGCAGACTAATAATAGTAATGGCGGATATTAAAAAATTGGTGGAAAACTAAAAATAAACTTCATACCAAAAACGAAAAAGAAAAAAAAAACTCGTAACATAATCGTCTGCAAATTAATATCCCATGCAATGGGAGCCCCCCTCGAGGCCCAACCTGGTCGCTCATTAAAACTTACGCATCCATAAAAATTTATATACGTATAAATAATATACATATATATTTTTTGATTCCGAGTCCGACCGCCTAAGTGAAGAGGTTAAGTATTTTATGGGAACTTGGGTAAAAAAAAAATTCCAATTCGTTAAGCAAACTTTAAGTGGTGCCAGGCAGTATGGCTCATCGACGTTTTGTTATCCTCGTATGGTGACTTTTAACTTAGCCCATCAATCATTTGTTATTGACGTCTTTTCCATTTTCCAATAATCGAAATCAATTAAAAGCACATGTACGAAAATAGAGGTGGTCACTTTGTCCCTTTCGTTGTCTTTGACACTGACTATTCCGCCCCACGACGACTCATCTCCGTTTGTTTCGTATCACGTTCGTCTGTATTGTTTATTCTACCCTTAACTAACATACACACAAAGAAAATTTTAATACCACTCATTCCAGTTAAGAGAAGGGTAGTAGACATTGTAAGACAAAGGTTTATATAAATAGCAATGGTATAATTCAAATCTCAGCGACATGGGACACTTTTCAAAAACGTTTTTAATTTGAATCCAAATATGAAATTAGAGGCTGAGGAGTCACGAGTGCCGATTATAAATCACGGTGCCGAGAGATGAAAGAAAGAGAAAAAAATGCGTAAATATTTGCAGGCAAATATTTTGACTTCCTTCTCCTTTCCCCGGTTGATCTACTGACATTTTTGGCACCAACCGAATTATTTGATATCTCTTATTATTGAATATCAAAGAGTCTGTTTACTTAGCTCAATAAAAAGTGGTTATAGGTCAACTGGTTTTCTTGCTCAGATATATTTTGCACTTGACTACCGTTTTAGGAGTTCTACGTTTCTCGAAATGAAGAAAAAGAAAATGCATTTTTAGAAATACTCTACACGATTTTTCGCTACCTGCCTTTTTCAACTACTGGAATTTATGTTTAAGGCCAAACGTTGAAACGAACAGGCTTTTATTCTTTAAATCGGTCGAAAAATTATTAAAACGGAATTCGAGCAATACTGGTATTATCTGAACCATTTATAATATAAAACGCCATTAGTTTGAAGATATAGCTTTAAAAAGAGAAGAAAAAACAGTGACAACAGTAAACGCCACCTTTTTCCAATTATCAATAAGAAACCCACAATATACTATGTGGATCGGAAAGTTATTTCGTATATATGAGTCGGTAAAAGTGATAAATTGGGGAATATATACATAATTCCGGCGATTATTTATAATCACCAACTAAAACTGTGTCAGATTACTGAATATTTATCACATTAACCGGTTAGTTTATAAAATACCCAACTTGTGTTTGGGAGATTACGAGTTGAAAATTTTCTAAATTAGCCGGTAAATATTTAGGAGCTCGTCTCATTACCCAAGTTTAGTTGGCGATCATGAATAATCGCCATATATACGCCTGATTTATCACTTTTACCATAACCTACTAAGTGTACCGCACAGAACCGACATTATTTATAGGTTCCGAATTTTTATTAGTGTCGTATTTTAACGGATAATGGTACTATACTAGACACCGAAATTACAATAAATCCTCAAAAAAAGTGAAACAATAAATATATAAGACAATAATTATAGGACCTTGGCATTTACGCAATAATACAACCGACAAAACTTGGTTGTTTCACAAGTAGTCTGCAAGATCGTCTTTGCGACGAGATAGAAAACGGAGTGGGAACGAATTATTCAAAAAATTATTTCTCCCATTTCCCCAGGTAGAGCCGGACAAAAACCTGTTTCCAATAAGTAATTTTGGTTCCTAAAAACTTTTTCGTCTACAATTGTGGCTTGGGAAGCCCCAGGGCACTCACGAAAATACCGAATCCCTTTTTTTTTTAATTCTTCTATCCAAGCCATCCTATTTTTAATATTATTGTAACAGCTTATTACAAGTTTTCCTTTTTTTTGTTTTTGAAAACCTGTTTTTATTTCTTCGATGTATAATAAACTAGTCGTTTCTTGATTAATAGATTCAAATTCAAATTGCTCTTTTAAGAGCACTACACTGGCAACACGTGTCAACTAATATGAGTTCCAGCATTCCATTAATTTGCATACACACAGCTTGTATTTATAACGAAAAATAACGATTCACATTTTGATGGCGATTCTCGTCTAATCCAAAGAAATAGAGCAGCAAACTACCAACTAAAATCCATCAACATCCATCTCTGAACCCGATAAGCTATAAAGAAACTAAAAGTGTCAGTGCAAACTGCAATACAGTGGAAACTCTCATAGCTAGAAATTCGCATAACGAGCAACATAAATTCCAAAAAAAAAATGCCTCTCTTAACGAACAATTTTTGGCGGCATGAACATGGAATCCCCCGACAGTTACAGAAAAAACTCCGAACTCCGAATCGAGGCAGATTCAAAGGTGAATCTTTCTGTATCTGTCTTATTTTCTTCACTACCACCCAAAATTCTTTTATTTTCACATTCTTAAGCTTCTTAGCTACTCTTTTCTTTTGCTAAATACTAAAAATAATTTTTGTGGCCTGGAACGCACTATTCCATTGTTTTATATGGGAAAAATTGTTTCGCATAACGAGTAAAACTCCGGAACGAATTAAACTCGTTATGAGAGGTTCCACTGTACTTCGGACACATACTGCGAAATAACAAATACAAACAACTCCAGCTCATCATGGGGAAAATAGAAGGAAAGCGACGCCCCGGAAGATGGAAAACTTCGTGGCTCAAGAACCTAAGACAATGGTTCGGCATGACATCCGTTCTATTCCGAACGGCAGCATCCAAGGTCGCCATATCCCTGTCGATTGCCAACCTTCGACGCGGAATGATGATGAAAAGTATCATTTACAGAAATTTAAATTTTTTGTTAACAAACAAACAGAATCAGCTAAACTAGACAAAGGGCTCACACCCTTGAGTTTGGATAGAGGCTCTTAATTGAAACGACTACCATAACCAACTTCCTGAAAATTATTTCCTCAAAATTTTCTCCACCTCTTCCTGCCCCCTCCCCCAATAATTTGGCAAATTTTTAAAATGTTTATAAAACAGCAATATTGGAGAAAAATCACGTGTTTGGTATTTCAAAACTAAAATTCAAAAGAAATTGTTTTGTTTTCGTATGATATGTTTGAACTATGATAAATTACTTGATTAATTATTATAACGGTATGTAAGGTCATAATTAAAAAAAATAAATAATAATAATAGTAAAGATTCTAGAATCATTCAGTTTCATTCATGATGTAATTATAATTTGTTTTTTTTTCTAATCAATTAAAAGACTTCGGAAGAGGTGACATCATCATCATCTAAGGGGAGTCGAAATCATTTCGGAAAATTCCCTTTCCTTTTGATTTCGCCACCTTGAGCCAAGGTTAAGGCTATTATAGTTATCCATTTGCTGGAGTAATGATAAATCCTTTTTTCCTTTATTAACCGAATCATTATATTTAATTTTTGCGCTTGCTTCAGATCAATTATTTAAAAGGATTTAATTATTAGTTGACGTTTCGTAACGTAACATTACCTTTGAAGATCACGACTGAATCACATGCATTATAAAAATCATTTTTCAAAAAACTGAGACCTTCTCCCCGATCCCCTTCATCTTTCATTTCTGTTAATTAGATAATTAATTATTTTCGTAACTTGTTTCGCGGCTTATTCATTACCATCATTAGTCAACAATATATTTACTGAAGTGAGCTGTATCTATCATAAAACTAACATTTAACTTATACTAACAAGTTTGTAGTGGAAATACTAAAAAACCAAAATGGAAAAAAAAGAGAAAACTTTTACTAGAGTCAGGAAACAGACACAAACACAAAACCAATTGATGACAAAAATATATATAACACATCAAGAATATAAAAATTTAATGACCCCCCACACACTTATCCGACAAGATCTATGGAGATAAAAAAACTCAAGGAAACGGTAACAAAGTGCTGCGAAAGTCTGATAACATAAGAAAGAGATATATAAGCTTATTAATATGAGACCATGAGCTCTATTGTATAGTAAGTAATGCAATTCATAATCCTCAACACCGAAGCGTGAAGGGATAAATAAGAAATGTGGCAACGACTGAGTCATACTGACTCAGTTCCAATGTTAAAAACAGTTTTTACAAAGTGCGGGGAATCAAGAAACGTAATTACAAGACGACAAACAGGGGACCTAAGGTTGAGTGCATCCTATCAAAAATGTTCCGAAAATATTTCTTTTAATCTGGTTTTTGCTTCATTATATACTTAAATTTTTTTATATAGTTAGAAATTAATTAAATATTCAAGTTTTATATAAACCAAATTTTTTTAACCGGTCAAATTGACTCAAGTCGTAAATCTTTCGTTAATTATTGTTCTATGAAATGAATTTTGTAAAAGTCAAGCTCAAAGATGAGTTACTGATAAATAGTATATTCAAAAATTTGGGTTTGATTTAAAGGTCCCCATCAGAGGTTCAAACTTTTTTGTGTCGTAGACCCCTCGCCATGTTTTGAGGTTGGTTTTGGGCAGATCCCCTACTAACATAATATTGACTTTTGTAAATTTCTCACTGTAGTGAAAGAAATTTTTTACTTCACAGGTACTTTTATAAATAATCTAAATGTCTATATATTATAAGAAAGTATAACGTAAGTAAATAGGTACTATCAGTGTATGTTGAGATCCACTATCGTGGATCCTCATTCCATTTGAGGACCCCCCGAAATTTTTTGCTAACGTAGACCCCTTGCAGATTGTCATACACCCATGGGGATCGATATAGACCACTCTGGGAATCACTGATTTAAATCATACTTTGATCAAAAAGCTTTTAACCCCTTCCGGTTTGCATAAAAGACAATTTTTGGCAATTATAAAAGGGACAGTCATTTAATTTGGACCCAAAGAAAAAGCCCAAGAGAATGTTTTTCCCTCGACTGACTAAATCAAAACACCAATTTAATAAAATAGAACACATCTCGATAATAATATATTTAATTATAATTTAAATACTACATGTCATGTACTACCCCACAGGTCATTTTCGCATAAAAAATTTTCTTGCATTTAACCAAAATAATACTTCGCTCTTCATTCACAAAAATGCAAAACAACCTTTTCTACTAATAAGTTGTTTTTAAAGTCGAAACTAGGTTCGGTTATAGTTTATTCAAGATGTGTTACTTAAAGCATAATTTTTTTTCTCTCTTTTCAAAGCTAACACCCGTGGCTATTCCTGTCAAACGAATACATTAAAATTTTACAGCCCGTTCAACATTCATCCGACTTCGAAAAATAAAAATAAAATAAGGCCTTATTTGGTTAAATCAGATGAACTTCAAGGAATTAAAGAACGGCGATTACAATCAGTTGCATTCAGAGAAGAGGTGCTCAATCTCGTTTGTCCGGTGTTTGTGCCCGGCGCAATGTCATGGCTCTAATAATTTTTGCATTTTCATTGCAGGCTCTTTAACATTACACTAATACTGATTGTTGGAAATGTGAAAAACTACTTGGCTCTGTTCTCAGTTCTCTGATTTCCCATTGCCATCGTATTGGTATTAAGGTGATAAAATAATAAATTCATTCAAATTTTGATTCTTTCAAATTTCTTTTAAGCAACCCAAACATTAAGTACCCTGTGGATTGAGGAGTAATAACCCACCGCATGACCAGAATTTAAAACCACAAACATTTTCTATTCTAATAATTCACCAACAGTAAAGAAGAACCACATCTAATAGAGGAGAAGAAGTAGATATCACAAAACTATAACAACCCTTAAGGAAGGAATTTGATTTGGGGAAGTCCCCAAAACCCCTTTGGATTACTTCCAGCAATGCAAATTCCAGCAAAAACAAACCATAACCCACAGCATTAAGGCCCATTTCCCATAGGCTAATTTTTCAAACAGTAAATTTAAAAGACACATCTCCGGATTTTTAAAAGGCCAAAATCTCTACATCGAAAGTAAAAATATCAACGAACAGAATCTTGCCACTTAGACACCTATTTAAAAAGGGTTCACGTTGCAAAAGTCTATTATCCAGTAGAAAAAAAAAATTCGTACAAGGCCGTCTAACAAATCATCATAAGATGCTGAGTAAAGAAATCAAATTATTTCAGTACTTAGTTGTGACCCTAAGGTCGGTGACCTGAGGTAAAAATAGATCCAAATATTGCTGGAGGCGTTATCTGGAATATTCTTGCCAGACGAGGCATTTTTATTTCAGCACAAACTACCATTTCAAAAGTTATGGACACCTTTTCACACACAAGTTTGACCTGTAAAGAATTCATATTCTTCCTACCGAGAACTGAATTTAATTAAATTTTATTCCATAAACGAGGGGTTAATGAAAAAAAGACGTTAACGTTTTCTTTCATAATCAGTCAAAAGAAAATAAAAAATTATTTCACACCAAACTATCGCCTTAAAAAAATTTTTCCAAAGGAAGGATCAGTTTTCTTGGCGATGAATGAAAATCAAGTAATCAATTATAATTAAAGCATGTTCCTCATCAATAACTCTTTCAAATATTCAAATTAAATTTCTTTCTTGAAAATTCTATCAAACTAAAACAACCATAAACGTCCCTACGATATTAATACTTATGACACCAATTAACAATGAACCAGACTCCAAACCAAGGTTCACCTAAAGTGCAAGAATGTCCACTAAACGATGGTTTAATACAAATAATTGTTTAGCGACTGAAATATAGAGAAGAATGCATATTTCCATCAGAGTATAGTTATAGCTATGAATAACGCACAACTCAGAGCCGGTTTTGAAAAACCCTAAACTCCTGCTTAACATTATATAGTCCACCCAAACACTTCCGCACATCGCTGTACTCTCTAGTTGAGTTTTAGAAGGCTTCTTTATTCTCAATTATGCTAGAAACTTTTTGTTATATTCTCAAAAGATGTTCCTTCATATGACCACTAGATATCTCAATCTCTCCATTTTTAATATTAATATAGTGATTTAAGAGTAATCAATCCAATTTTCCTTACATCCATTCACAATTCAATATTACTACTGCCTTCATTAGAAACTTTTCTAAAAGAGTTTTTACTTTACTATTTTTTATACTTTTAATACTATATATTCAGGCAAAATATACACTAAGTGCCTCAAGTAATTGCTAAATAAAATTTCTAGATACTATAGCTTAAGTAATAAGTATAATGTTTAATTATACTAAAATTAGTATCAATTATAAGTCTATAAGTAGAGTTATACATATAATTATACTATAATTTGAGTAATAATAAACAAACTAATAAATTTAAAAAAAAATAATAATAATAATAGTCAAGTATATTAAACTGAGTTATTTGAGTAAAATTTAAATGGACCAAAGTAAAAAATTTTTTTCCCAAATATGTAAACTTTAAACAAATTTTAGACCTCTGACTAGACATTATCATTATAAATATCTATTATCAACCTAGCCTAAAACTTGTTAGGTTAACAATTTCTCACTACTTTGTGATAATAAAAAAGAATATAACACTCACCTGGCCTATAATCATACACACTAGTACGATGCCAAGTGACCACCAGTCTATTGCATGACCATATGGTTTCAGCTGTAATATTTCTGGAGCTAAAAAACAAATATAAAACAAAAATACTTTCATAAATATTTTTAGATCCCAGATCTTGGAAACATAGACAAAAGCCATCATTCATTATGATCCTGCTCTTAATCTATGAAATGTATTCATTATGGAAAATACTTTTTTGTTTTCATTCATTCATCCATAAAATTAAATTGAACCATTTACCAATATATTGTGAAGTTCCACAAATGGTATTGGTCCTCATTCCATATTTCAACCATTTAGAGAGACCAAAATCTATTATCTGAATATGACCTTTTAAATTTAGAAGAATATTTTCCATTTTTAAATCCCTATATATAACTCCAGCATTATGTAAAAAATCTGAAACAAATTAAAACATTTTATTGTTTTTTACTCTTTTTGAATAATATAAAATAAGTTAAAGATATAAAAAAATAAAATAAAATTTACCAAGAGCAAGTGCTAACTCTGCAGTATACAATTTTATGATGGGCAATGGCAAAGGACCATTATCCTGAACTAGTTTTAATAACTCTCCTCCCGAAATATACTCACTAACAATGAACAATTTTTTTCGACTTTGCCAGTAAAATGGGCAACTCACAATGAAAGAATTATGACCAACAACTTGCTGAATCTTTACCTCTTCTTTAACCTGATTAACTAAGTTATTTCCTACCAATTCAGCTTTTGATAAGACTTTCATTGCATACTCCTCATTACTATCACATTTTAAAACCTTATAAACTTTACTGAATGCTCCAGATGACAGAATTCCAATCACTTTAAAAGAATCTTCAGATACATTCTCCTTTATCTTAAATTCGGGCAAAAATAAGGCTTCAAAATAAGGCACTGGCCAAGCTGTTTTTTGAGCAGCTTAATGGATCTACCAAGGTTTTCTCATCCCACCTGAAATTAAACAGTTTAAATTGATAACAATGAAATTTGATTGCCTTTCATGATTTTGTATCTTTTTTTTTGCAAAAAAGAAAAGCGATTTGACTTTGCGTTAACTGGTCAACTGACTATCATTTAACTATTTTAATAGTATTACTAATTAGAAACAAAGATAATTCTTGATCTTCTTTATTTAATTATTGACTTATGCTTTTATCTGTAAGCACTTGTCACTAACCATTTTGTACTTTGAATACTCTATACAGAGCATCATCCCAGCTTGGATTGTGCTAAGCCTTACAATAAATTTATAAAAATTTGTTTTCTTAATTTTTATGGTGGAAACTTCTGAAGGCTGACAACCACAAAATTTAACAATCCATACATCAAAATATGTTCAATAAGGGTCAAAATTTATCAGAGGCAGCAATTTTTACTTACTTTCTTCTAGATACCCTGGACCAAGGACGAGTAAAACTTGGAAAGGAACTGCATCGATTTGTATTTAACTTTCCACATGATTTGTGGGTTTTCACAGCCGAATCGGAATCACTGACCTAAAATATTTAAAACAAAACATATTTTACATTTCAAAAATTATACTGTTCTTCAATAAAATTACATTTAAATTATACTTCCCTCGAAAAAACGATTTTTGGTTCCATTTGAAAGTTTAAAGGACGGTTTTTGAAAATCTATAGGCACCCTGAAATTAATGTAGTTAGAACGAGAGTTGGAAAAACTGAAAAAGTTTCCCATGAAACATCACGAATCAAAAATAACAGTGAACTTGAAGAATTATGGAAGTTAATTAATTAAACCCTGAATTACATAATAAAACATAACTGACTTCGTTGTTTGACCGTTTTAAAATTTTTGTTGTCTCACGTGAACAAGTTTAAGTTGGTAGCCCTGCTTATCGATTGCAGACATTTTTTTCTGTAAAAATTTTTCTTAGCCATTAACCAATTTTTCAAGTAAAAATTTGGGAAAATGGCTTTACGCCAATTTACTCGTAATATTACAACTTTTAGGCTGCTTCGAGAGAGTTTAAAAGAACCTTTGGTACAACAAGTGGAAAGTGGTGAACATCATGGTAGTTTTATTTTATTTCAAAATATTTACTTAATTATAAGGGGTAGTTGGAAGGGTTACTTGGTAGTACAGAAATACAAGAATTCCAATCAAAATAATACCCTTATGTAAAATATGTTTTATAATTTAATTTCATTTTAACTACAATATACACCTTATTTATTTCTTGCAGATTCTTGGAAAAAATGGCGAAGTGTATTCTTCTTTTTATGCCTTCCTGCTATTGGATTAGCCTATCTTAACGTTTCATTGGAAGAAGAAGCGAAGCCACCAGAATTTAAGAAATATTCTTACTTAAGAATAAGGAACAAAAAGTTCCCTTGGAGGGATGGAGTCAAAACATTGTTTCACAGTCATATGAATCCCCTTCCAGATGGATTTGAACATGAACATCATTAAGTGTTGTAAAAGTAGGACAGTGAGTTGAATTTTCTGCAGTAGTTAAGACAAGATAAGAAGGATTAATAATATGTAGGGTTGTATTTAGTACTTTGAGCAGTAAATATGTATGATGTAAAAGTTTAAATATTTAAATAGAATATGCTTCAGTTTCCCTACGCTACATATTTCTTTAATGAAACCTGACATTTTATAATTTCCTTATTGTGAGAAAAAAGTTTGTTTCGTTGCCTTTATGAGTATACAACTAAATTTAAAAATCTTGATTAAAACTTGAAGTCAAATAATTTAATGAATAGTGGGTTAAATAGTTTGATTTAGAATTTTTCAGAGGAGAAAATGAATGGAGAAGTAATGATTACTGGTTAAAATAACAGTTTTATTTATAAAATAAGAAACAAAAAATAATAAATACAGTTAAAATCCATGAACATCTCCTCCTTTTCTATAATCAGCATTAGCAAGAATTGTTTCATTTGATTTTGTTATTGCACACACTACAGAGGATCTTTGTCTAAAACGTGAAACTTCATGTCCAAGTTTTTTCAAACCTGAAACTACGTCCTAAAATAAAAATTAAAAAAAACTTTAGTATCTGAGCACAAATTTATTATAAAAGATAATAAATTTTTTATTCCTACCTTAAGGGTCCCATATTCATAAGAGAGGGTGTTTGGGAATAATTGGTGATGAATTCTGGGAGCATCCACTGCTACTTTCAAATCATCCCCAAACCATAAATGTCTCATAATCACCTAGAAAAAATATAAATTGCGTATAATAAAAATTATTTTAAATGATAATTTTCGTTAGGTCTAGAAAAGTAACCAACATAAGCAACAGCAGTTGTAATTTTGGTGCCTCCTGCAGCTCCGACGACCATCCTCACGTCACCTTTTGAATCCACCAAAATACTGGGGCACATAGAGGAGAGGGGTTTTTTTCCTGGTTCCAGTTTATTTGCAGGAGATGCAGGTAGTCCAAAATAGTTTTTGAAGTATTTTGAAGAAAAGTCATCCATTCCGCTATTTAGGATTATTCCAGTGTTTTTTGACGTGATTCCCGCTCCGAAACTGAAATTCAAGTCATGAGAAAAACCATTAAAGTGGTTGAAAAAGTTGAGACAGCAAATATGTACAATCAAAAGTTAATTGTAACTATTTTCAGGTCTAAAACTTACTAGAGATTTACTGTACTTGTCACGGAAACGGCATCCCCATTAGGTGCCACCACCGAAACATGGGCCGTGCCATGATCCTCTTGGTTTGTAAAGACAGCTCCGTAGTGTTGGGGATCATTATATGTAGTGTAATCGTTGATCTTCGACCTCACCCAATCGTCAAAGATTTCAGATGTCATTCTGTCATAAACCTAACATGTGAAAAACACTTTTTTTAATTTTTATATTAATGATGTATGATTTCTGGAATATTACATATATTATATGTCACAACCAAAGTTTGCAAAATTTACAAAAAATTTTAATCACATTCCTACTGTATAGTATTGTATTATAGTAATATTTATTACATCATGTTGAATACAGTACAGAACCTGAAATAATAGGCACTCGCTGGATAGGTCCTTTGGATTTTATCAAAATTAGCTTCTGCCTATCTAGTTTCAAGGTTAATTAGAGAACCTACCCCTCAGCAACCCAATTAAAACCCACCTCTGTCGTGTCGACAAATCTTGAATCTCCTAATTCAGCCCTCTGTGCAAAAGCAAACTTAAAAGTTTCGACCATACGATGGTATGTAAGTACTACATCCTCAGTTGTAGCAATACTCTCTTTGGTAAAATTGTAGCCGCTAAGGATGTTGAGTATCATTGCAAGAACTAGACCACTACCTGGAGGTGGTACACTGTATAACGTGATATCGCCTTTTAGCTTCATTTTAACCGGTGCTGCCCACATAACGCTGGTGGATAGATAAAACTACATTAGAGTTTCATATATTTCTACACACATTTCGTGTATATTGAGTTTATATAATCTGAAACCCTATTTAAACCCCAAAAACCTGAAATCCACCCCGATTTACACGGTATATATGTTCCTTCACAGACCTCGCATAATCACAATATATGGTGACCAGTCTCATTTTTAGGAATTGGCCAACTTCAGCCTGTTTTTATCTTCTTGCGACATGGACAGCTTTCCAGTTTGTCTTAATGACCACCTCGACCTTGGGGGTTTAATACAAAACAAGGAAAAAATCGAATTCATTAGGCACCGTGTAAATTGAGGGCTAGCGATACCAAAGTTTTTGTTGACTAACAAAGAACCATTCTTATCGAATACTTGCCTGTAATTTTTCATGTCTTCTAAAGTAATTATTCCCCCCAATTCTTGTATATCTTTGACAAACGTTTCAGCTAATTTTCCACTGTAAAGCACATCTCCTCCTGACTCCGATATTATTTTCAGGGTTTTGCAAATTTGCTTTTGAACTATTCTAGATCCTTGCGGGCGAAATTTTCCGGTACTGGGATCGACAAAGAGTTCCCTTAAAATGTCATCCTTGTATATATTACTTGAGCGAAAGCTCAAAACATCGTGTTGATGTTTTGTCATGTTGTATCCATATTGACAGATTTTTAGAGTAGGTTCTATAACTTCGGACCAAGAGAGCCGACCGAATTTCCGATGAGCTGCCCAATAACCAGCTAATTCACCTGGAACTCCCACGGCAAGGGCACCCTGTTTTGCTAAATTAGGATCACTTCGATACATTTCTTCTGTGGCAGCCTGAGGAGCCGCTTCTCTGGCATTTAATGTGTATGCAGTCTGCGTTTCTCTTTCGTAAATCGTCATGAGAAAACCTCCTCCAAGTCCCATACTCTGACAGTTAACAACGCCATTGCAGAAGAGGGTGGCAATGGCTGCATCCACCGCTGAACCATTTTTTTTCAAAATATCCCTAAAAATATTATAAGTATTGTTTTAAATATAAATCAGAGATATCTGAAGGAGCTTTGGGCCATGACTTGAAATATAGCTAAACTTAAGAGGGAAATATATATTTCTAAGAAAAGGATTTTTGCTGCTGGTTTCCATTTTAAATTCTTTGCTGAACGAATTAGCTACTTGAAATCTTAGGTTTAAAGACTCTATTATCGGTTTCATTCTGTACTGATAGACAGTAACAAGTTCTTTTTAGCTAATTTTAACTGATAAGAGTAAATTGTTTTGCATAAATTTTTATGCGTTTTAGCAGTGGTGACACAATGCATCTGGTTTAATACATCAGTTCAATACTGAGCTTACAAATTTTCAAAGTTTCATATTTTGAATTGAGAATTTAGGAATATAGATGGATAGATAATCCTGAAAACACATTCTGTATGTTTATACAGTCCCTAACTCAAAGTAAAAGCTTGGAGTTGATGAGTAGTTGGATATTTGCTGACCGAATTCATGCCCAGACATTTATTTATTTTTTAATATTTGCCATTGAAAGTCGAAGCTACTGCTTTGATAAAAACAGAAAAGCAGATCTTAATAATAAAACTGCAGCAATTTTTAACTGATTTGCTACATTATGCTGACTCCTGCTATTCATCCAACGAAATGCTTTGTATGATGTTTACACTTGAACCCACTTGACAACAAATCCTCATAAAATCATTCACAAACTTTTTTGATGAGTAATGTTTTTCCAACATCTTAATAAAATTTCATGATTTATATCGATAGCATGATCAATGATTTCAGGGAATAATAATTTTATCTTGATGGGTATAATAACAATAACTCCAAACTACACTAATGCAAAAATTTTGTCATAAATAAATCAATTAAAATTATTAAGATTTTTTAAAACTCATACTCAATGTAATTTATTATTCTTCAAGCAGGACAATGTCTGAAACTGTGAATCAGACTGTTGCTATGGGCGTCACTTCATGTGCTCCATACTCCAATTTTAATCGATTGAGAAGTGTTTTTTAAAACTCTTAGTAAGCCTGTTACTATGACCTGGTGTTTTTAACAGGGATATTATATTCACCTTTTTGCAAATAAATGTAACATTGTTTACCTATGAATCTTTTAAATTCTTCTTAGGAAACAAAATTGAACGAAAGAAAAATTAAAAACCTAAAAGATGAGACATATTAAAAGCAATTATAAATTCATAAGGTTAATTTTAGTTTTCATCTTCCACTAATTACCATTCCTGTAAATTATTCCTTGTGACAGGATTTTGGGTAAAAACATTTCCACTTAGCATAATTACTGATAGGATTTTATTGTTACTTTCAATTTATTTTGTACAGAAAAATGATTAATAATTCCATTATATATTGAGAGAAATACATTATCCTTTCAACTCGTCCATGTTACCATGAAACTAAATGCAACGCGATAAAAAATATTTTAAAAAGAAGACTATTTTGTATGAGGAGTCGAAGGAGAAATAAAAAATTTTACATCCTCATACCCCTCAAAAACAAAACAACAATATAAAAACCATTTTTCCATTTTCATTGCTCTGATCCGTCCTCATATGGGGGCCATATTCCTTCCTTTCACTTCAGTTTTTCCCTTTGTTTTCGGTTTTCTTATTCTGTTCCGTATTTTGAAGTTTTGTCACTATTTTCCTTGAATGTCCACTCGGATCGAAATGATTAGTATGTTCACTAGCTTCTTTCTTGGATCTCTGCTTTCCACTATGTCCAGAAAAAATGTGTTTGTCCTGATCGAAGTTGAAGTGCTCGTATTCGTCGAGATGGGATTCCGACATGGTTGCAAATTAGTTTTTAAGAGAAATGCGTACAAACAAAAAACAACGATTCGAAGAAGAAAAAAAAAATTCTACGCAGAAAACTCGAATTCACACTGATAAATACTGCTAAAACCAGTATAGGTTATCTAATAAAAGTCCTGTTTTTTATGTGAACAACGCCAAAATAAGTTTTCTTCCGCGATCAATGCGCATGTTCTAACGGTACATCACCCAAAATAACTTGGCTGTTATGCACTTAAAAAGTGCGTTGCATTTATGATTTTAGTACCTTGGTAACAAGTATTACGCATTTTGCTAAATCCGTTTAGCATGCACTTGAGTGTATGAAGAAAAAATAAATGAAAAAACATACCTTCCAATTTCAGAACAAGGTGTTCCATCGGAACAAACAGCTCCTTTCGTGAATTTTCGAAGAATGGATGGTGAAGATGGCAAAGGTACTTCTGGATCAGGAGGTTCTGTTTCTTTTGGAGTTTTTGGTGCTGACGTTGTTAAATGAACGATTCCAACAACCGTGAGAATAAGTACAGCAAGGCCAATAATACCTATGCAGTAGGTTCGTGGACTAAAACATACAGGTTTCTGTATAAATTTCTTTGAGTTTTAAACGAGAGCGCTGTTGGGCGGGGGTTGGCAACCTGGGACTTACTAAACACCATAACTTTCCTTAAAATTTGCAAAACCTTTTTTTCTCAGTATATTTTCGCTTAAAAAATCGTATTGGGCATTGTATATAATTACGCAAGCTACATAAATATGGTTTGCTTAAATCTTTTTTTTTTAAAACTCACCAACCATAACAGGTTGCTGACTCCTACTGTGGAAATTGAAGAATGTTCATGACCGTTGTTTAATGTCTAATTTTTAAAACGTATCAATTTCTACACATTATTATTGAATGAATTAGGTTTTTATAGTTTAAGAATGTTATTTTCCTTCATATGCTCAAAATCTGAGGTAAAAGTTTGATACCTTATATGCCTGGTTCATCTGACTTTTTTTGCTGTATTTAAACAAACTTTTAGATTCTTTAGCTTTCCATTAAAAGAATGGTTTCAAAAAAGAGAAACAAAATACAGCATTGCAGCATTATAAAGTTTTTACAGAAAACAATTTTATAGGGTTCTTAAAACCCTTGTTAACTAATTCAGACCATAAAACTTAGAAAAGATCCTAATTCTGTGGATTTGGGATATTTATTTTAGTTATTTGTGCTACCACTTCTTTATTAGTATTGTTATTTATTACTTCTTCCTTCTCAAATCATTACTTCATTTTTACTTTTTCTTGACATAATCAATGTTTGCTTATTCCTCAGGCTAACTTCATATACTTTTCATTATTTAAGACCTCCAAATTACTTTTTTGTCTCATATTTTCTCAGAAAAAAAGTGTGATTGCTCATTTTACATTTCTACCACTTCTATACAGGGGACAGATGCAGGGATAGGATAAGGCTTGAAAGAAAATTCGCAATATTCTGTTTCAATCTAATCACAATACCAAGGCATTTGAGCGGTAATATCGCTGAAAAACGCAATAAAAAATTAAAACTTATCAACATCGATTCTTTTGTCGCATAAGGAAATAAACGGATGAGGTAGTAATAATGCGAAAATTAAAATTACGCATAAACTTGGCAGGTTACACATTGTTAAGAGAAAAAATATGTCGCATCTAAGTTGAACATAAACAGGAAGAAAAACTGAGGTAACATTACTTCCGGGATTTCTTTATCTTGGCAAAAGTACCTAGAATTAGTCATACAGCGATTGGGATAATTAGAAAATTTGTTTACACAGGTAAAAATTAAGAACAAAGGCAAACTATAAATAAATAAAAAATAATGCAGATGAAAGAAACAGACCGGAAATAATTAACTGATGGCTTAAAATATTTTTTAATTAGGTTTGAAGATAAATCCTCCTTTGATAAATTTTTAAGTCAGTTCTCAATACTTAAACGTATAGTTTTAAAGTATCAAATAGCTGATGGCTTAAATTTAGCAGAATCAACAAAAATTTGATTTTCTTCGTCAGGGGAAAATAAATTGAAATCGATTCTGACTTGATGCAGTATCATTGGAAATGAGAACACACATCTCTTGAGTTTTTAATTAAATGTGACTTATGAATAAATAAATAAATGAATTATTAATAGGCTAACGCCTGACAATTTCATGTTAGGAAATTTGCCTGACTTTCTGGTATTTAAAATAACTGATTACTTACAAATGTCTCTTATTTTTGCATGGTCGGATAGGGTGGCATTTGTCAGTGGAAGAGTTATAATCAGGTTTTTTCCGGTGTAGTAATCCTAAAGATAAGAAAACATATGATTACAAATTCTTTTAAAGCTGTCGCAGGTATCGAACGATTATTTTTGTAAGAAAATTACCGGCATTAAACATCAGAAGACGTATTAGTGCGAATTTGAAGTTAGCCGTTGTAAAATTCATTTTTCAAGTATTTTATAAATAAATAATTGATGAAGCGGTGTGGAATTACATGATATACATAATTCCGACAGAATGTACACGACCACTGAGCTCAAACTTCTCTGATATTTTCCCTATCGATTTTCATAACGCATGCGAATAAGGGATGTTAACGGTCCTGATAAGTTTGAAACTTGGGTCATGTTTTGGTAAGTGGATGATAAGGTTTTTGTCTTTAGCTTGATGCACAAAAACTTTTAATCAAAAGCACATAAATATTGAGAGGAACTAGATTCCTAATCAGTGCTGATCATATTATATTTTTATTCTTTTATCTTCTCAACCCCTAACTCCCATTTTGAATTTTTTATTGAATTTCAGTGACCTGGCCAAAGTCTTTGATTGCTCAGTTGAAGTAGGCAGAACATTTGGTATGGGTTAGACCAGTGGTCAGCAAACTGGTCATCCAAATAAAAACCAAACAAAATTGAAAATTATTCAGAGCCATTTTTTAAAGCTTTGCTGTAGAGACAAGCTTTGCTGAGACACAATAATTGAGGTTAAAAGCACTCTTTTGAGCTGTCCTTTGGTAAACACTGAATGTCTTGGTTTAACTAAGATATAATAAATAAAACTTCGTACATAGTGTTTAGTTAATATATCATATAATACTCCAGGCGTGCACTGAACATTTAATGGAAGAGCCACAGCCGCACTTACCGACCTCTGAGTTAGACTGGATTCTTCAAGAACTTGTTAACTTTGTTATAGCTGACAGATAACAATATCATTACAATTTTGTAAAAACAGCGGTCAAAGTTTATAACAGTTTTTACTTAATGAAATCATCCATCACATCAATATCATGTTCAAATCTAAACATTCAGAGAGGAAAATTTAATATAAAATGTTAGGTTCAAGGTGATAATATATGATTAATAAATCAAGTATTCGATAATTAAAAAACTGATACATTTTTTTTGGTACAGAATACAATGATGGAGAAGACAAATAATAAATAAAAGTTCTCTTACAGTACCTTTTAGAAGAACTTGTGCTTCAACAGTAAGCCTCTTCCTCATTTGCTCATTCCAGTACATTTTAGTACAAAAAATTTTTTTCAACAGATTTCAAAAAAAAATGATACAAATGGGACTGAAACAGAGATTTTGGTGCTATAAAAATGGAAACAAACATACACTGATTTTTAAGAAAAAATTTGTCACAGTGCAAACATAGTACAACAGAAATTCATGTTAATCTGCTGGATAACTTCTGATAAAATGAAGCGTTGAGTATTTATCAGTTTACTTTCAAATAACGAAAAACAATCACGAGCTTCGCCCTGATTCAACTTGTTCATTTCGGGACTTTTCCTTTTTTCTTCTCTCTTTGTCCTATCTTGCTTACGAATTTTTTTGTAAAAGTTATTAATATTTGTAAATTAGCCTTTTGTTTGTGAGCTTTGAGCCCGTGAATTTTCATTCAGTTGTAGAAATAAAATCTTTTTTGCAAAACAAATTTATAGTGAATTTACGAAATTAATCCCAGTCATGTTTTCAGAGATCACGAACTCGTATTTGAATTTTTTCAGGGTCTTTAACATGATACTACCAACTGATTCGTGTGAATGACTTTTTAAGCTCTCTAGAGAAGCATGTGTTGTGAATTTTGTTTCTGTATCATTTTCATTAGCCCACAAATTTTCTCTCCTCAATTTGGTTATTGATCCTCATCTCAGAGGATCAAAGTGACAGTGTTGTTTAGTGTGTATAATGAACCGGTGTTGATTAACTTTTGGTTTGTTTAATTGGCATATTACAATACTACACATTCTTGGAGTGTAAGTTCTCGGTCAATAATATGAAACCACAACAACATTCTTAAACGTTTATTCACTTTTATCGACGGCATACCGTTACAAGTTGAATGAATGAATGGAATGAATTTTTTTCGCGATATGAAAGTTTTATTTATTTATTCATTTTTGCCTCACCTAATTTTTTTCCTTCTTGATAACATTATAAACATAATTTCCTTTTTCTCAAAAGCATGAAGGTAAAAAAATCCTGTGAATTTTTCGGAGGTTAAGTTCTGACTTCTACGCTCTCTTGAATTTTTGTTCTACAGAAGACAAGTCAGCAGTGGAGTTAAATTAATCGCTGGATTAGTATGATAATTAGAAAACAAATTAAATTATGTCAAGGATGCAATTCGATATAAAAATGATTTTGTCGTGTGATAAAGTTTTATGAAAGTTTGTTTCAGTGGTTAAGCTTGTTGAGGATGTCAACAGCTCGTAAAGTTAGGTCAAACTCGAAGGTATTTCGTTTCAAATCGTTGAAGACGATTAATGGGCCAGGAATTAGGGATCCTGATTGCCTTCAATTCAATTTGTCGAACCACTGCAAAAATTTAATTAAACGGTGTCAACAATACACTTTTATTCTCTTTGGGTATTTTTAATAATATTTATTTTTATTTATACACACTAACGACAGTTTGGATAATAAATATTTATTTCCAGTGTCAAATTTTGATTTTTAAATTTTATTCGTGTTCAAGTTTAGTTGTAAAGTAAAGAGAATGATTTAGAATGATTTTAGGATGTTATGAATGGGGTGTCAGTCAATCTGTTACTGTTAGCCGGTCGTTAAATTCAAATTAGGAAGCAATAAAAGCGAGACGACAATCTTCTCTTATAGTAGTGAGGAGTCTCGTTTGTAGCTAGAATTCTGGTACTGTTTAATCTTACCTATATTTACGACAGAATTTTGAAAAGAATCTATCGCGCGAAGACTGATTTTGTGTAGAGTAAAAACCCATTTCTAACCGCGACACTTTAACACTGAAATAGCCAACTCAATTAACGTGCTCAACTAGCATTCAGCTGAGGCGAATTTAACCAACGTACTCACTTTACTAAAGGAAAATCACTTAACAGTTTTGCAATGTTTGGCTTTTGAATCTGCTCTGGTTTTAAAACCTGTTGTCACATAACCGCTGATGTGGGATGGGCGGGTTCATATCAATAGGGCATCTCCCTACTGAAGGAATAAATAAATAAATAAGTACGGGGAATTTTTTGTTGACAGATCCAGGAATTTCGGTGCGTTAAAATTTTTATTTGCGCGTAGGTTATGATGCTATCTGATAAGAGTCTGTCTCGTGGAGGACAAGTGAATTTTCTCATACCGCCTCTCATTCAATTTTCTATAGTAATTGACAAAGACATGTGAGAAAGAAAAAATTACGCATTGTTTATGTCTTAAGCCAACATGCAGACTATAAGCCAAGTCAAAAACTTCAGAAATTTTTTTTTCGGTATTTTAAAAGCTACCCAGTATCAAAGAGCTAATTCTGGCATTGGGTAGGTAAAATTGATGTTCATGAAGAAAAGTTTTTTGTTCCTTTTTCTAATGAGCGTTATATTTATTTAGGTTCAATGTCGCAATCAATTTCGTTTTTCTGTAGATACGATTAGTATAATACCAAGAATCTTTAAAATTTGTTTGGGTTGGAATTTAAGCTTTTAGCCTTTGGAGCTGAGAAAATATGACTTATTGTTTCCCGGAAAAGAACCTGATATGGGTTCACCGTAAACGAAGCACGTCAAATCGGTTCTAAAAGTCGCAGCCTTCACTGTATAAAATATAATTCCGACCTAACCTCGAAATAAAAATATTATTTCTAATTCGTAGGCTATTAAGCCGCGTCGCAAACTGGAACGATCAATTTCCTTACATCACAACAGAACGTTTCGTCAACTCTTCAAAGTGCTGGCACCTTCACTGATTTACAGATTGATGCAAAACGACCCAAGTTATTGTTCAAAAATCCACTGTACACTAAACTTCATTCCTTCGATTTTCCAACCTGAAGAATTCTCTTACCATTTAGTTTTATTTAATTTTAAAATTAACCTAATTGGACACCAGTAGCTTATAAATTTGTCGAAACATCTCAAAGTGTGATGAATAAAATGAATCGTTCCTTTGACGCAGAGTAACAACCCAGAAATTAGGATTGAGACTTTCGTTTCTTTGCCCGTCATCGCGACAGCTTGAAGTACATCAAAACTGTGTTGAAGGATAGTTTTATTAATTTGATTATTCACAAAAAAAGGAGGGCAAAGTTGACAGTTTTGATGATATTGTTACAAAAAAGCAATATTGATAAATGCATGCTTGTGAATTAATTACTTGATATTAAACAAATGCTGTGTACAGAGGTCATAACCAGAAGGGAATAAACTATGCTGTATCACTTTGTCACCTTCAGTCATGCTTTCATTACTCATGCAGTCATGTCTTCAGTCATACTACAGTCATGAAGTGAATTTGTATTGTTGTGAACAGCTAACACCCTCTATTGTGTCAGATAACTCTCTTCTGAGTAATAGGATTATAAAGCTTCTTTCAAGAAGTTATATCCAGTTTCTCCAAAAAATGAGAGGAAGAAAAATTTTGGTTTCTATTTGAAATAAACCCGAAAACTACAATTCGGAAACCACCCCCATGGCTATAAACTGTGCACCCAAGCTAAGTTGACCTAATTCTTAGTCAGAGAAGGAGGTACAGATATTTTGTATAAGTTTTCTTTTCCCTTACTAACTGCCTTGTTGTTCTAAGAGAGGCATAAAGTAGTTGGTCTGGTTTTAAAGGAGCTTTATAACTAGAGAACAGACCTAGTAACTTAGCCCAAGAAGTTGGACAAATGGATGTTACTAGAGGTACAGTCTAAAAGATGGGATGAAATATAGTAAAAAGAGTAATAATAATAGCAATAGGGAATGGAATGAAATAGAAAGTAAAACAGGGAAGTAGAGAAAGTAACAATAATACAAATAAAAAGTGATAAGATAAGATAAAAGAGGAAGAAGGAGGGAGTAGAGAAGTGATTTTAATAAGGAATAAACATAGAGCATAAACGTAATAAATTCAAACATTACTGTCATATAAATGATCGAAATATTCAACCATAGAGGGAAAATTAATTCGTCTAACAAATAAAACAGTTGAGAAACAAGAAAAAAAAACATTTAGGTACAATTTTTGAAATGTTTATTTAGAAGCACAAAAAAATCAAAAACTGTTTCGGTTTCTTTTTTTTTAACTAAATCTTTCGGTCGTTTTCAAATATGAGCGAATCAAACGAAAAAGATGGCGAAGGATCTCCAAATGATGAATTCGACTTTTATATCCAGTTCACCAAACCCCTGGTTCTTGATCTCCGTTCATCCGAAGGTAACTTCCTGTATAAGTTGTATAAGTTCTCATTCCTGTATTGTCTTTGGATTTATGCCTGCTTCTTTTAAGACAGTAACATTTATTTAGGGCAATACAGACAGGGTTAGAACTGACTTTGGTTTTTATAAGTGTTGAAATTTTTGGATGGGGAGGGAGGGTGGAACCATACAGATAAAGAAGTTGGCTTGAAGAGTATGAGTACAATAAATGAAGTTTTTATTTTTAATTCAAGATTTCATCATATCCTTTATAGTTTAGTATAATTTGAGGTGATTGCAAAAGTAGGGCCTTGAAAACAGTGCATTTTATGTATTGTTACTAAAGACGGTTTTCTTTGGTATAAAAAATTCCATATATATTAATACTAAAATGTTTTTAACTGTTTTCAACAATATATACAGTAGTCAATTACTCACATAAATATGCCGAAAAGAGGGTTTCTGTATCCTGAAATATTGTTCACTACTCTAATAATTCATTTATTTAAAATTTGTGGGGATTATGTTTTGTATAAATTAATTTCCTGCATAATTTTATTACAGACAAAGCAATAGCTTCAGCATGGGTGCAAAAACTAGAAGCTCCACCTCAATCAGAGGAGGAAAAAAAACTGCGGCTGGACTATTTAAAACTTCTGCTGTTTGTCCTTCAGCGAGGGCGATTAAGTGGAATTTTCAAAAAGCAACCAGCACCTGGTGGTCTTCAGCCATTTCCACAAGGCTTCAGTATGGCTGATATGGGAAACCTGATTATAGACAGAGATGAAATGCAGTCTTCTGGAGGAGGTGATAATGTAAGTTACAGTCAGTATAATATATATTTAAAAATTGTATCCTACATCACTGATTTTCAAATATATTTTTGGTCTTTACATATTTGTATTAATATAAACACAGCCTTTTTGTTGCCCTGATTCTTTTCTAACTTCAGTATATTTGCCTAATGATTTTGTATATAATTTGGCTGTTGCTTGCTTAGTTGGTTTCATTGAAGTAAGAACTTATCATATTTCAATTCCTTATATTGAAGAATATGTGCTTGAGAGTTTCCCTTTTCAGCAATCAGTGCCATACACAATTGAGTTATCTAGTGACTTGCGAGAGTTCGTAGCAGCTCAGGAAATCCCAAATTTCGGAGTTCAGATGTATTATGCATGGTCAGCTGATGAAGCCATTCACAAATGGTCGCTCTTTGACGAAGATAAATTCTCGTCCTATATTTTAGGTACATGTGATTCTATAAACGATATTTAGCCCTTCTCTTGTTTTTCCTTATTAAATTCAGCAGTGGAAAATCTAGAGTCCAAATAAATTTTTATTCACAGACAAAATTAAACAACTGAAAGATGCAAAGTCTGATGAAAAAACATCTCCAAAGAGTTGTGGAAAGAAACCTTGTGATCTTTCCTTCACGAAAAATTTCACAAAGTCAAAAGGTAAACACCATCATTTTAACATGGTCAACCCTTTTGATAGCATCATTTTGGGTGTTACTTTAGGATCTATTGTAAGCACATTGTTTTCCTCATGACATTTTTGTGATTTTAGTGAAAAGTCCCGAAGAAATTGAAAAATCTCAAGGAAGAAGTTATCAGACTTATTTAGGCTTGGTTGGACGAATGGGTAAGAATAAGATTTTGCTACCTTATTCGTGACTTAATTGGATATGGCTAGTTACTTGTAAGCACTTAACGTTGCTCTAATTTTAATAAAGCCCTGTTATAACAGTTAAAGTGTTACAGAGTTAGGGTCTTGAGCTCAAATCCTCCTCCTGTTATACCCAAAGCTGAAAAAGGGAATCAAGCTCAAATAAATAAATAAATAATTTTGAGCCTTGTTAATTTCGTCTGAAATCTGATAATAATAATATATCTAAATTTTAATACAAAACCAGGAGGTGGTTTCAAAGACTGTGATGACGATCAGGACAAATACCCCAGGCAAGAACAGAGGAAAACCGGAAGTTCAAAAAAAAATGGAGCATCACGAAGATGTCAAAGTATGTATTGATCGTAAGAATTTCTAGTTTTTGTGTCTTGTATTGTTTTTGATTGAGTCAACTTAAAAAATGTATTCGTTTTTAAGTCGATATAGACAATGAAGAATATGACAATTTCCTTAGTGGATTGTGTGGCCCTAATTCCACCCAGAAAAGAAACTGTAAATGTCCTTATCCTCAGCACAGACCAGATTGTGACGCACTTGGAAAGGGAGTTCAACCGTAATTTGATTTTTGCATTATTTTTGTGATTTTTAAAAATCGAAACTGTAATTTATTAATCAAACAAATATTTGTTTAAGTTTTGTTATAATTAAAATTAATTTTCAATCTTCCATTTTATCTTTTTTAAAAAAAAAAGTAATTTAGTGCTTTTTCGTTCAAACATTTTTAAGAAACTTGTCCTTAAAGTCAAACCATGCCAATATTGTTTGGTTTCGCTCTCAGAATTTTAAAAATTAGGAAATCTGAAGTTGATTTTGTTTTTGAAACAGTTTTGAAGAACGAAATCCTAGATCAATGTCACCTAAATCTAAACCAGAAACTGGGGGCTGTAATGTATGGCCTGGACAAGGTGAGTGGATGCTACCAATAAAAAGCAAATCAAACTTGTTATAAATGTATAAAATGTTATTTATTTATTTTATTCAATCGCTAATTAGTTATTGATGACAATTTTAAAGATGGTGTTAATATTTAGGGACAGGAGGGAGCAAACGATTGAATGCTCCAATGGATCAGTGCGAGTATGGATCACAATTTTCTCCGGTGATATCTGGCCAGGTAGATCTTCATTGGTTTAATCTGGTTTTAGTTTCTGTGTAGTAAGCTGAGATTTTCACGTGAGCTCTTTTTCTTTTTAATAGCGAAATATGCCCTCATCTAGAAGTATATCTCCGATTCGAAACGACATGTCTGCGACAGGTAAATAAAGTAGGTCGATTACAAATCTAAATTTAGAACAAACATAAATGTTGAATTTTTTAATTAAACATTTGAATTAATAAATTTCTTAGGAGCACCAGCCTGCAAGGAATTAAATCGAAGCCCAACATGTTCTTGCACCATGCCACCATGTACTTGTCCATGCCCGCGTCAGCAGTCTCAACAAAGTCCTCAAATGGATAATCTGAGAGCATCGGCTAGTCCCTCAATAATGCAGCCAGGATCTGGTGGTTCGTTTTCCTTTTGAAGTTGAACCAAAGAAATGTTTTCGATTGGAAGCCCAAAAATTTTAATTAAGGTAGTTTATTTATTTTTATAGCTAGATGTGGTGGAAACCGAATGAGATTACAAAGACCTGTAAACCTTATGTTACCTCCGGACCCACCATGTCGTCCCGGAGGAGTTGGTGAAACCTCAGCGCCCTCTCAAGCACAGCTTCATTGTTATAACCAGCAATACCAAAATATATGCCCGAAGCCGGTAATTCTTAAATTTGATTATTTTTGTGATGAGGAACTTAAATTTTCAGCAGTTGTTTTTATGATAATATAACGTAGCAAAAATTTAACTTATTGATTGTATTTCCTTTTCATTTATATTATTGCAGCCGGCTATAAAAGTTAATCAGGACAACTGGTATCCTGATGAAGAATGTGATAAAAAACCTCAGGGAGATGATAGGAGGAAGCAAAAAATTGGTAATGCTTTTGAATTAAATAATTTTTCCCAATTTGTCATCTTATGTCCCTAAAAATCATTCTTCGGTTTTGTAGCCAACTTGAGCAAAATTATAGCCAAAGAAGCTAGAGAAGAGGATGAGTCAGAAGACATGTTTTCTCCTTGTTGTAAAGGACAACAACCATCAGCTTCTAATCGACAAAACTTTGAGTGTCCCCAAACTTTCTCTTCTCAAGCAGCTCCTCCAAATCAGACATATTCTAAGATGAGGACGGCCCAGAATCAAGGGAAAATGAGACAGCAGCAACCTCAAGGAGAAAATATGTGTTTGGATTTCGGTAATGATTTTGATCGTAACTCTAAAAAATTTGTGATGATATAACGGTCTCGTCTCTAATTTTTTACTTTTTAGGAGCACCTCCTGCACAGTCAGCACCACAATCGTCAAATCCGTGTTATTCAGGTGGATTTCAACAGCCTGCGGCAAATAATTTTAATCAGGGTTCATATTCAATGTCACCTGAGTTTAAACGAAAAACCAAGCCAGCCGCTTATCCTTCACAAAATCAAGCTCAGTATGACGAAAGATCACCCTGTCAGCACATGCAACCTAGTATGGGACCCTCTGAGGGAATGGGTCCTTGTCCACCGACACAACAACAAGGAGATCAGTACAGCAGTTTCAAAAGCCAAAGTATGAACCGTCCAAAGAGTCAGTCTGATAGTTGTCAACCTGGAGGATTTAGTAAGCAAAACCTACGTTTGATTTATTTTTAATTATAAGCTTAGCCGCATCCTGATATAAATAGAAATGATTATGTTTGTTAAATAGCTCCGTCAAACGCAGGACGCAAGTATGACTTAGCAAGTGTTCTCCAAGGAATTCAATTAAAAGCTGAGGCTCACAGAGAAAAATGTAGTCAGTCTGGAAGTGGTCGATCACAGTCGGGGGAAGTAAGTAGTTTTGCTTAAATCTATTTGTTCCAGTTATGTTTTATATGTTATATTTTATTCACAACTTCAACTAATATGACTACCATCAAAAGTAAAAGATGACCAAAGTGAGTAAATCATTCCTTTTGCAAATAACATCAGTATTGCAAATTAGTTTGTCCGGCAATTTTGTAACTTTGACTAGTGCTTATAAATTTAATGAGATATTCTTTTATATTTAGCCTCCTGTTTGTCCAAGAAGTTCTCAATCGCGATCTATTTCTCCATTCCCGAATCAGCCCTCGTCTCATCTTTCATGCCAACCTTCTGCGCCTCAGAAGTCCCCATGTCCGTCTTCAGGAAAATCACGTTCAGAAGCCATGGCAGAGGGTAATTTTAAGTTAATATAATCTAGTATTATTATAGATCATATCAGGATTCTTGATAAACCACCTTTTTCTTGTAGGTATGATGCCTGGTCAATGTACGGATTCCCAAAATTTACCTGTTGTGAGTATATTTTTGTGAAAACATTTTTATAAATGAAAAATAAATTAAGAATAAGAATAATAATTTCTATAAAACAATTTTTATCTATATTTTGCTACTCTTAATTGAATATCATTTATACAAATTACAGGCTTGGGGTTCACCTTCAACGTATTGTCCTCCTCCAGGTATGAGACAGCCTATGAGTTATGATACCAGCGACAGTTACAGAAAAGGTAACTGTTTTTTTCTATATATATCTGTGTATATACATTTCCTATACATATTAAAATATTAATGTTATTATCAACTAACATTTATTTTTGGTCGTAGAAGCTGCAAGTTCTCCCGGTAAAGGAATGTGTAATGCAAACCAACAGGGCCCAGCAGCATATAAAAGTCCTAAAAACAATCAGGAATCTTCATCTCAGCCTTGTCAAGGACCCTCACCTTCAGCTTATCAAGGACCACCACCTTCAAACTATCAGAGATCCTCGCCTTCAAACTATCAGAGATCCTCCCCTTCGAACTACCAGAGAGCGCCACCCTCAACATATCAGGGGTTCCAATCTTCGAATTATCAAGGATCTTCACCTGGACCTTGCCAGGGATTCCAACCTTCAACTTGTCAGGGACCTCCACCTTCACCTTGTCAGGGACCTCCACCTTCAACCTGTCAGGGGCCTCCGCCTCCACCTTGTCAGGGACCTCCACCTTCAAATTTTCAGGAAGTCCCACCTTCAGGTTGTCAACTAGAGGAGGAGGATCCTTGCGACGATGAGGTAATGCGTTAACGAAACTTTTAAAAAGAGATTCCTTCTGGGAAACTTTTAGGTCGAGCTTCAGTTTGGCGTTTTATTTCCCGCAAGTTGAAAATTGATGTCTGAAAAATTTTAATTTTTTTTAAGGATGAAGTCTCGTGCCCTGAAAGCTTAGACGAATGCCCACCGGGATCATCTACATCGGCGTAAGTATTACAATGGTTTTTTACTAAAAATGACTTTCGTCGGTTTTTAACTTGCGCCCTTTTTCTAGTGAATTCATGGAGAATGCGCCATGTGAAGACATTCAACCTGCACAGCAACAATGGCCTGCGCCTGCGCCTGGACCTTCAACTAGGAGGTATTAAAACCTCATTAATATTTTACCTGATCTCTCTGCCTATGCAATTAATTTGATAATCTGTTGAAAACTCATTTTCAACTTTTTCATAATCAGATCGCCCGACCAAAGGACAAAAGAATGTGGACAAAACATTCAAAACAGAAAGCGGTTCATGGTCACTTCAACACCAATACAATCGCCGTTCTTGGCAGATGAATCAACAATCCCGTGTCCTTCGCCTTCGCCTTGTAACATGGATTATCAGTACGAGCAAATATATGGCGGTTATAATGCTGCACAATGTCCAGAATCAAATCAGGAACCCCAGTTCTTACCAATTTATGGAAATTCTGATAATGAATGTTTTCAGAGTGGTGGCCCATCTGTAAGTAACTTTGAATATTGAAAGTACTGGTGATAGTAACAGCTTGTTACATTAAATATTTTTTTTATTCATAGCAACAGGTTTGTGGTGGATTCATGGAAATGCAAAATGACCCCCAAGGATCAGGCAGTACTTCTGCCAATAGAAGACGAAATATGTTAGCAGCTCCGTAAGTTGCTTAAGTCTTTTCTATAATATTAAAATTTCTATAAGAAACTTTCATAAAATTAATATAATGTGGGCATGCTATTGAAAACCTCGAATGATTTTTGGTACCAAATTGTTGTCCTCTAGACAAGATTTAAGTTTGTCATCAATGTTTTCATTAGTATGTTTTTTGAGCTTTAAAAAATCTAAAGGTTTGAAATGATCTGGTTCTCTTTCCTTTCAGAATGCCTGATGATCAATTTTTAAGTCAAAGTCCGAGTCAATTCAACTCGTGTAGCAAACAAGGCTATTCATAACTTGACCCTGTTAAGAATAACAATTTACTTTCTTCATCAACTTTGCAAAGTTTCCAGACTTTTTCCCTGGTCCTTTTTTATTGTGAGATCTTTCGACATATTTTTCGTGAACTAACATCAACTAAATGTTTCGCACATCTCAATAAACTTTATAAAATGTAAACTTTTTTTATTTTCTTTTAAAATAATATTTTGGTATTAGTTTGATATGTCAAGATATTAAAATGTTGGGGGCGATTATTATAATTAAATTATTTGAGGCAAGTTAAGAAAAAAATTGTCAGGAGACTTTAGATTTTCAAACTTTTGCAGATGGCGGCACACATGTGACGTAATCGCGTAGTACATAATTTAATGTTGGACTTTAATTTTGTTAGAAAAAACAATTTGCATTAAATAATTACCTAAAAATTGTGCAGGAATTATTTAAAAATCTTCTCGTTTAATTTTTTCTAAAAATTGATTTTGAATTCGAGTGAACTTATGAACAAAGATTTTAATACGATTATAGTAGTCATAAATAAAGTAATGGAAGTAAGTCTTCATATTGGTTGCAACGAATAACAAAAATGGAACCAAAAACAGTTTTTAGATATACTCTCGATAATGACAGGCTGACATTTGATCAAAGAAAGTTTTATGAGGAGAATGGGTATCTGGTAATAGCTAATTTAGTAGATCACAAACTTCTGGATGAGTGTATGTAAGTTGATTATAGATTATCAGTAAGCTTACAAGAATTCCAAACTTATTTAATACTTACTGGTGTAAATGTTATTACAGACAAAGGTTTAGAGATTTATGCAATGGAAAAGCTAACAGGGGTTCTATGACTTTAATGAAAGATGTATCATTGGCCAAGACTGCAGCAAAAGGAGAATTTCTTTACAATAAAGTGCAGGATATTGTTTGGGATGATGTATTTTCTAAATACATAACAAGCCCTCAGGTTTGTCAATTTTGGTTGTCAGTATGCTACCAAGTATAAAGTGTTTTAAAGATTATTTGTATTAAAATTACACATTTCAATCATTCACTTTTCAAAACAGAGGTTTTGTATCCTTCACCATTTTGGAGTAGATAACATCATTTTATTAACAAAATGACTAGTCATTATCATTATGATGTATGATAAACCTGTTTTGTTGAATTCTCTTTCAACTGGTTTGTTCATGCCATTCTAAAAGTTCCTATTTTCTTGTTTTATTCCATCCCCTGTTGCAGTTATATTTGTTTCACCATGGTAATGTTCATTCTTTGGATGCAACTATAGCATCTTCTATCACCCAATTTTTATCTAATTCATTATCATTTGTTACCCACCCACAAAGAAAGTCAAAGATTTGTATTAGTACTTGTTTTCGTTTGAAATATCAGAATAAAATACTGATCCTCAAAGTAAAAAATTAATAATTTGGATGGTTGTACAAGTTAATATTTAATCATGTGTGAAATTGAAAAGATACAAATTTAACAATAATTAAAATAAATATAATATATTTTTTCAGATTTTGGATTATGTAGAATGCTTCACAGGGCCAAATATTTCAGCAATGCACTCTATGCTCATCAACAAGCCCCCTGATTCAGGAAAATTGACATCTACTCATCCCTTACATCAAGATTTATATTATTTCTCATTCAGGCCAACTGACAGGATAGTAGCTGTTTGGACAGCCATGGAAAAAGTTTCTGTTAAAAATGGTTGCTTAATGGTTTTGCCAGGCTCTCATAAGGGAGATTTACTTCGTCATGGCTATCCTAAATGGGAAGTAAGTAATAATGAATCCTATTGCTCTGAGGAAATTTTTATTTTATACACTTCAGAACCTGACATTTGTTACAACTCTTCTTTACTGGTTATTTTAAAATTAATCATAATTCTTTCACACACTGATTACTCTGAGTACTAGTTTTTAACTTAAAATTATGGATGCCATTTTAACTCGTTCAAAATTAAATTTAATAACCCAATACAATTAATAATTTTTTAGAATGGTGTAAACAAGGCTTATCATGGTATTCAGGATTGTAACTTTGAAAACGTTACTTATCTAGAAATGGAAAAAGGAGATACAGTATTTTTTCATCCACTCCTAATTCATGGCTCTGGACCTAATTTAACCAATGTAAGTGATCATACTGCATGATAAGTTTGTTATAAAATTTTTTGTTTGTATAATAATTCGGTTAATTCTGTTTTATCCAGGGATTCCGAAAAGCTATCTCCTGTCATTACAGTACTTCAGATTTTTATCACATTAGTGTAGCTGGAACAGTTCAAGAAAGTATTGCTCAAGAAATCATTGAAATGGCCAAGAAAAAAGGTTTTGAACTGACCTTTAAAGATGTTTGGAATTACAGGTTAAGGGTGGTTCGAGGTACAGAGAAATGTCATCTGTGATAAGGAAGTTTTGGTTGTGATTATTTTAAAAGTGAGTATGTGTTCCTGTATTTTAATTTCTGAGAGTTTTGTTTTGTTAAGGGCAAGATTTTTTTTAGTGAAATACAGCAAGATATTCATTTTTATTTTTATTTTAAATATATTACATAAAAAAATTTTTCAATTGATGTTGAAAGTATGAACAGAACTGAACTAAAAAGAACTAAAATACTTCGACTGAACCTCCTCTTCTGTAATCATAACTTGCAGTAACTTCACCATTAAGAACCCTTACTGATGTTACAGTGGACGTTCGTGTGACAGCAGTCTCCTTTGTTTTGTGGCCGATGTCTTGCATACTTTTCACTAAAACCTAAAGAATTATCATTCGATTAAAAACTTTTATCAAATTCTTTACAAAATTTTAAGTTTGATGAAGTTTCAGTGATTGGTTTTAAAAATGTGCCAATACCCTGACAGAATTTTGTAAAGGTGATGTGTAATATGACTCGCATGAAATTTTATGTGTTCAGTTATATATAAATCAACTTACTTGAGGAAAACCAGTCTCATAATCTGCTTCCATTGGGAACAATTGATGATGAATTCTCGGGAGGTCAATTGCTTCTTTTATTGTTTTGTTCATCATGAGGGTATTATAAGCAACGTAAGCGACAGTGCTTGTTATTCTTGTGCCTCCGCTGGCTCCAGTAACTAGTTCAACGTCGTTATTCTCATTTAGGAAGATAGTGGGGCACATAGAGGAGAGGGGACGTTTTCCTGGTTTTATGTAATTTGAAGGAGAAGGAGGAATGCCAAATGGGTTGTTTATATTAGGAGCTGAGAAGTCGGCCATTTCATTGTTGTAAAGGATTCCAGTTGATTTGAGGCAAACTTGGCGCCGAATCTGCAATGTTTTTCATAAGAAACTCATATTAATAAAAATACAAGAATTAAAATTAAATTTATGCTAATTTCAGGAGTGAATACTTACACTAAATTGATGGTACTCGTGATCGAAACAGCATCACCATTTGAAGCCAAAACAGAAGTATGGCTAGTGCCGTGATCATCCGGCATGATGACTTTGGCACCATAATATTCTGGATCCTGAGATGTTTGGTCATCTTTTATATTTTTCCTTATACTGGCTGCATAACTCTCCGAAGTTAAGTTTTGCATTAGCTAGAAGTTAAAACAAACTGAAAATTACAGTAACATTCCTGAAAATACTTGAAACTGTGATATGACAAGAATAATTGTTATTTTTATATTATTTACTACGATATATATATTTATAATCCGAGGAAAGTAATTTGTAACAAATATACTATTTTATTACATTATTATTTGATTGTTATCATTTATACTCATTTATTGTGTATTATTAGCAAAATATATGTATTTTATTGTTAACTGGCTTTATGTATGTTGTTTTTTTAAATCGTACTAACATGATCTGGAGAGGAACTGAAGTTAGATTACAAAATTTGTCAAAGAACAAGATTGCTGGCAAACTATCCAGTGTACTAAACTATTACAGTACCGGTAAACAGTAACTTTATCATACAGACACACATTCTATACATTTTTTCACCCATCTATTCCTTGAGTTTAGTTCTTATACTTGTCAGTATAGCATACACTCGAGCTTCACTTTGGCTTCTTTACTTAGTAAAGGTTTTCTTTAATATTGAGGGTACCGCATCCCAGTGATGTCTTTTGATTTTGTAGTTGCATAACCACAACTCAAACTGTTGTAGTGTTTTTACCTCTTTTATGTAAGTAGCGTTCGGGACGAAGCTTTCGTCACTGATATCTCCCAGTTCCGTTCTTCTGCCATAGCCCCATTTAAAAGCTTCTATGAATCGTTGGGTTGTGATTTTATCATTGGATGCTGGAACAAAGTCGCGGAGTATGTTGAGCATAAAAGCTAACAGCTCTCCAGAACCTGGGACTGGACTTGAATACATCTTGTACGGTCCCCATTTGACATAAACTGGTTTCATCCACTGGACCTCGTAGTTTTTCAAATCGCTTTCTGACAGAATACCACCTGCTTCTCTAACTTCTTTCACTATGTTTTTGGCAAGTCTTCCTTCATAGAAAGGAGCTATACCTTCATTGGCTATGATTTTTAGAAATTCTCCTAATTTGGGCCTTTTCAATACATCACCTTCCACGAATCCTTCATTTGTTTGTGGATTCACAAGCAATTCTCTGTAAACAGAATTTTTGTTTGTTTAATTTGTGATGAATTATCTCTTAACTCAGCTCTGATTCAAGCTATGAAGTTTTGTTCTCTTTATCTTATTGATAAAATTTTTAATAAATTCATGTTTTTATCAATATTTGTCCCTGAGGATTAATTAAAAAGAAAATAATTAATTGCAATTAATTAAACCTGATTAAAATCATTATACCTGAGTGTGGGACTTTCAAAAATATCTTTTTTGTATCTCTGAATGTGGGAGGCCAAATATTTGTTAATTCTGAAGCCTTCATTACAGATTTTTATGGATGGTTCGAATAATCTTTTCCATGAAACTCCTCCGCCATATTTCAAATAGGCGGCATAGTAGCCTTTCAGTTCACTGGGTACTCCTACTGCCAGTCCTCCTGTGAAAGGGAGAAGAGCTTTTGGTAACAACCGACAAATTTGGATGAGAAAATGGACAAAATCGTCAAAAAATCTGGGGAATACAAACTAACCCTTTTCTGATAATGTGACATTTCCGTCAAACATATTTTGGAAAGCTCCTAAAGGTGCTGTCTCCCTGGCATTCAGTACTTCGACAGTTCCAGATTTCTTATCGTAAACTGTCATCAAGAACCCTCCACCGAGTCCCATACTCTGGAAACATATCACCCCTTCACAAATAGCAGTAGCCAAAGCTGCATCTACGGCGGTTCCATTTTCTTGAAGTATATCCCTTTCAAATGAAACATCCAGAAATGAGAAAAAAATTTTTTATAAAACAGAAAACAGAGTCACAAAACTTGGTCACTCACTTGCCTATTTTAGCACAAAGTTCTCCGTTACTAGCAACAGCTGCTCTACCGAAAGGACTGTTAAACTTATCTGTATCATCTCCTACAATGGCTTGAACAGTAAAAAAGACAATAACTGACAGCAAAGCAAGTGCAATACATGTTAAAATGGTAATTAATACTAACATATACACCTTCTTCTTCCCAGTATATCTAAAAGTTTAATAAAAACATAATTGACATTTATGAAATAATTTTTAATTTTAAACTTTATCAAAATCTTGTGTCCATACAAACTGAATAATTGTCAGAAATTCACACATCAAAAGAAAATTTCAAAAAAGGAGGGCTTGGATAGTATCACTTACTCGGTCTCCATTTTATAAAAAAAAATTACTAGTTATAAAATGTCCACTTATAATTCTAATTGTTAACTGACGGTTTTCATGAAAAGAAACTTAGGATATATCAGTGATACTTTCTATCACTTTATCAGCTAGAATATTCTAAATCTATTCAATTCTTTATCATTGAAAAACTTCAAAACACTTAACCTTCAGTTGAAGAATATTGTTCACAAATTGAATCACTCAAAGAGGAAATCATAATTTTATTATTACCTAGAACTGAGGCTGAAGGTAAAGAATAAAAACAAATCACACAAAGAAATCAGGAATGAATATAATTAATAGTTTAGCAACTTTTTAATCTTGTTACCATAATTTCAAAACATTCACAAGGTAATACCATTAGCTGTTGGAAGGTGAATGAACTTTATCTGTATGGAGATGCAGAAAATTTTTTGGGGGATACAGTAAACTGTTGAAACCAAACAATGACAGACTTATGTAGGTTTTATTATGTAGGTTTTCTAATAAAAAGGAAACTTGAGATTCTAGGTTAAATGTTTTATCTAAGGGTAGAGATTTGAGAAACCAGGTCACACTGTTGGGTAACCGACTTTTGGCTTCAACAGAAATAAAATCAATGACAGTTATCTTAGGACATCGCCTTGATTGTGCAAAAATAAAGATCCTAGATCAAGATAATTCTTTTTAACGTTTTTTTATTTTAAACAAATGAAGTTGATAATTTTCTGAATGTTGTTTGTGACTTTTTTAAGGGGTTAAAACCTAACAACTGTTGTATGGAACTAATAAATAAGAAAATGATACAAAGAAGCTTGAGACAGATATGGGAGGCCTCCATCTTTGAGGATCTAACTTTGGTGAAATGTAGAATTGAAATTGTTGAATCACTCTCAGTGTAAATTATGAGGAAGTCAATATAAACTGATTATTTAAGTTAATATCTTTAGATTTATTCTATTATTATTTGAATTTAATAAAAATAGTTAAATAATTCCAAAATGGCAACTAACTGTAAAATTTTTGTTTTATTCCCTAGTGTTATGCTAAGTCACTTGAGGAGGCAAGTTCAGGACAGGGATTTCACATTTCTAAACCAATAGAATTAAGTTTTGAGTTTAAAAGAACAATTAAACTACCAAAGAATTTTTTATTGTAAAAGTTAAATTAGAATTATCAGCTTCATCTTTACATAAAAATGTTTTTGTAACAGACCCAAGTGATCTGATGAAAAAATTTTAAATGACATTCTTTAGCAAAAAAAATTGGAACAAACAATAACACCTGTATTTCTTCTTCATGATGTTTAAAAAACAACTGACAATTGGTACTCAGTCAAACACTTCAAAACTTGGTTAACACTGACGACTTTTAATTTTCGTTCATCTTCCTTGGGAAGCGATAATACAAATTTGTTGACAGGAGTGGGAAAATAATTGACAAACACAATGACTAAATTCAAGCGCCCTAATTCTTTAGATATAACTTGCTAATTACTGTAATTAGGGATGGATTATGTTCTTTTGTGGACCATTTTAAGATTTCAACTGTGAGACAATTTGAAAATTAGGAAAAATCATTCCCTATTTTACATTGCTAATTGAAATAATATTCATTATCAAAAAGTTGTAAACACATGACTTATCAAAATGAATTGAATAATCAATTAAATATAAATCCGTCTAAAGTTTTGCCAAGTCCTTCTTGTGCGGTCCGTTTTGATACAATTTGCACGTCTCTGACTAAAACCAAATAAAATCACCTTGTTCATTCAAACAGTAATATCTCTAATTAATACATAGTAAACCAATTCATGGAATTCATTTGTACATTTATCCAACCACTTAGAATGTAAAAGGAAATCTTGTAACTTTCAAAAGTGCAATTTCTCTGCCAAACTTAAAGATAAATAAAAAACAATTTTTTCGCACAATTTTTCTTTATTATGATGTATAAGTTTTCTCAAAACTTAATAAATTAGAAAGCTATCTTATTTATAAATGTCACATTTCGTATCACGTTGTATATTATATTATATGTAGATAATGAAAAAAATAAAGCACATACACTGAATATAGAGTGAATACAGACTTGAATAATTGCTCTTAAAAGGACAGGAATTATTTAAATTTTCAGTACTGATGCCAGCTGATACTGTACTTCTAGATTATTCTGTAAAATCAGTTTTGGTACCTATGACAAATAAATAAAAAGAGATTATCAGTAAAAAATGAATGATTCTGATTTAATCATTAGTACAATTTATTTATGTTACATAAAGAATTGTGAAATAGAATTTTATAGTACAGTAATTTATTCTAACTAGTCACGGGAGAAAAAATCTTTCAGGTATTTTGAATAGTGCTTAGTGAAATAAACTTTCGTGAAACTTTTAACAAGTAAATCCACTCATAATTGAAATGTAAATATTTAAAAAATACATTACCAGACACATATCTATTCTCAAGACTGAATAGCTTCAACTTGTGGGGTTTCACCATAGCAGTGCTTAGCTCTTGGATCCCTATAAGAGTTTTCATGATGTACACTTTGGGAATTAGTTCTGCATTTAGCTAGACATAATTCAAAATGATCACTCACTGAAGCGAATAAAACATTTTCAGCTGCTTTGCCAAGAACATTTTGCAACACTTGTTTCTACAATGAAAATAAATAAACATAGTAAGTAAATAAATAATAGCTTTCTGTTAAGTAGCTAATTGAAACTTGATTTTATATTAACAAAACAACTTAACCAGATTAAATTATAGTACCACTTAACTTTGTCCAATTAAAAGTTAAGACTATTATCAATTTATGAAGGAATCAATATAGTTCTTTTATAAGATATTAGCATAAAATCAGGAAAGGAGGCATTAGTTGTTAATTATCCTTACTTTTTCAGGATGAAGGCAGCAGGAAATGCAATACTCATAAATACTGCAGCAGCCGTTTTCCTTGCAAGTGTCACAGGCAAATCGTTTTGTATTTTCTGAGTCAATATTGCAACAGCCAGATGACATTACATCTGATCTCGAGCATACATATCCCTTATCATCAACAATCAAAACTTTGCCTTGGACAGAATTCCGACAAGTAATAGCCTTGGTATTGGTTTGATTTGATTCATTTTCAGAATGCCACAAAAACGAGGCGCTTAGTTTTTTAACTGTTGCATCTGAATCAATATCACTGGACGAATATTCTGATATACCCTAGTAAAAATCAAAGGTTGCTTTAATGTTTTAAATAAACTATCGAAATTCAATGAACTGGAAAACGTACACAGTACTCAGTAATTATTTATGTCATCTTAAAAACAGACAATCAATCAATAGAACTATTGACATGTAAAAGATAAAAATTATTCTGCCTTAAAGAAACCTTTACCTCCTGCCATAAGCTCAGCAGACAATAAACCAATGACAGAGTAAAAATCACGGCTAATACTATTCTCCTTCTTAGGATTCTAATTATAAGAGCAGCCCACATTTAGAAAAGGGTATTTTATTAGAAAAATCCGATTTCTGGTTTAATTTTCGCATTGTGTACTATGAACGTAGATCGTGGTCTTCCATTTTTAAAATGGTGGAATCTTATTTATTAAATTAGCCCGATGATGAACGGGGGAATCGAATTATTAGACGGGATGTTAACTTCATTCCGAATAAGTTTTAATGAATTATTTGAAATTTTTATTTTCAAATTAAGTTTTTAAAATGTCAAAAGTGAATCGAACAAGGGTAAAATTTAAACGGTTATAAATAGTTTTCCCTCTAACCTTAAGTAAGTTTTTGTCTTAGGAAGGTGATATATTCATTATCGTAAATAATGGAGAGAGGAAAAAACTCTCAATCTAGAGGAAAAAGCAAGACCCAGCATTTTCCTGCTGATTTGTTTGCTTTGGGTACCAAATCTTCAGGAAATGATTCAAATAAAAGAACTCTGGGAACCGGTATGTATTTAGCACTTAAGTCAAAATGATGCACATATTGTGAGCTTGAGATACTTTTTGTTAATTTATGATTTCAATTCTTTGTTCTTTCAATTTCTTTTTTAAATCACAGGTTCAAATGATAGAAAACGTGAAGCATCTGCTCCTCAAAACATTCCCATACTAGCTAAAAAAGCAAAAGTTGTAGGTTCCTCCACTCCCTTGGGTTGGTCATCGAGTGGTAACTCTCCTACAGCTTCATCTTCTCCAACTGAATCTTGGGAAGGAGTAGCGGTGGATGTAGAGCCCTCTGAAATTGTACATTCAGTTTTAGATGCTTATCAAGCAAATCAAATGGATAAAGCTGTAATTTCAACTTTCTATTTGAGCTGTCAAATGTTAATTTTTTATTCATCATTAGGAACTTTTAATATTTGTTGTGATTGCAGGCAGGAATTATTTGTGGTGCTATTAGAACTTTAAAAAATGCCAAATGGAAGCCTGATTTAGTAATTGTTTTGGCACTCATTTATTTGGCTAAACTGAAACCTTCACTTTTCTGTTCGGAAAATGTCACACAAGCTTTATCAGTTTTATTGAAGAGGGATCCACAGCATAATTTCAAGGTATATTATAAATGCCTCATCTTGTGAAAATGAAAATGAGAAAAAATTTATTCAGAGGCTGAAAATTCTACTTTTACCTTTCAAAACAATGTTGAACTATTTTAAATATAAGTCTCCTTGGTTTGTTAGAGATTTTGATTTGTACTTTCACTGTAGTTTTTACAATTTTTTATTTTAATTGTATTTTTCAGAGTAAAGGGAACCCAACTGTTGCTGTTCTAGCAGCAAATCTTCTTTTAAGGGGCTATCAAGATCAAAAACTTTGGCCAACAAATTTTGTAAAAATCTACGTTGAAGATGCTATGTCAGAAAGAGTTTGGGTAGATCAAACTGAATGCAAAGCATTTGTGAACAATATATCAACTGCATTTAGTACTAAAATTCCTGCAGGAAATATAAATCTTTTAGTCCCAGAATTGGCTCCTCTTGGAATAGCACGATCAGAAAGCCCAGTCACAGTAGCAGTGGAGGATGAAGAAGAAGGTTCATCGAATGCAAATCAAGATGTTCCAACACTTACCAGATACAGTACTGTTATGGAGACAGTTGAACAGCTGGTGATGGATACACAAGCTAACAGACGTCAAACTCCTGAAAGTGTGACAAGGAATTACTTGAAATTATTGTCATCTGCTTCTGGTTTACCAGAAATCCGGTTGTTGGCTGCTCCGCGCTTAGAAATTTGGCTTCAAAACCCAAAATTGATGAAACCTGCTCAAGAACTTTTATTATATACATGTGTCAATTGTAAAACACATTCAACAAAGGACGTTCAAGTTATTGCCTGCTTGGCCAAAATTCGACTAAAGACCAAAGCTCTAATTAACTTTTACTTAATGTGCATCAGGGAATTGATTAATGCTCATTCTGAGAACTTATCAACAATTTTAAAACATACTATTTATAATGAATTATCTACCTCTAGGAATCCAAACAATATGGCCATGATTGGAGTTATGTTTCAAGCTCATTCTGAACAGTCAGCAACACTATTGGCTGATGTATTTTTGGAATTATTGTTAAATCGAGATGATTATCACAGACCTTTAAGAGCTTTGTTGCGAGAAATTGTTCGCGTTTTAAGACATGATATAAATCTGGTTGCATTATGTCGAGGATTGATGGCTGACAAAAAGGATAATCCAACTTTTCGAGATTTTGAATTTAAAGACAGAATGTTTTACGCCGTTATTGATTTAATAGCTCTGTCGTGTTTCTTGGGAGTTTCTCCAGCTGTTAAAGAAAGTGCAAGTTTGGTGGGAAGAGGTGACAAAAGAGAGATTTCAACTCTGATCAATTATTATACAATGGTATCAACAATTCAGAAGGAAACTGTGATCTGGTTGAAAGACCAAGTACCTAAAATATATATGCCAAGTGGGCCGGAGTTCCTTCATGCTTTACATAAGATCTTATTTATGGAGCAGCAGGATTCTTACTACAAGGTTGACATGTGGCCTCCTGAGTCAGAAAGAACGCTTTTATTGCGCTTGGCTTCTGAATCGCCTCTTTATCAAACTACGCTTATTAATGTTCTGTTTCTTGGTCTGTCTAAGGATCATCCTATAACAGCACCCGATGCGTTAGAACTCGCAGACCAACTTGTTAAAAGAAGTGCCTTGCTTTGTATTGAAGGACTTGAAATGCTCAAGGCTGATAAGGTTGAAATATTTGAAATGATTTTTAATGTGACTGCTTATCATCATCCAGATATAATTACGTTGCCACAAGGATATTGTCCGCCCCGCCTTGCTATTTCCAATCTCTATTGGAAAGCCTGGATTATGCTTTTATTATTAAGCGTCCACAATCCATCAACTCTTGGTTCTATGGCTTGGGATAAATACCCAATGTTAAGAATGTTCATGGAGATGTGTATTACAAATCACTTCTCTTATCCTCCCCCCACGATGAATATTGTTGAAAATGCGGATGATAGCAAGACTCAAGAGTTGAGGCTTACGGCTCTCGAAAGAGAAACAATATTGGAATTTGAATCCCATTTGGCTGCCGCATCTACGAAAGCAACAATTACTGAACAGACAAGCCTCTTATTGCCGCAGCTTATAACAATGGATCCCCTTGGACCAGCTAGAAAGCCACCTGTAGGAGTTCTAGAGCAGCTAGCTAGTCTGAATGCCACTCATAGAATGGGTCATCTTTTATGTCGATCGCGACACCCAGATTTTCTACTAGATTTGATTCAGCGACAAGGTGCTTCGCAGAGTATGCCTTGGTTGGCCGATCTTGTGGAAAGTAGTGAAGGTTCTCTAAGTCATTTGCCAGTGCAGTGCTTATGTGAATTTTTGTTGAGCTCAGGACCTCCCGATAAGCAAGGTAAAAGTCAACAGTTAATTAGTCATTTGCAACGTGTTTTAACGGATCCTAATCAAGAACCAACTGCTCCGTGTGAAGTTCTCGAATATTTACTTCGAAGGTTGAGTTCTCCTCATATGAATAGCAGAGCTCAAGCTATCAAAGGACTAAAACTAGTATTGTCATCGGTAAATCATGGAGATGAGGAGATGGAAGTAGACGGACCAAAACAGGACAATTCTTGGTTATTGAGACAGTTACCTCTTCTACCTCATTTTCAAAGCGTTCGCCCTCAAGTGATTTTAGCTTTGAGGCAGGCGTGTCAAGTGGAAAATGATCCGGTATGCGTCAGTAGCTATATCACATTTCTCGCTCTGCATACTCCCGAAGATGATCTCACATCTCTGGGAAATTTGGTTCAAGACATGGCCCAGTTAATCGTGGAACGGAGTACTATCATGGCCGCAATAATGCCAAACGGACAACCTGACTCCGATCGGGCTAACACCCTTCATTCTTTAACTATTATATTTTGTGCCTATCTACAAAAGGCTCGTGAACCTCGAAAAGACAATTACACTTGGTCTGAAAGTCAGGATCAAATTTTGGTTACTTGGAATTCCGGCGAAGAAAGTTACTTGCACATTCTCGTCGTCCACGCCATGATAATATTGCTTAGCTACGGTCCAGCCAGTGATCCTGGTTTATTCGCTTTACTTTTGGAAACTTGGTTTCCTGAAAAAAGTCCACCGCCAAAGGCGTATTTAGTTGATACATCAGAAGAAGCTCTTCTCATACCAGACTGGCTAAAATTAAGAATGATTCGATCGGGAGTAGATCGTTTGGTAGATGCTGCTTTGGTCGATTTGGACGTCCCGCAGTTGGTTTTATTCATTCAGTCCTTCGGAATTCCGGTTTCTTCAATGAGCAAACTTTTAGAGACACTCGACCATACGGACCCTTCTCTGGTGGCATCTGCGGTGTTTGATAAGGCCTACATGGCACAACTAGTGCAGGTTCAAAGACGGAGAGGAGCAACAGGAGGGCAGAGATTCGTCCAAGCTTTACAGTTACCCGATCAAACAGTCACAGAACCTATGGGCTTTTCTAGCTGTGTTATTAAGCCGGAATTGAAATTAACTCGGTCCAGACTGTCAATAACAAGTGAAAAAGGCTTTTATCCGCCTAATTTGCTGGTCTGTTTGAGTCATTTATTCACCCCAAACGAAATTCCTGTTGCAAGGAGAATTGCTTTAAGAAAGCTTCAGATCATTTTACTGGTGGACACAAAATCAGCAAATGATAAGGTTGAAGGATTTAGAGAAGTATTAAAATATTTAATGATAATGACAAAAACGCCGGAGAATTTCGCGGTTCCCTTAAAGATTTTTGAAGAGGATCCCAACATGGCAGCCATGCTATTGCGTCTGCTTTGGAAATTAAACGGTTCCATGCCAAACGTACTGAGGAGGGACTTTATTAGTTATTGCCAGATTATCAAAAGTAATTTAAAAAAACAGTGCACGTCTTTGTCAAGCTTAATTTCGGAAATTATCACGGATGAAGCAAAGATTCGTAAAAGCCAGGTCGCCGTGGGTGATGGCTTCGAAGAGAAGACAGAAAAAATAGCGGAAATGCTGTTGGGCAGTGCCAATCAGAAATCCCATTGCCTTGGTCAATTGATCGATTGCCTGGTGTCCACCGAACCTGAATTAATCAGCTCTCGAAGCGAAAAACAGGTATTTTAGATTGTTTTGTTTTTTATTGTGTCAGCTTTGATTGGAAGGAATGGAAATTATATTTTTATTTATATATTTATCTCTTTTTAGATGATAAAGCTCTTGTTTGGAAAAACATTGAAAACTCAAAAGATTCAAGGTGGGATCGATGCGGAAACTTGTCGTCCTTACCTGTTGACGTTGTTAACTCACAGAGCAAGTTGGGGACGACTACAGTGCTGCGTGGATCTTTTGCTGTCCAGGTATTTTTGCTCCGATTCTACAAACTGACAACTGAAACAATACCAACAATTATCTGAATGAAATGTCTCGTTTTAGGTTTGAGAAGCAGTATTCCGCAACTTCGGTTTTAGATTTCCTTGAAGCTTTGACGAGAAATCCGAGATTGTGGCAGGGCCGTGAAAAGCGAATGCCGAAACATTATACACCTGAAAGCGCGTTACGTCTTCAGCAAAATCAGGTGCGGAACCTAAATTTTATTGTCCCCATTGTCTGTATCTTGGTATATCATGAGCATTACGAATTTTTTTTATAGGTGTTATGTTTGGTTGATTACATTATTGAGGAGGCCAATGAAATAGCTGAGGGGAACCAGGTTGTCGAAAATCATCCCGATGACACAGATGGAGAACTTCGACCAGTATTTTTGGATGCTTTAGAAGCGCGATTACCACTTCTTTTAGAATCTTTGGAGAATGCTTTCATTCCTGCGATATTGAGGAGATTAGTTTCGACCTCAGATTTAACTCAGTCAGTGTTTGTTTGATTTTTTTTATTTTTGAATTCAATAATTTTCAAACAAATAACTTTTTTTTTGTTTTAATGATTAAGTTTTTAGGTTAAAATTTTTGACTGATTTCAGATCGTGGTCTGGTGTGTGCAAACACTTTTTGGTTCTTCTCTATTTCCACATTCCTGGACTTATTAAATATTTATTCGGAACCAACGAGGAAATGTTGTTGAAAGAAGCATCTATATCAGGTACTCATCACTTCAAGGTTGTTTGACTGAGTTGGGTTTTAATTTCGTTTTTGATCCTTGGATGAAACAGGATTCGAACTCTTAACTTTAGTAGTTAGACAATTTGGCCACTCATAGATAGTTTTATTGATTAAACTCAATGTACATACTGTTGATGCAATTTACTGAACGTTTTTCAATTGACAAATAAAAATTCATTTACAGGTTGGAGTAGCAGCGCTTTAGACAAAATATCTCACACTTTATTGACCGCGATGACTGCAAATACACTAAACTCAAAAGATTGGTGGAAAAAATCTCAAGATTTTGAATTAGCAGCTCGTAAAATGGCTGTTGTCCATCCTGCTCTTGTTTTGAGGTAATTTACAAAAAGTTATTCATTCAACTGCTCCTTTTTGTTATTCTGGCAGTATGCGACGCGATGAGTTCATTATATAGTAAAATCTTTATATGAATCACCAGAATTGACAAGAACAATTTGTTTACCAGCCAGTGCCTTTATCTATAAGTTTCCTCATAGAACTTTTTCTTTCCAGGCAATTACCAATGCTTGCTGCTTCATTGCAAGGTCGTGTTCACCTCGATTACGTCGTTCTTCGTGTCAGGAATCATATTACCGTCTTCTCCCAAGTTCTGGGCTTGATTGAATTATTGCAGCCCAAAGTGTTTTCTCGACAGCATGCATCGTCTCTACATGTCACTCTTGATGCGTTTCTCACTTTATTCAAAGTTAGTTCATAGCCACTATAAAAATATTTGTGACGTATATTTCATATAATTAATATATTGAAAAATTCAAATTTCAGCTGCATGGACATATGAAAGACGTTATTCCGATGCTGTCACGGTTTGTTACTTTCCTTCAGAATTATGTTGTTACTGACGCTTCTAGAGCAATGAAATATCTTCAAGCAAATTCGATGGCGCTGTCGTGAGTATCGAATGAAATAATTAAATTTTTGAGTGCTTTGGAAAATGAATATCACATAAACTATGTATACATATTTCATTTTGCAGTACCCTGCAGAGAGTTCATCCAGATCTCTCTAGCCTTCAGTCTTTATTTTCTGGAATTTTAACACCGCGAGATGAGAACGGGGAAGAAATCGAAACCGTACAAACGGGAGTTGTGACGCCACCGGCCGAAGTCATTTCTAAACCTCCACTTTCTATAATAAATGCTTTAGCGCGATCTCAAGGAGAAGGTAATTTTTATCAGTGGTTGTTTTTATAACAGGTTATCATGTCAGAACATGACCAATTGAAAATTTTCGTTGTAGAAATACTCTCAGCACTGCAAGAATTAGATCATTTGTCCAACAGGAATCCGGGCATACTCGAAGTTCTCACCGATCAAATTTCCTCTTTATTGCTCTCTCCGTACAGTAATATTCGAACACTGTCACACACTTTGTTAGCCAGACTTATGAAATACAATCCTCAGAGTAATGCAGTAGTTGGTGAGTTTTCCTTTTGATTTCCTCACTTAAGACAACATCCATTATTTAGTCTAAGTTAAATTTTTTTTTGGCTGCAGGTTATTTAAGGTGTTTGGAAAGTAATCAGGGTGAGATAGTGGCAACTGCTTTGGAAAAATTACCAGATATGGTTGTGAGCGCTCAAGGTTTGTTTGGTTTATGCTTATCAGTTTTACGTTTTGCTTATCATTATTTTATTGATTTTAAGAAATGTTAATTTAATGTTTCAGAACATGCTGGACTTCTTCTTGAAAAGGTGTTTGCTTTGGGAGTTCGGTCTAGCATGAGCACGATAAGCCATATTAATAAAGCTGTCGCACTTCTCAATTTGCAATCAGGCTGTTAGAAGATAATTAGTGTTACGCGTTCTAATACAGTACCAAAACCAAAATATAAACTTAAGAGTGGTGATAAACAATAAACATTGAAAATGTTGAGTAAGTGTTATAGCCAAGGAGTACCTTTTCTTGGCCAATAAAAATTGAAAACCATTTGTATAACTTTTGTATAAGAAATAAATGAAAATGATACTCAGTCGTCACTTTATGTCATCCTTGAATAAATCCTAAATCTTCATGTTGAAGATGTCTTTCCGATCGTATGGGTTACAGCTGGAACAGTTTTTTAACCTTTTGGGTACCACATTTCTTAATAAAACAGTACCCCGTTATTTCTGTAACTTTTTATATTTTTTATAAGTATTAATAAATACGTTCTATACAATATATGCTATTAAATAAAATATTTGTTTTGAAAATAAAATTTGCTAACTTCTAAAACAGAATGACTCAATCTGGTGAGTGTGGAGGTTCCTGACTAAAATAGGGAGCTATCTCTCGGTTGAGAAGGGTATGGCAAACTTGGCATACTCTTGACTCTCGTTTCCGCGGACCGCTTAGTACAGTGTGTGAGAGACAAGTAGGGCAGAAGATTTTACCACAATGTCGACAGTGTTCCTGAAATAATAAACAAAACATTTAAATTAATTCCTAAATTATTTCTCTCATAACATTTCCCCTTTTAAACAATTAAAACACACCTTTTTCCTAGAAGTAGAAAATGTTAATTTACAACCAGGACATTCGTCTACGTCATCCTCATGCTGCCACCTAACTTCCGTGTCAGCCCCACGGATTTTTTCCAATTCGATTTGCAATGACTGAGACAATCGTACAAAATCTTTCTGAACCACTTCGCTAGTGTCTAACTGTTGTTGGAGTGATCCTACCCGACTTTGAAGCTTTGATATGTTCTCTTCATGCCGTTTCTGAAATATTTAAATATTATTAAGGTGATACAGAATCAATCAATCAATCAATCTCAAATCACATTCTGGCTAAACAAAATAAATATTTACGTTTTCATCTAGCAACTCCAAAACTTGTTCTTTTAAGGACCTTATTTGATCCTTTTGATCTTTATCTATAAGGTTGTACCTTTCTATAAGGCTTTTCAATTTTGAAATATCCCTATCCTTCATACCCAATAACCCCCTGAAATTAATAATGATTCCGTGAGGGTAATTTCCACCAAAATTAATCAGAAAGCCGCCGACTCGGATGTTTCCTTACCTCAGTTCGACGTTATCCCCATTCAATTCATTTCCTCTCCTTCTCTCTTCTGACAATTCATATTTTAGCCGAAATTCTACTTCTTCTTTGGCTTCTTTGGCAACTTTAGCTGCTATTAATTCCTCATGGGTTTTAAGTAAAAGGATTTGTAAATCCTCGACGTTGTCCGGAAAATTAATTGATTCTTCTCTTAGTTGTTCGGAATGCTTATTATGTTTACCCATTAAATTGTCATTTTCTCTTTGAATCTCCTCCAATTGAGCATTTATTTTTTCCCTATCATACGATAATAGAGCTAGTTGATCCTTAACGTCATCGTTTACTTTTGCGAAGGTTTTCCGTAAATTTTTCAACTCGTTTTCGGCTCCTTCATACAAATTTCTAAGTTCAGCCACCTTAAAATCATATAAATTACAATTGGTATTAACATCATTAACTATTCCCTGAAGTGAAATTTATCCTACAACCAAAACATACACAGTACAAGAGACTCCCAATAGCAACAAACCTTTGCTTTATGCTCTTCTTTCTTTTCGTTCCACTTATCCTCCATAGTTTTCCGAAACTGAGTTTCTTTTACAAAATCTTCCCGCAGTTTTTCCATATTCATTTCAATCTTTTCCTTTTCTTTTTGAAGTTCTCCAGCCCTCCTTTGCTGTGTCACTAATTGAGCTTCATAATTGGCACATAAATCGCACGGAGAATTTTTAGACGGACTACTCGCTGATGATGATATTTTAACACAATTTTCATCTGACTTTGTAAAAGTATCTTGTTCGTCAAACGACTGTTTCGAACCCGGTGTTTTTGGAGAACAACTTGCACCCTCCTGACTAGTGTCATTTGGTAATTCACTTGAGGTTTTGTTGTGAGCACAAATATCACACGACGCGTCCCCCTGCTCGTACTTTTTAAGTTTTGTTTCAGCCCAGTGCAGTTTAACCGTTAAATCTTGTATTTTCTCCTCTAGAGGAATGACCAGAGATCGCAACACTTCAGTGTCTTCTTGGGCCTGAAAAAAATTTGTTGTGATTAATATTATTGTTAGTTTATATAATCAAATTGACAATGATAGATTTTTAATTACCTTCTTCATACTATCCTCAAGATTATCTTGTATGCGACCATCTGAATCATTGCCTAACTGACCTACAACTTTCCTAGCCAAAGTTTTTGCTCCAGACAACATGGTACTAGGTGCCAAAAGTATTCCTTCCTTTTCTTTTTCTCCTTTGTACTTACTCAATTGTGATTCTAGTATCTGAATCATCTGCTTATATCTTTTGACCTCACTCTGTGATGTGGTTGAGACTTCTAAAGAACATATCACAGATAAAATCGTTCATAATTAATCAAACTCAGATTTATTTAATTACTTGGGCATTGTGATGAGACCAGTAACAGGCATTTATTGTTTTTACTTTAATTTTATTTAACACAAAATATAATTTCAACCCTCATTTTGAAAACTATAATTTGAATTTCTTTATATTCTTCTTTAAGGTCAAAACTCAAACAACATACCCTGGACGAGTCTATTTAAAGTTGCAATTTCTGCTTGGGCCTTTTCTTTTTCAGCCTCAACCTCAGTTTCTTTGTCGATTCCAGCAATGCAAATCTGGCTTTTAGCATCATCTAACTCTTTTTTCAGTCTTTCAATCTCAGCTTCCAATTTAACATGTTCAGCTGTTAAATTATTTATTTCCTCCTCCTTTTGAAGGTAAAGTTTCTGAAGCCTGGCTCTCTGTGTATTAAAATTAGAGTGTATATTCTGTTTATCTTGTTCCAACACAGACACTTTATCCAATAGGTATCGTATTTGAATTTGTAAGTCTGCAAAAATAAAAATAAATAAATTTCACCCAAGAGTAATAAAGTTAACAAGGTGATCAGCTTCTAAAAAAATAATTTATTAGAATCATAAACATTTTAAAAATGAGCTTAACCTTAAATTTTATGTCTAACTAAAAATAATTTCCCTTCCTTCCAAAATGATGAATTACAGCTTGAGCACTATGACTTCCTAAGCTAGTAATTAATTACTTGCTCATTTCTAAGAATTATCTTAATGAAATACAATTCAATTGCTCAAAAGAATGAGTGAGGTATGCACACAAAAACCTGTTTACCATAATAAACTTAATTACCTTGACTAACATTTGACAAAAGACTAAAAGTTTGGCTTAACTAATTAAGTGAAATGACAATTCCTCCTTGAATCATTCGAAATGAAATTAATAAAAAAAACATCTGGTACAGATGAATGCAAAAATTACAATTATTTACCATAACTGTGATGATTAGAAGTGAATATTGAAGGTTTAGACGAAGAAAAAGATTTGATGTGAACCTCTTATTCTTTAGAATAACTCAGTAAATTTTAATTTTTTGTTTTGAAAAATCTGCTAACTAAAAATAACTGAATAAATCCAATTCACTGTCAAAATTTTCAAACACAATGCAAAATCGTTCGCCATTTTTGACATGATGACATTTCTAAATTAATGAATAAAATAAACAATCAAGGAAGGAGAGGAAAAAAAGATTAGCAATGATAGAACAAGTAATGAAACAAAATAAAAATAAAGTAAAAAAAGTTGTGTTCTATTTTGATGAATAAGAAAATACCTTAACCTATGAAAAATAAAAAAAATTTCAGGCGGAATTTAAGCCACAACCATAAGGAAACCGAATCATGACTAATTTATTGTGGACACTCCAGTTATCAAATTTTAGGGGAGATAATTTATCGAAAAGAACAATCAGGCAGTACAGTATTAAATGTGATAATGAGGGGAAAAAATTACTCGACAAAAACAAACATACCGTTGTCACAAGTTTCGTAATCATACTTTGATCCACCGTTCTCGTCTTCAATAGGATCCGACATTTTTCCAGATGAACGATTTCATCCGACGATTACGTATAAAAAAGGTTTAATTACTCTCGCATAATTAATCGAGATGAAATTAGTTAGTAAGCAAAGTTAATTCCACAAGAGCCAATCATTCCTTGACAAACGTGGCAGGAGACGGATTCGATTTGGTTTTGGTCGTGGTTTTTAGCAAGACACTTCGATCACCACGGTGTTTTACACCCTCCATTTCTTTTTTTTTTAAATCGGTGCGGACTTGCTGGTTTTATTTAAATTTTATTCTATTTGTTTTTACAAATTAACTAATTTTAAAATGGATGTTCAGAAGTCTTTAATTTTTCACCATATCTAGAGGGGTTTCAAAAAATTCTCTTTAACGTTTCAATCTTTTGCTCTAACTGTTAAATTCTGCTCGTGGTTCGAATCTTCTCCTAAGACTTATGATACGAAATTTATGGACTTTGTCAGGATCGTTCCTGTTGTATTTGCCTTTTTGTAATAAATTATGTTAATTCACTCTTACCTTCTAAGTTGTATAAAATTTTTTTATAAATAGTATGATTTTGTATGTCACTCAGCAAACTGAACTTCTTTTGCAAAGATCAAAACTTGAGGCTTCCCAATTTATTTTATTCAACTGATAAAGTATAATATTACAAAGCACAGAGTGCACAATTTTAAACTCTACCATTTTTTAAAACTTTGACTATAAACATTTCACAACCTTACCCATAAAAACCTAGGAATACTATTTAATATAGAGTTTCAAATATTAATATAAAACTAAATTCATAAGTACTCTAATGATCTTTCAAGCAATAATTCTTGTGACTGAGATTGTAGTAAAATATTTATCACCACTACAATCATTTCCACTAAAGGGTTGGAAAATAGATGACATCAACAAATTTTCCTTTCCTCTAATTTTTTTTTATTAATAAAATTACCTCTAAAACCAAACCCCACTCAACAGTTGGTTATTTATTTGCTACAATCTAAAAGCTCAAAAAGTTCTCTGAAAAAGATTTAGCGATAACATACTCACGATTTTGAAAACGGCCTACAGTAACTAACCCATAAACTTGAAGAACAGCTACGAAAAGAAAATTGTCGGAGCCCATTAGTAGCTCGCGAGCTTTCTTTCGAAGCAGGTAAGCTTTTTCATTAATGTCACGTCAGCATACCGATACTTTAAACAAAACCTTTTGAAATTAGAAATTTAAATGTTATTTACATAAAAAAAAATTTTTGTGTTACTTAAATTTAAATGTACTTTTGGGGGTGGAAGTAAGAGATTTTAAAAAATAATTATTTTAATTTTTGGAAATTTATTTTAGGTCTACCTAAAGGTTAATGCTTTCTCTATATTATAAAGAAATTTCATTTCTTAAAATGCTTAACACGCTTTCGAGTATGTTAACATCAATTCGTACAGTTGTCAAGACAACTAATTCCTTCGCTAGATGATATCGCACAAAACCAGAGGTCACCAATTGTTAACACTTTTCAGTTCATTTCCCAACAAATCATTTTCTTGTTGTATACTGTTCATCGTCGCTTGTTTTTCTTCACTTCTTAATAAACTCATCTTTGTTTAAGTTTTAATAATTCATCAAAATTTTTAAACTTCTGAGATTTTGTTAAAGTCTGTCATCATTATTATTGCTACCAGTCGTTTTATGATTTACTATCAATCAGCAAACTTCATACGTGCTATTCGTTGCTTGTTTAGGTTAGAAGAAATAAACCAACGCATAAATAATCGCAAAAGCGGTTATTACAAAAACAGCTTAAAAAAAAAGCTCATTAAAACATTAATAGCGAAAAGAAACTACGGCAGACACGCGAGGCGTTTTCCTTTGATAAGCGATTTTGAGGCTTGTTTATAATGTTTACTATACTATTCTTTATGATCGACGCCTCTGAAACATTCTTAAAGGTCAGTAAATATTTAGATAAATTTTAACTTTCGCGGATACAAATAAGACAGCTTAAAATAATCTCAGCTTGAATGTTTTCTCTTTTTTTTTTTGCCATGTCTACAACCAATTTAGTTTTACGACTTTACGTACAATAAATAAAAATTAGAAAATAATTAAAAAAAGCGCCAAATGATCCCACATGGCTTCGAATTCTCTCTCAACACTCCTGAATGACTTTGTCACGGCTACAGACTAAGCAATGCAATTAACTTAAGTCTTTAAATAAACGACATCAAAAGAACGCGTGAATTCATTCTCCTCAACTACACATTGTTCGATCTTAACTTATCACAGATCAAAGTGATCTTTACAAATACCTGGAAATCCGACAAGTAAGAATCGTCATGTTGTGACGTCCTTAAGATATTGTTTTTAAAACTCCTTATTGAATCTTTCGACTGATATAATATATTTTTTCTTATATTTTTAGGAGAGAACGTCATTTAACTGGATAACTAGAAAAAGTGATGTTCAATCGAAAACACCGATTTGTCATGTGATTATTTTAGATAAGATAGCTAGAAAATGATTTTTCCTCGTACGTAAAGGTCTAATATTGTTTTCTCTCTCTCTCTCTCTTTCTAAATTCTTGCTAGTCTCAGAGGTTTTAAATATTTTCGAATAGATAAGATACTAAGACAGTTTTCACCGTCTTCTCACTTAACACTCGGGTGCGAATATGTGCGTGTAGTTATAGGTTAGTCATTTATCCGGACTTTTTATTTATTTTTTACTAGATGTCTGACAAAAAGTTTTAAAATCTAAGAAAGTAGGTCAGAATGGAGCTTAGAATTCACAGAAGTAACACCGGCTCAACCAGATCTATATACTATCTTCTTGGAATACTCATATGTGTGGGAAAATTTTTGTTGAGTGACAGTGCAGAGACTACCACAGCATCCAACGGAACGAATAATGGTTTATTTAAAGAAGGAGGATTATCTGAGTCAAGACAAGAATCGGAAAATTATTCAAATCATACAGAAGAGACTGTTACAGAAGGGGGGAAGAATATCAGCAGGCCGTGGATTCCGAAATGCTGCGATTTGAATTACGGTTTTACATTTGAAAACAGATCCGTTTGTGTTATGACGGAAGACGAGTTCTTACCTGATTTTGAAGACTGGCCAGATTATTCGGAAAAAGCGAAAAATATGCCGGTGAGCAAACGCTACGAGTATTTTATTGGAGATCCCTGTCTGGATGGGAAGTAAGTTGAGCGAAAACTGATTAGCCTCGTAATTTAGTCAGCTATTGCAACTTTGCAAGAAATCGCGACTTAAATTTTTCTCAATGAATCAAATTCGAATTATGTAAACATAAACCGTATAAATATTATCCGTTATAATGGAAATGAAATAAATTATTGATATTAGATAAATTTACTTTTCAATCCAGCAAAAAGAAAATTATATCAATTTTACACAAAACAAAAATGAGTTAGAATGAAAATAAATAAAACGAAACTGCCATTCTCTTACTATCAGCAAGAGGAGGAGAATGAATGAATGAATGGATGAGTCATTTACAAACAGATTCTACATCTTCCTCTAAAATGCAAAAATGTAATGTGATATATTGACTAAGAGTAAATATCCGGGAAACAAAAACAAAAAAAAAACTTTCACATCCTGCTTTCTGGCTTCCGTCCCAGCCTTCTGGTTACAAATTTCTTACTTCAAAAATTTTTCAGGTATATATTGGATTTGGCAATGTATCCATATGATAAATATCTACTTTATACCAATGGAACTCTTCTGTATTTAGATCAATTATACAGTACACAAGAATTTTGCGTTGAGACACTAAACAATACGCTAAGAGTTTTTATGTGTTTTGGATCTGGTAAAGTGAATCCCGAGTTGGACTTCATGTTCATATTGTATGCTTCAGGTGAGTCGGTTTAGATTTAAATTTATAATTTAAATTAAATTTAACGTTTTGTTAATTGTTTTGAAGGTGAGTCCCTTCGACGCAACTTTGAGCTCTGAGTGTGCATTTTCTAATGGATAGTCCAGTACTTTGGTTTCTTTAAATTTCAGACTGAATTTTGTTTCTTAGAAACTTTTTTATTAGGCCAAACACCTACTCATGAAGTTTTATAAATTATGCATATTTTTATAAAGAATTATATTCTGTAACTGTTACACTCTTATTTATGTAAAAACTAACAAACCGAGTTCTTCATAAACTTTTGAAGCGGATTCGCCATATATTTGGACAATATGGAACAAATCTTAAACAGCCTATACAGTATAAATTGTTTGTGACAGGGTATATGACTAGAGAAAAATTTTCTTTTCATCATCAACAAGCCATAAAGAATCAAAATACATTGTCCTATTTATAATTAATCTGTTTCAGGGCTCATTATTTCTATACCGTTTTTGGTAGCAACAGCAATAGTTTATCTAAGTATTGAGATGTTTAGAGATCTTAGAGGGAAGACTTTGTCTTGTCATGTGTTGTGTCTAGCTACAGGATATTTTTTTCTTGCCCTTGTCCAGTTGGCATCGGATCAGTTGAATGAGGAATTTTGCATTGGAGTTGGTGAATGTTTTGCTAACAACATCTATAACATTCATATCCTTTTAATTGTTACTTATTAACCCCAGTTTCATTTGGTGTTTCAGGTTTCATAATTCAGTTTTTCTTTGTCGCTGCATTTTTTTGGTTGAACGTAATCTGTTACGATACTTGGTGTTGTATAAATAATGATTTTCGTTGTACTTTCACTCCGCCGAATTTGAAATCGGAAAAAAGGAAATTTTGGTATTATTCTATTTATGGGTGGTATGGTCCTGTGATTCTCTCCATCGTATCTCTTATTATGGACCTGGAACCTGCTATTCCCGAGTCGTATTTAAAACCAAATTTTGGACTTCAGTCTTGTTGGTTTTATTGTAAGTATGAAATATTATAGTTTTATTGAAGTGATTTTCTTTGGTGTGTTTGACAAGCTGATCTCATGATAAAGGTTTCGGCTGGGTGATGAAATTTTATTTAAGACAAAATATTTAAGCGATTTGTTATTTCAGCTGATGATGCGGCTTTGCCATATTTTTACGGCCCTGTAGGCATTATGATTTGTGTCAACATAATTTTCTTTATTTTGTCAATGAGAAAATTTACTTGGAACAGAAGAAGCGTAGGAAAACTCTAACTCAAAACAGGACATCAATAGAAGATATGCCAGAAAAGCTTATGTCTATCAACTTTTACATTAAAGCGTAAGTTTGAAAGCGATTTTTGTTTTGTGTATTATTATTTTTTATACAAACAAGTATATTAATCAAGTAGATAGTTTACAATTTACCTCCAGCCTTCCTATCAGAAGAAACCTGAATAATCTATCATCAAAATCTGATTACAAGCTAAGAGAATTAATATCTTAATTACATAATTATAATTGAATTCCATTACTTATTGAAAAATTAATTCAGATTACAGGAATGCGTATATCTATTCTGCATAATGGGCATCAACTGGACGGCAGAGGTTGTTTCATGGGCTGTAGGAGGCTCTCAAGCTATATGGTTGATTACAGATTTATTCAATGCGCTTCAGGTAAAATGTATTCTGAAAGCTCTCATTATTTTCTATTTTACTAAATCAAACTTGTATAGGCATTAAATGTTTTCTACATTTAATTTTCAGGGTGTTATGATATTTTACTTATTTGTTGTGAAACCCCGTTGTATTAGGAAAGAAGTAAAGCGGCAGATTGGCATTTTGTGGAAGAAAATAATTAAATGCGACTGTAGTTACAAGAAACAAACCAAACGTGTTAGTCGTCACTGGCATGCAAATATTCTAAGTGAAATAAACCATTCAAACTTTGATAGTGAAAATGGTATATGTTTGGAAATGAGTAAAACAATGCCAAATAATGTTTAATTAATGTGTGACTATAATGTGTGAGTTTTGAACTCAGAAAAATATCTAAAAGTTGCCTTAATAGTTTTTGATGTCATTTAAAAAAATGTGTCACCAGTATTTTAGCTAAATTTATTTATTTATTTATTCAAAATAAACTGAATCTGATTTTAAAAACTTGTTACGTTTATTAATACAATGAAACTTAATATTTTTCATTTTTTCAAATAAAGTGACTTGAAAATTATATTTGTTTTTTTCTCTCGAAAATCTTAAAAGTTAGCCTACAAAGCCGCTAATGTTCAAGTCTTTTGTTTGGTTATTTATACTGGTCCTAAAAGAGAGTTAAAAGCTTTTTTTATGTATATAATTCGTTCGAATTTCGTTCAAACAAAATAACTTCGAAATAACCGTTAAAATTTTAACGAACAACCATCATCAGCAGTTTTATGATTAGATTCATTTCCGTTTTATCTCTATGGTTTATACCTCTATGACATTTCGGGAGGATGTTAGGGAGGCTTTTGTTTGTGAACCTCGGCATCCATCTTTAGATTTTGTGAGTGCAATCGAGTTTTTGTAAATCAGTTAAAAGACTGTCGTTAAAATGTCTGGAATCGCAATAGCGCGTTTGGCGGAAGAAAGAAAAGCTTGGCGTAAAGATCATCCGTTTGGTTTTGTGGCACGTCCGTGTAAAAATCCAGATGGAACTCTCAACTTGATGTCTTGGGATTGCGCCATTCCTGGTAAAAAAGGAGTAAGTTGTCATTTGAGACTATCTAAAAGCTTTCTCGTGGTTGTAGGCGTTGGCAAAATTGTCAAAACTATTACCGGTAGTTTTGTTTTAAAATCTCAGTGTTACTTTTCGAAAAAGTGTTGTGTATATGCTTTTTTCCTACCTGAGGAGTTGTCAAAAATATAATCAATAAAATTTTAGCTTTTTGGTTTTTATTGTAACATCTGGCTGTTGAAATTTTTATTTTAGCTTTCAGACTACTTACAAGATCTGACATTTTTTGTAATTTTTCTTTTTACAGACACCATGGGAAGGTGGTCAATATAGATTAAGAATGATTTTTAAAGATGATTACCCTTCAAGTCCTCCAAAATGTAAATTTGAACCTCCATTATTTCATCCAAATGTATATCCATCAGGCACAGTATGCCTGTCTCTCTTGGATGAAGAAAAAGACTGGCGTCCTGCTATCACAATCAAACAAATATTACTTGGAATTCAAGATCTTTTAAACGAACCTAATATCAAAGATCCAGCTCAGGCTGAAGCGTACACAATTTATTGGTGAGTAAACGATATGCTATTATTTCATAAGAAGTACGTTGTGAGTTGAGTGTATAAGATTCCAGTGTGTATGTGATCATTATTGCAGTGTCTAATTTATGGTTATCGAAAAATTATTATTTATTTTTTATGTTTCAGTCAAAATCGTTTAGAATATGAGAAGAGAGTTCGAGCACAAGCCAGAGCAATGGCACCTCAAGAGTAATCCTACTTACCAAGAAACTATAAGAGATCAGAAAATGGCAGTTCTTGAGAACTCTTAAGTTTGTAAATTGTTGAAGTAAAAATGGTATTTGAAGCATGTTCATATTATTTCCAGCTGTATTTTTCCACAGTTGAGTTTGTATGGTGAAAAGTGATGAAAAAAAAAATTTTCACAATGACTTTTATCGAAAAGACCATAATTTTTTTTATTTGCAATTCTCCCAAACATTGTGTTTAAAAAATAGTACTCTCAAAGGAGACAGTTAATTTTAAAAAGTGGCTAAATATTTCTTTTTTTGAAACATTCGTAAAATTAAATTACTGACAAAAAATTATTCAGAACAAAACATTTATGTTTGTAGGCCAAATGAAAAATATTTTACAAAAACACTTATACATTTGTGCATCCCATTAAATAAACTACAACCAATTTTTTCATTTTTAGCTTAATTAAATTTATTTAAAATCAGCATGAGGTGTTTTTTTTGTCCTTACCCCTAATTTCTAGAATGCTGTTGGTTTGTTAATATTAAGTTCGTAATGCCAAAAATTAGTAACAGTTGATATATGATCAAATTATGGTGATAAATAAATGGTCAGTTGTATCTGTAGTTTTTTCTTAAAAATTCCATAATTTTAGTAAATGAGCATCACACATAGAATAAAACTTTCTCAGTGCTTAAAGGATTTCCGATTACAGTTGTTAGGTATTAGAGATTACTCGATTCACTATAAAAGGTGATTTTTCAAACATTTAGACTAATAGTTTGTTAGGTTTAATACATCTTAACACATTGATGGACACAATGCTTCATGGCATGCATATCAGATTTTGAGGTGACTACAAAAGCTTGTCTATCAACTTGTTAAAACAGTATCAAGTCTATCACTAAGTTTTAGGTAGTTTGTATTATAGGAACTAAAGAAAGTGTTTAAAGTCTTAGAAATTTTCAAAAGGTGATATATGTCGATTTATTAATTCAACTCATGCTCTAGGCTTCTCATTCTGTTAGATTTTGTTAACTGGGGTGTGATTGTATCTGTTAACAGAATATTTTGTAATCTAGGTCTACTGACATCATCTGTAGTCAATTTCTTTCTGATTTTGTAGCAAAGGTGATTATATTTTCAAATATTTAAATCTATCTTGGTAATATTGTTTTATTTTTCGCTCTGGTTAAACTTTTTTGTGTTAATCACCACACCAAAAGGGTTGCGTCTAAGCAAAGTTAAGTATATCTTGATATATATATTAATCTATACATACTATTGAGTTAGGACGGGATGCTTTTTTTCGTATTATTTCTTTCAACTCAGGAAACCTAGACAAGTATAATGTACTGTGTAACAGTTCTAAGGTCACACCCTATTGGAATATATTAAGTGTTCTAAAAGATTTTCATAGATCCTAGGATGTTTAGATCTATAATTACAAATAAAATAGTAAAGAGCCTTTATTATGCCGGAGCCAAACTAAAAACCAAGACATTAGGAGGCTTTACTTAAAAATTTTTATTTAGAAAACTCAGGTGTCTAGAAATAATAAAAATTCTAAATTAATAGAACTGGAAGAAGCGAAATTGAATAATTTTCATTTTTGTAATATATATAGTAAACTTACAAATAATGTAATTTCCAGGATGTGTAGTTATTAAATAAAATCAAACCAATTTTAAAAAGTACATAGCATTATGTTTATTTTATAAAATTCCTTTACCGAACTATCGACTTCTGTCGTTCAAACTTTTTGAAAATACTCGACAAGTCATTCAAAGTCCTAGCAACAATTCTGTTAAAAAGAGAAAAAATTTCTTAAAGATACTTTACAACTTCGAATGAGGAAAAAATTTTCAAAGAGGCAAATGGTAATTGACCGATGATCGGCACACCTTTTCAGAATGTCAAGAAGTAAGTTATGCGAAACTTTTCTTTTCCACTAATTAATACAAGACAACGAATCTTAAGTTCACTGTAGTCGTTTTATAACGGTGGCTGAGATCACATTTATGTTCTCGTTTATCGAGAACTGCTCGAACTAGATCGAGAATAACGCCTCCTCCTAACAGGGCTGCGTGAGCGAGACCTCCTTCTTGGTGGTGACATTCTTCTGCCCCGATTCATCATGGGAGAGCGTCTTCGGAATCTGAAACATTAGTGGAATATATGATGAGGTCGATATATATTACCCAGTTTATTGTTATTATTCATCGTCTAGAATTTGACTAAACTTACCTGGGAGGTGTTCTACGCCATCCTCTTAATGGCGGAGGTCCTCTCATCATTGGTGGTGGAGAACGCCGAAGAGGCAAAGGTCTAGGTTTCGGCAGTAAAACAGGAGCTGCCGTGATTTCTTGCCCATCGATTTGTCCTGAGACAACAAAAAATTTTCTCTTTTTATGAAATGATCTCTTTCTATGAAAAATTAAATGTTTACGAATGCAACACCGCATAATTCTAATTACCTCCATCCATGTGTTTCATGGCATTTTCAGCCTCGTCAGCAGTTTCATAATCGATATATACAAAACCGCGGTTGTTTTGATGGAATCTGTCCATTTGGAAATCTACCGATCTGATGGTTCCGTAAACTGAAAATATTTCGATGATGTGTTCTTTGGTCACATTTCGGGTCAGATGACCGATGTGTATTCTCGTCGGCCTTGGAGTTATATCGCGATCTTTTCTCTTCCTTTTAGGCGACAGTGACCTGTTATCGGAGAAACAAAGTCTTAAGACCTTCTTTCTTTTTGTAAATTTAAAACTCACTCAAATATTCAAAAGATTATGTTCACTGATTCTCATTTACCTCGATTTCCCCCTAGTCTTCCCTTTGTCTTTATCTCGTTCCTTTTCCTTATCCTTCTCCTTGTCCTTTTCACGATCTCTCTCCTTTTCTTTTTCTGGTTTCTTACGATCTTTTTCCTTATCCTTAAAATCTTTGTCTTTGTCTTCTTTCTCTTTTTCCTTTGATTTGTCTGCTCTCTTCTTATCGGGACTACTTCGAGCTGCCTCTACTGGCCTAAAAGATTAACAAAGTTCTTAGTTACTCAAGGATAACAAAAAGGGATGCCGACATTAAGTCAAATCACATCAATCGACCGCAAACATAATCGAAAGTTCATATCAAACTCACTTCCTCTTGGTTCTAGCTTTCGCTGCCGAACTAGCGCTGGAGGAACTTGAACTAGACGAAGACGAACTGGATCTTGAACTTGACCCAGAACTAGACGAAGAACTGCTCGGTGAACCACTTGAACTGTGAGAGCTACTTCCAGACGAACTGTACAAATAAATAAAAAAAGTTTTTGAAAACACCTTTCGAACATAGGTACGTGAAAAAGCTCACTGCCGGCCTTACAAGCACCAAGTTAAATAAAAACAAATTTGGCAACAGTGAACCGGTTCCTAATGTTTATTTTTTTTATGAAAAAATTATTGTAACGAAATTATAAAATTATGTTTTGTTAGGCTAGGAATAAATCTTTAGTACTTATTACAAAAAAAAAAACATAAAAATGGAAATTCAACTCATCAATTTGCCACAAGTTTGTTTGGAAGAAATTTTCAAAAAATTACCCTTCGCTGAAATATCTAAACTGGGAGCAACATGTAAATACTTCAGAGAAATCGCCAAAACAATATTTCGTTTGTATTTTAAAAAGCTTGAAGTTATCATTGAGACAGAGATGGAAAAAATAGAGACGGAAGCGAGCAAGCCAGACAGTATAACCATTTCAGGCCATTTACATTTGGCTCTTTTGCATTCAGTAAGAATTAAGTTATAAACAATAATAGTGCATAAGTACATTTTTAAGGAAGCACTAGGGGCATCAATAATGCAGGTTTTGAACAAACTATTAATCACAAATTACTTAGCTCACTGAACAAACCCTAATTCCAGATAAAATTTAACTTCTTTCACACAATCACAAATACTAAAATTGCTTGTCTTAACGAATATCAGTCAAATCTATCATAAACTGGACATTTTGATCTCTAACTTTACAAAATTAGCATCTGAGTCATTCAATCCTTAGTATTTTTTGCGATGTTCAGTCGTCTGTACTCAGCACAACCCTTTTATAGGTCATGGGCCTTCAACTTTTTAGGTTAAAGAGCCACACTGACTCCTTCAATAAGTTCCAGGGTCCAACTATATAAATCTGATCATGTGAAGTCGTTCCCTGTAGTTTTCATTAGTGAACTTAATGCACATAAGAAAACAATTGTCAGCAGCAAGTTAGAGTCACAAGTTCATTTTAAAAAATCACCTTATGTTGCTTATTATTATTATAAAATAAAAATGGCGGGTCGGTCTTAGTGTACAGCTAAGCCAAATCCTAGCTCCAGGGAAATAGGCTCAAAAATATAAAAGTTTGGTATGATACAATGGCGAAACCCACCGCACCAATATTCCAATCACACAAAACCCATCCACCGTTTCAGGTTCTAAGAATCTTACTATCAGAGGCCAAAATGTTAAAAGCTCATTGCTGGAGGTACATAAGAAACCCGAACTACGATTTCTGTTTCCCTGCCGGTGCCATTTTGGATGAATTCGAACGGATTTTAATAAACGTTCGAAACAGAACCCTCAAAAAAGACATGGAACCCGAAATAACAACGACACTTTTTCACTTGGGAGAAACGTTTTACGATTACTTTGATTTCAAAATCGAAAATCACTTCCGCGAATCATCAGAAATGGAAGTGAAGATTACATCAGAAACAAACAGACAAACTTTCCTCCCCAATATTTACAATTATATACAGAATTTGCCCAGAGAAACGCTAGTTGACGTGCATAAATACACGAGGAAAAATGAGAAAGGAAATACAGTCTACAGCCTTCACATTTCTCCAGAAAGAGAAACTGCTGAGAACATGAGCGAATCAGGTAATGGTCCAACGGTTTCTGTCGGTTACTGCGATTACCTATCACAATTCCAACCAAAAATTTCTTTCAAACTTTCATTTCAGGATGGAATGAAAAAACATTGTTTGGTGTGAAAGTATTAGACATTTTAAACTGTTGTGCTTCGAGCAATTTTCACACTTCACTTTTACATAATTGTGAGAATGATGGCTTTAAACTGAAGACAGAATGTGAATTAAGAGACATAAATGTTTTAGAAGCATTACCAACTATAGGACTATCACTAGCAACTTCTGAGGTATTGATTTTAGTTACAACCTATGTGGTAGATGTTTTGAACTTGAAAAAGGAAATCCTCAATTATAATGGCAAAAGCAAAACTTACATAAAGTTTCTAATTTCTCTTTTTAGAAACAACTTAATAAAATCTGTAGATACATAAGAAATAATGTGAGATGGACAAATTTATTCCATCCCTTACAAGACCTTTGGATGCTTGAAGATGCAATCGAAATTAACAGGGATGTTGATACAGCCTCAGCCCTTCTCAGGCAATGGAAGCTTCAAAGAGTATCATCCAGGTTAGTTATTTATAACTTTTCTTTCAAGTTGAAAGATGGAAAATTTTTGAAGTGAAGCATGTAAATGTTTTCTTTTAGATTTACAATAGGCAACACCATAAATGATGTCTGTCAATATGACTATAGAAAAATTATACGAAGATTTAAAAATCGTTTTGGATTATTAATTACGGCATCATTAGAATGTCCCACAATAAATAACATACCATTAAAAGTACAGAACTGTTTTGAAACAAGTTATCTCAATTTGAAAAAGTCACAAAATTTGGATGAAAATAACTTGGAGTATGATACATTTTCTGAAGCTTCTAATAGCATGAGTAAAATGGAAGAGATCGAAATGGAAGCATGGAATGGTAATGTTGCAGTATATAAATTTCATTTGGAATTGAAAATTCAGTATCCATCATTTTTAAGTGAAACAGTTAGGGAAGCAATACTTAAAGTTGATCAAATTGGAGAGGAAACTACAGTGGTAACAGATGGAGATGATATGAGGAAATCTGCAAGTTGCAGAGCAGATGATGGATGTGAAGATAAAAATATCTATTGCAACTAAATCTTAACTTGAGAAGAAATTATTCTGTGATGGTCATGTACAAAATATGGTCATTTTGAAATTTTCAATGAAATAATCTTAAAGTACATAGTTTACTCTGCCATAAACTGTAAGAGAACCAAAACAAGTTAATCTTAACATTAATAAACCCAGTATGAGACAAAGTTAACTAACCGCCCAAAATTTGTTATGAGGAATTATTAAATTCTTGATCGACCGGTTTCACAATTTCGGTGATAATTATATTAATATTACCTTCCACTACTGCTACCGCTACTACCAGTAGAAGATGCTGATTTAGATCGTTTTTTCTTTTCCTTCCCACGATCTCTCTTATTTTCTTTATCGGAAACATCCGATCCGGCACTTTTTTGGCGTGGGTCGCGGGCCCTGGAAGTAAACAACAAACTACATAATTATCTCCAGTTCAATTTATAAAAAATTAATCAAAACAATAAAATAATACAGAAAATACAAAAAAGTACTTGCATTTTTTTGTTTAAAACATAAGCCTATAAGAGAAAAAAATTTTAACCTAAAACACTATACCCGGACTCAAACAAAATGGTAGACAAACACCAGTAAACTTCCAGTTCGAGATCGATATACCTTTGAGAGTTCGAGAGTTCGATATATCGAATCGAGTTACTTTGAATGTGATCTATGAATACGCACTGTGTTCGTTTTAATTCATATTATGAATACAGATAATATCGTTTTTAAAAATTTGTTTTGTGCTTCAAAAATATCTTTCTAAAAGATTTAAATCACAAAACTATTATTTATTCGACATGTATTTTAAAGGTATCGTAAACATTTTGGTTTAAAAAAAATTTCTTTAATCAGTTTCATATGATTGCTTGATGTCAAAACACATTTGACACTTATGGTCATTTTGAAACCTCGGTTCATTGTTGCTTTATGTATTGGAGCAAAAAATTTTTTGTATTATAAAGCACTCCAGTTGAATTGTTTAAAATGTTAAGAAGAAGGTTTTTTTGGCTAATAAAATCTTACGTTAAAAATAAAACCAACTTATGTCGTATATACTTAATACAGTATGTGTATACATAAGCCAGGTTTAAGTTAGGAAGAAAGTTTTGTAAAATATTCTTGAAATTTTTGTCATTAATTACAATTACTAAATCAAAGAAAAAGACAAATTCGAATAAATTACCTCCAAGTTTCTCGGCAAATTCCTTCGTAACGAAATCTTACAAAACTTTTTGTAAAGCGATTCGCAGCAAAAATAGTGCAAAACTTGCTCTCCTTTTTCGAAATCACGTTTTGGCTAATGTAACGACATACTTTAGAAAAATATATGTGCTTTCTTTTAAGCGCCGTCCGAATGTTGCACACACGTTTTCATCCTAAATAAAATTTACTGTTTTTTCCCTGCCAACATCTTTTTTTTCTTCCTACAAAGTAAATTTGGTTTTGCTAAAAATTTATGAAAAAACATTTAAGCAAGGGTCCTGTAATATGAGGCAATTATATGGGTCTCACATAAGGTGTGTTGTGTAAAGTTCGTTAATTCAAAAAATCCCAACAAGTAACCTTTCAGACCTTTTTCAAATATGGTTGTAATAATTTTAGAAAGTCTGATTGTCCAAAAGGGAGTGATGAAATAAAGATTTTTGTTACATAAAATTACTCTTTACCATTGTAGTTTTGTTTTATTTTTAAAGAGTTTTAAGTTGTTGTGAATTCTTTATAAAGATTCATAAATTCAATAATGCCCTTTTTACACTTTCAGAATTTGGGGCTAAATTCATTTTTAGTAGGTTTTCTAAAGCAGAATGACAGATTTAAGACCAAGAAACCATCATAGCTGACAATGAGACATTTGAGAAGTTTGTAAATTGTTTTTGTCATGTTCATAAAGATTAAGTGATGGAGGAATCACATAACTCAATGGCTTCAAGGATCTAAGAATTTAAATTCTAAGCAATTGTTCATTTTCACTCTTCTCTGTTCAGAATGTACTTTCTCAGTCAACCATCATTGTGATGTCTTACCATGTAGTTCATGTTTGGATTCACGCCTAGGTTTTTCGATTTTATAGTACTTCCGGAGTTGCGCACTCATATCTTGTGCATCGTGTTTACATGTCATGTGTTCCCAGTGTAAGTGAAATTGTGCACTGTATAGTATTACACCAATTATAATTCTGTATAAAGGTATAGTCGCTTAGTCATTCGCTGGGTGTCTTCTTCCTCTTTTCTCCCGTTTCAATTCGTCTTTACTGTTTTGGTTTTCTATTTTTTCTCAGACCCTCACGCTGTTGTAGGTTTTGATGACTGATTCTCAGCACTATCACATCTTTTTTGAATTTGTGATCTTGAACCTGGTTGTGTGAACGTCACGCGACTAGAAAAAAAAATTAAATTCACTTTCGAATTTTTTATTCTCCTACATTTACATTCTGTTTTGTCCTTCTTTATGTTCTTCTATTCCACCGTTGAAAAAATAAATTTATCTTTTGGTGAGAATGAAGACGGGGAAAAGAACATTACGCCTAAAGGCAGCGATTTAAAGAAAAATTTAAGTATCAAGTACTTTTTTCGATTTTTCCACATCTGTTGCCACCATGCGTTTTCTCAACCGCCATCTAACAAACTTTTTTACTTCAGCACTTATAAAACTTTTTTTTTCTCTCTCCCTCTCTCTCTCATTTCTTTTTTTGAGAAAAATGCAATATTCGTTTTCAAAAGAGGAGAAAAAGAAATTTTAGTTTAAAAGGAAAAGAAAATAATATTGGAGATGATGGGAACTCGAGTTACAAAGAAAATACCCACCGAGTTGTAAAATGAAAAAAAAATCGTAAAAGTAACATTTAATGGGGGAATTAAACAAAATTGAAGAGTTATTAATGACCGTTTATGTCGGATTGGACTGACCAAAGTATAATGGGAAATGGAAAGAGGAAGTAAAAGAAGATATGAGGCACAAACAAAACATAAAATTCTCTCGTAAGTTCTCGATAAACTCTTCGTTTTGAGATGAGATAAACTGTTTTTGACTGAAAATGGAACTGAAAGTGTTTTGTTTGGGAAATTTTTTTTTTAGAAAAAGGGATTTAGAGTGTTAACCGAAATAATTGTGTTTATCTGTTTTAAAACTTTCTCAGAGAGGGACAATCCTTTTTTGTGTATAACTTTTATTTTGTTATCTTCTATATTTTTATGTAGGAAGGCTTACAGAACGACATCTCCTTCTTATTTGGTACTATGCAAAGATTTAAATTGACTTGAATTTTGATTGGCGTTTAATTTATCTCCTCTTGATCAAAGTTTTTGTTTAACATTAACATTTCCAACGAATGCTACAAATTCTCTTTAAAAGTTTCGACTATAATAGACAAAAGTATAAACAGGACCGTTTTCCCCGAAGGGAAATGGAATTTTCTTTTTCCCTTTTTTATAGAGTCTTTGAGAAATCTTTTAGAAAACTATAGGTGAGTGATACTCTTGATTATTTTATAACCCTTTTTTGTTCTTCGATAAAGTTTTTACGCTAGGGAATTTCATTTTATTGAAAATTCTCCAAAGTTTTTTTTTAAGAACCTTCTTTAAAGTTTTTAGAATAAAAATTTAATCTTCTCTATGTTACTCCGGTAACTTTGCTCCGATGTGACTCTTTTTATATTGATATCCGATTGCAGTATACGCAAAGGTATGTTGTTTTATTAGAATAATGGTTTTCCTTGAGCTCAGTTTTAAATTTCTTCTTTGATAGATACAACTTTTTTCGTTCCTTGTTCTTTTTATTCAAAAGGTCACATTCTCAGTTTAAAAATTGGAGGAAAAAACTTTGTGAAGGTAATAGTCGGACATAAAGTCGTCTACGTCTTTCTAGTTTTTGAGCACTCGAAATGATTTTTTGTAAATAAAATTCTCAGGATTTTGTGTAATGAAACAGTATCGTAGGTTCTTGCATGTAGTCTTTGTTCAAATGCTCTTATTTTTGAGTTGCGTATACAATTAGCCTTTCAAAAATGTCGTTTAATAAATAAAGTTGACATTCAATTAATTAACCTTTCCAGATATAATAGTAGTATCATCCAGAGAGATATATTTTTCTTATTATATAATGTGTGACCTTTAGTTTATTAGATTTCTCACGTTACACCCACAACTCTAACTTCTGTTGAACCGAAGCTGGAATCTTAACAAGCTCTAAATCTGTCTAATGCAGTGTTTCCCAACCTTTTTTAGGCCTTGCCGCACCTTAACATTTCTAAAATTTTATGCTCCCCATACATACTTTTTATACAATACATATAAATATATTTGTTAAATCAACGGTTAACTGGAGGACACTTATTTCAAATTGACACCAACTGAATGATGTGAAACTCTACAGAAGTTGAGTTGGGCCAATCAGGTGCGAACACGGCGTTGTTTAGCGAGTTTTAAAGCGTCCGAATTTCCATACGACAGGAGAATACCTGGTTGATATTTTGGTAAATTATACCTAATAGTTATCTACAGAATTTTTTAAAGAATTTGCCTGTTTTGTTAATTTGTCACTGACATCTAGCATTGTATTTAAATAACCCAAAGCGAAAGGGTTAAAGTCGTGTCGAGTCCACTTTTAAATCACCCCCTGTGAGGCGTGGACTCCACATTGAGAAACACTTGTCTAAGGTTCTATTCAAAATTCCCCAAAAGATGGAAATTCACCCAAAAGTATAAAACTCCAAGTGCCAAGTGATATCTTTCGACACAAAATTTAGTTTGCATTAAAGCCGCCCTTAAACACAACACACTTTTAACGACAATATCAGCTGTTTAGCACAAGGAAAATGTCACTAAACCCTGAGGTTCACAACCCTTAGGTTTTATAGGATCCACCGCAAGCTAGAAGTTTCCGGAAACCACTAGAACTCTCCAGAACTTTCCTCTCCCATAGGTCATTATGGGAGAAGGCTCTAATAGGCTTCAAAGCATATTGCGATGGACCTGCTACAACCTGTGTTTGAATTTGTGTCAAGGTTTTGCAGGAAGAGCTAAAACGAATTATACTTCCAACCTCAAATTATCGAATTATCGATTATGTAAAAGAAATGAGATTTCAAAAACCTAAAACACAACCTTCCTTCTTTAGCTCTTCGGTACTCCATGAAAAACCTTGACAAACATTAATTTAACCAGACGAAACAAAAAAAAGGAAAATTAATAACCAAAAACTCAACAATATTTCCCAAAAACCTCAATTTTTCATTTGAACTCTAGATATATACTAAAAATAAATAAAAAAAAAGAAATCAAAAATATTAATAAAATTTAAAAAACATTTTACTAAAACCGATTTCAGAACCGCACATAAAGTCAAGATATCATTAAAGCAATAAAATTTAAAGCGTTGAATGGTTTAAACGGAGAAAAAAAAAAGTGGAAAATTATTTGAAAGTATAGGGGAAATTCTGTCGGAAAACCACCACCAAACGGAGGGTTTTTCAAATCGCTTTTACAGTAAATTTTGCGTTTTAATTGGGAATGACAGCTTAAAACATTAAAATGAACATGTAAAGGAAGAGCAACATGAAATAGGTGTATCCAGCAAAACCGGTCAGTTTGAAATCGTTTCCCCAAGATGAACTGGGATATCGATCCGCAACCGTTAAAACGGAGATTTGAAAACCAAAAATTATGCGGGCTCATGTTCCATAAAAATGTGATAATCATAGTCACAATTGGAAAGCAGAGGAGGAAGAAGGGGCGTGATTCATATCAATTGATATTTAATTTTAATTTTAATTAAAAAAACTGGAAGGTTGATTTTGAAGTGACACTTAAATTTATTTGGATACAAAATGAACAGGGTGCCCGATAATATGGTTTGTTCTTATACGAATGTGTTTAAATCCGAATGAAACGGTTCGTTGTAATACATTTTTATGTATGTATGTGTATGTTAATTGACGTTTGCACTCGTTAGCTAACTAGTCAGTGTTTTGTCAATTGAATATTCATATATGTTTCATTTTTTGTAAGAATTAATTTCAATTTAAATTGTGAATAAGTAAAAAATAATAATTTTTTGGGTGTGAACAGCTCCAATATGGGTGTTTTACAATTCATCCCCAATATGTTCAACCTGTAAGCATCCTGTATTTGTTTTTAATTAGTTTTCAGAGGCCGTTTTCATTCTGAGTTCAAATTATTACACATGTGACTCGTGGCCGACACTTGGGCTGTAGGTGACATTCATACACATCACACATGGCTTTGCGTGTAAAAAAAACTGTTTAAACTTGTCTTGCACGTGCGGCTTGCTCAAACAACATACATGACACTTGGGCTTACATGTACACTGCAGGTATCATCCATGTAGAGGAAACGTATAGGTATCTGTGGAAGTTCACGTCATGTACACTGCAATTCTTTCCTTTGATTTTCTGTTTCAATTTATTCTATTTTCTAAATGACCTCCAATAACGCTGATACGAGGTTACTATTTGTCTTCACTTTTTTCTTTCTGTATTTACCTTTCCTTTAAGTATATGTATAAGTTCTGTCACTTTGTTATCATATAGTCTGTATAGAAAGCCCTAAAATTCAAGATCTTAACCTACAACAGCGGTTAATTAAGTCAACAGACTTAATTCGTTTTGAATTCATTTATACATCTGTGGTACAAATTAACAGTCTAAATTAACAGTGTAGGACGAAGGTGTTTGACACGTGTATTTGCACGTACAAGTAAAAGGACACGTGTAATGCACGTGCAAATCCACGTGTGTGACACGTGTATGACAATTGTCTAAAATGGACGTACACGACAAAAGGATTTGACACGTATAATTACAGGTACAGGTGCATTGCACGTGTCACCCACGTGTCAAACACCTTGTTCATACTCTGTCGATTTAGATAAGTGTTCTGCGATTGTCTGATACGTGTTCTCGCACGTAGGTGGTGACATGTATCACAGGTGTCTAAGCTACCAATATCTGATAAAGATGAACTAGGTATATGCACTACGAATGGCTTGACGTGAGAGACATGTTCCTAATCAACTTGTTGACCTTTGTGCGGAAGAAGAAGCGTGTTTTGCCACGTACAACAGACGTATGAACAATGTATGACAACGTTTAATTAAAGTGACGTGTGTCGTCCGTGTGTCACAATAAACAAAGAGTGTGTCTCGAGATAGTAAAGTAATATTAGGAGCCTCATTAAAATTTCTCACTCTGGTAATTAATTAATTTATTTTATCACTACTTTGTTGAAATAAATAAAGAAATGGATAGGGTTTGAAATATACAATTCATATAATTATTATTTTCATGTTTTATTGTATTTTTGTTTTGGAAAGAGACTTGATTAGGGTTTAATTAAATTCTTTTATTGTTAATTAAAGCTCGAAATAATTCACTTATTTAATGAAAATCAGTCAAGGAAATTTAATGTATTGATATAAACGAGAACTTAACTAAATTTCCCCGGAAAGGAAATATTAATACATCGTCTAGTCCACAAGACCACTTACATTTATTTAATTGAAACAACGCGTTGATTATTTATAATATTATAAATCAAAAATTAAAGAAAGGAAAATTTTAATTCCGTCTCTTACTTCCTACTCTAGATGTAAATCAAATGCTTTTAGTCCCATAAATTTAATATCGAAGTCAACCTGTTTTAGATTTAATTTCCATTTCGAAATTAGTATATTGTAATTCTAACGAATTCTTCCTTCTTAGGCTCATTTGCATTTAGAGGTGAGAAGTGTTGACTTGCGATTAGCATATCCAACAGAAATTTCAGTCCTGCCTCCGAACAATACTTTGCCTTTTGATATCTCATTATTTTGCTATTTCCAAGTCACAACAAAAGCATTCGTTTTGAAGGGCCGTTCTTTATAAGTAAGTTAAGAAACCCTTTTCGAGTTATGCTAATTTTATGCCTATTTTCTTTAAACGAAAAAGGCAAATTTCACTCAGGGACCCGTTTTCTTTCTCTGTCCCGAGCTTGAGACAGAACGTCAAAAAGTCGAATAAAAAAAATCCGAAAATTTATTTTAAAATCAGTGGCGTTTGGTGATGCGTATTAATAAAGGTTTGTGTGATTCTTAACGATTTTTAAATTAATATGATGTGTATAGATAACTTTCAATTACTCAAATTCACTATAAGTGTCTAGTAAATTGAATCAGTGGAACTGGTTTGAGATTTTTCGGTGGCAGCACTTTTGGTGTGGAAGGTTAGCTACTCTAAAGCTCATTTTGGCCGCTTTAAAATTGTACGGAAGCTATCACGCATTTAACAACAGAAGAGAATCCATTCACAATATGCTAATAAGTCAGTTGTGATGAGTATTTCCGACGGGTGTCATCATACAATGAACACTATCTTTCATCCGACCAAGGTTCCAAAACTGGACATCTGTAATTCGTCAGATAAGTTCATTACAATCACGCTATCCGAAAATCCTGAAAAATCTTTATCATCCGACTAAGTCTGAACAACGACAGGAGTGATTGTTCCAGGGCTTTTTTGAACAACACGCCACTGTTAAAAAACAAGAAAAAGGATTTCTCAAAAGATAGATGCTCCGTATAAGAACAAGAGCTTTAGATGAAATAAACCAGTAGGGAAAAAAAACTAAAATGTGGATACGATTTGGAAACATCCGATCGCTATATTTCAATAAAAATGGCCGAAGCTTAAATCGTGTGCAACCTCAGCATGTGCTTTTATCCCTCAGTAAACTCCAGTCATTAAAAACATTCGAAAATGGAAAAGAAAAGGACAAAGTAAGCAACATTTTGCAAAATTAATTTGTAGAAACCCATTTTTTCCCCCCGGTAACTCGGACATTATTTTCTTTTTTTTATACTGAAACCAAAACGCAAATTGGTTTTAGAGTAAATAAAGAGGAAAAAAAGTTCTGGTTGACCAAGTGCAATAAAACTCTAATAAAACTCGTTATTGTTGTAGTCTTATTGTGTCTTTATTAGTAGAAAAGTTTAAATCCGGATTTTTTCCCCCAACATGAGAAGAACTAACGTTTGAATTATGTTGGCCATAAAATTTCGGGACAGACAATTCTGCACGCGATTAGATGAACGGAGATATTTTGCTAAAAAGGAAAAAAAAATGATGGCTATTACACGGTACTTGGAAACCCTATTTTCTCCGAACGCCTCAAGAGGTAATAATGCTCTTAATAAAACGTGGTTGGTTCGCGATAAAAAATAAGTGCCTCCGTCTTCGTTTCTTTGTTTTTCCCTCCCTCAACATATACTGCCCTATATACTCCTCCGTATATATTTTAATATTCTCGCGATGAATCTTTATACCCTATCGTGATTAGGTTTAGAATGTGGGACGCTCAAAGTCCAATATCGGTAAGGTTAGTGGTCGATAAATCGGGACTGTTTGGTTTCCTGAATGCGGCTCTGCACAAATGACCACAAAATACGGTCTGGGTCTCACTCAATTTGAGAATGAGGTGTGTCTCTTATCAATAATTATTTAGCTATTATCTTTAAAACTCAAGGCAGTATTTTATTTAACTTCCCGGCATCGCCCTCTTATTTCATAAATACTGCACACTTCTCTGATGAACTAAATTTTCTAATGTCGCATTTTCATTTTTGGTTAATTAAACTGCTTAATTTGTGCTTCTTTTTTATTTTACAAACATAATTTAATAAAGATCTCATTTCAAAAATAATGCACACTTTGGGTTCATTTCTTAAGTCCAAGAATTTATGATGGTTTTTGCTTATGTAATTTTAATGGAAGAACATGTCTTCTTTCATTTCAAACGAAACCGAGCTCCCGACAAAAATCGTTGATCTCGTGATCTTCAGCCCTGTTGACTTAATTAACCGCTGTTGTAGGTTAAGATCTTGAATTTTAGAGCTTTCTATACAGACTATATGATAACGAAGTGACAGAACTTATACATATACTCAAAGGAAAGGTAAATACAGAAAGAAAAAAGTGGAGACAAATAGTAAACTCGTATCAGCGTTATTGGAGGTCATTTAGAAAATAGAATAAATTGAAACAGAAAGAAAATGATTTGAGTTAATTGAAAAAGCTCAGTTGAAAGAGTGATAACTTACCTAAAATTTACGAGCTTTTACAGAAGTCATGGATCTCTCAAGAAAGTGTGAGCGCCTAGAAAAAAATTTGATTTCGAGCAAAAGGCCGGAGGTAGGATGGTCGAGACAGTTCTAATTTCCTTTTCGAAATCATTAATTAAGCCTTTCAAAGGTCACCTAATTTGGAAGCTTTCCAGCTGTTTTTTGTATCAGTTATGATCAATGCAGACAATCAAAGCTCTAATAATATGCCATGTTCGATGTCCTTGTAAATGAATAACTAGTCGTAACGATGTGATTCATGTTAGGGGTGAGAACAAAGGAAGATAACATTTACCACTCTTCGGTTTTACATTTATTTGTGAAATTATTTATTGATTTTCCTCTTTTATATTATCTACAACTATAGTCGGGCACTGAATAGTATCTGATACAAATTTTTTTCACGTCACATCCGATTTTACTTTGTTGGAAGAGGAAAATAGCTGAGGTCAGTGATGGGCAAAGTTTTCTGGGAGAGGGCCAAAAAACAAAAAGAAAAAGCTTTGGTCGGGGGGCCATATAATTTATCGCATAACTTTAAAAACATTATAAAAATATTAGGGTTTCACTTCAAGTATTAATGGTATAACTAAAAGTGCAGATGCATTTTAAAAGTTTCCTCCTAGTCTGGTTCGAGGTCCGATGTTCCGATTTTGAGGATTGGTGCTGATTGCTCTCATAATTTAATATTAAGTTTGGGAAACTTGATTTCGACAAACGATTTGGTACAACTCTAAATTTGGAACATTTGGGAAACAACCCCTCAAGGCGGTCGTCGGATTGAAACTCAATTATTTCAAACTGCACATCCGGCTTTCATTAGTTTTAGCGTTATTCAGTGCTACAGCGCGACTTGATTCGTGGATACTGTTCACTGTACTAAAATAACTTTGTTGAAAATATATTATATCATTCTTTATCATATAGTTTAATTAATATAACGTACAATATGTTAAGGGAAGCGGAAAATAATGTCGGTTTCGTGGGTTACACCGGAATACATAAATATCAGACGAATATATATAACTCCCGGCGATTATTCATAATCACCAACCAATCTTGTTTAAGGTGACAAATTACCGAGTATTAATCACATTTACCGGATAGTTTATATAACATCCAACTAGTAATCTGAGCAAACTTTTATTAAATTCTCCATTACGAGTTTTAGATTTTATATTATAAATTAGCCAGAAAATGTGACAAATATTATAAATATACTCTAACCCAGGGATTAGACTATTTCAATAACTCACCTTAAGAGTTTATATTAATTCATTCAAACTACATTTTCAATTATTTTCTTCCAGACTCTAACCGTTATTCTAGTCTTAAATATATTCGTGCAGTTTCTGTGGCCCTTTTATACTATATCTGTTCTATTCTCCAATCAAACTCATGATTTCTCTGTTAGTACCTTCGCTTGAAAATATTATATGAAACGGAACGTAATATTGTATATATGTAACGGTAAAAGTGATAAATTTGTCGAATTTATTGAATACATAACACCCGGCGATTATTCATAATCACCAATTAATGTGACAAATTGGCTCGAGTGACATCCAACAAAACGAGCACGCCTTTAACTCTGACTTAGTGTTTAATGTATAATTACTGTTTGTACCAATTTCCGTAAGTATAATATGTATAATGGGATAAATTACTGAATATTTGTCACATTTACCGGCCAGTTTGTAAAATCTCAAGTTGTAATGACTTGAATTTGAGGAGACTGATAAAAGTTTGCTCAGATTACTAATTGGAGATTTTACAAACTAGCCAGTAAATGTGATAAATCTTCAGAAATTTGTCATAAGCTTAGTCGGTGATTATGAACAATTGCTAGGAGTTGTATAGGCCTCTTCACCCGATTTATCACTTTTACCGTTAAGTATATACTTTATTGGGTTCCGGTTCACATAATGTTTTAAAGCGAAGGTACGAAAAGAGAAATTCTGGGTTCGATTGGAGGATAGTTTAGATACAGTATAAAAGGGCCAAAAAACTGTAGAAATATGTTTAAGACTAGAATAACAGTTACAGTATAGAAGAAAAGAATTGAAAATGTAGTTTGAATAAATTATTATAAACTCTTAAGGCGAGCTATTGAAATAGTTTAATCGCTGGATGGTCTCAACAGAAAAGAAAAAAATTTTTTACAGCTAGTGGTGAGCTAGAGACGGTTCGTTGGTTGTTCTGCTGTCTTAGGTAATCATTTCTCGCTGCCAACAGTAGCTTCTAAGATTATGATCAGCGAGAGGATTGGATTAGCCTTCTTCTCCTACTGTGAGGTGCTGATGTTAGAGAAGAAGCCACCAGGAGGACAGGAATGTGTTTCAGAATTCTGAGCTAAACTAGGTTGACGCCTAGTCAGTCCGTTAGCTGGGTGATTTGGTGTGTTCAAAACAAAATAAAAATGTTATTAATATTTATATTAAACTCATTTTTGTTTTGTTAATGGAAATATTATAGCATAGCAATTTATTGATATTGAAAATTACTTTATTTTTATTAATTACAAAAAATTACAAGGTCAGTCTTTCTAATGCATTTCTAGCAAAAGTAAAGTTAAATGTTGAGATTGAATGGTTTTTCTATTCTTTCTTTGTGTGTATAGTTCTTACCATTAAAACAAAAAGTTAAAGCTGTTGTAGTAACACCAGACCATATACTAGAATAATATAATTGTTTAGAAGATCGCCCAAGTGAAGTTCTGGGTGGACTTTAAGATTAATTTCAAAAGTCGATGGAAAAGTTGGACGGGTTGAACTAGACTCGAGGGTTAACAAACCGGAAGGAAATTAAAATGACTTTATTTTGATGAAGAACACATTATTCAGGAAGTAACAATTTATTATGAGCTTTCGATATAATAAATATTTGGGTATTTGTCACTTCGACAGGTTTCTCGGCATTAATTTATTCATGGGGAAGTGAGGAGGATTATGGAATTATTTTCTCACCCAAAACATCAGCGGGATTTGAATCGGATGCTGATTCTGATTAGTTCTGATTTGAAATGGAAACAGAAGAAATATGGTGTTAGTATAAAATAAATAAAAACGCGAAGATCTGGTTTCGTAAAAAGTAAAAACGAACCAATAAGTTTCCGATGATGAGATTTAAATTTAAAACTTAAACAAACAGCAAAAATAGTTACAACAAATGCAATAGAAAAACCACAAAACTCCGTCGGACACATAACTTATGACGCAACAATAGATAACTGTCTTCGTTAGTTAAATAACTTCAACCCGAGATAACTTTTTTGGTTTATGTTACATTAGCTGTCAAACTGGAGTTTCATACGAGTTCAGATTTTGTCAACATAAGCTGTCCTTTCCATCGATGCCAATACCCGGATGTCCCATCATGTATAGATCATCGTGGGCATTTTCCGGAAATCTTTTTGGGAGGGGGAGACCGACAGCGCTCGAGCCCCCAAAAGTCCCGCTCAACCCTAATCCGTAGCTGTCACTGCTGTTGTGAATGTGATTCACGTGCAAGTGATTTGCGTTTTGATTTTTCTTTTTCCTCTCGTTTCTCCTGTGCTGTTGATATTTTATGCATATTGTTATCACTATTAGAACGAAGAGAATGGCTAACGCACCAACGACTATGAATATATATAGAATGGGTACGTCAAACTGAAACGCGCAGTTGTTTTCATCTTCGTCGAATCCGGAAGGACAATGACGGAAACCATCACACCACAACGAGGAACTTATGCAGGCGTTTAATTCAGGGCATCTGAAAGAAAGAGGGAGAATAACATGTTAGACGTGTAACTTTGCTTTAATCTAATGCACGTTAAAATTAACCAATCAGATGAAGTTATTTGGAAAATAGTATATAATTATAAACATAAAAATTCAAAAGTAACAGTTATTCACATGAGAACACAGAGTAGAATTGAATTTCTGTTCTATACTAATAACACAACTGCAACTAAATATTCGTGAAAGTGTGCATTACATTTGAAATAAGTTATAAAAGTGGGAGTCACTGTATAAATGAATCATAAAAAGCTGCAGTACTTATGACAGAACTAGGAGTTAGACTAAAGGCGTTTCATTTACTAATTGTTCTTTCGATACCAGTCCCACCAGTGTTACTTCTTCCAAACAGATTGTGACACCAATTTAGTCACTGTTTTGAAATGCACTTGTTGACTAACTGAAGACAACAATGTCTGACTAAGTAGCTTTGTCTGGGAAGACCAGTGTCTTAGCCCAAGGATTGGATGATAGATGTTGAGAAGTTGAAAATCGAACTCAAATGTTGTTATAGAACCATGACACTGTAGCTGTTGCTTACAATAGGTAATCGTTGACGTTGTTAATCATGATCATCATGTCGAAGGTTGGCTATGGCGACCTTGGATGCTGCCGCTCGGAATAGGGCGTCGGATGTCATTCCGAACCATTCTCTTAGGTCTTAGCCATAAATATTGAAACTTGGAATGTTAGACGTTGTTAATATTTTTGAAAATTGCTAACTGTGAACTTGTTTGTCGCATGGGTGGCGACCAAAGTGACATGTTCAAACTTGTGACAAACAAATTACAAGGTCAGCAGAAACTTTCATGAATACGCGATCGGACTTGTATGGAAAATTCTACACGAAACGTCTAAATAATTAACACACCTACTTCCGACAGTATGTTTTATAATATATATACCATATATATAATTTTATAACCTGAAAACTTAATTGGGTTCACATTAAACCATCAAACAGTCCAGTTCAACGCCTAGATTCCCTCACTTTACACAACACAGGATTACGGTTTTATCGTACGATTCAAACTATAAAAGCTTTTAATTTCGGGGGCAGGACTCTTAAGGTTCCTCTTCAGAGGAATGAAAATGGGTTTGAAGTATTTGGACATTTTGTTTGTTGATTGTTAAAAAGGTTTTTTCTTCGCACCCATTGAAACAGGGCTCAAGTTCGGGAGAACCAGAAAACTCCAAGAAGTAACAGATTAATATTCGTGCAAAAATTTATTTACTCGAGTAAACGAAGTTTCGTCCAATTCCTTCATTTTGAGTACAAATAATCCGGGAAATTAAATTTGAGGAAAAACTAACACTTGGGGGTGCTTCAACGAGTTAGAAAATTAAATTATGTTCTTTTGAAAGCGGTAGCTTAATTTTTTCGCGGGAACTTGGAAAAATTTTTCTTCTTCTCCTTCTTCCTGCTTCTCTTTTTTTGTTATTTGTTTGTTCTTTTAGAATGGCTGACAAAATTTTTTTGCCTAGTTTATGTCATTCTGTCGGTAAGTAAAAAAAAAGTCTAAAAGTCTTCTAAACACAATGCAAAGGCCGCCATTTTTTATTGTGGTAAGACTAAACGAAAAGAAACACATTGTTTGCCATCACTTATACTAGTCACACAGGGGTGGGCACACCTATCTAATCGACATCCTGGGGTTATATTAAATAAATTATAATTTATGTATATAAAATATATAATTAAAATAAGAAATGAATTCTCATGAATTAAATAAGGACAACAAAACTTGAGACTGACTAGTCGGTTGGACTAACAATAGCCAATAGCCCCGTACTGATAACCAAAACATATTTTGCATTGATATCAAAATTTTCTGTCATAAATACTGCACACTCTGAGGATAAATACTGTAAGCTATTATACAATATACTACGAGCTATATTATAAACAGTTTTCAAATTAACTTCTACTTCATGTAAAAAGTGATCCAGAATTTTATTGGAAATCTATTTCATAAATAATGCACACTATTATTAATGGCTCATCTCATGAGTGGAATAACAAATAATTTTATACGTATAATATTGAATATATTATTGACATTAAACATACATATACTATACTCTATAGTTTGAAACAATGTTTGTTTTGGCGACCAAGGCAACACGTCACACTGACATTCACAAACTTGCATGAAGACAAGATCAGACTTGTAGAAAAGGGTTCATACAAAGCACACAAATAATGGAACACGCGATTAACAATCTGTCAGTGCAGTATAAGGGTCTACTAAGGAACTCGAACGGCTAATGACCGCGCTATTATTTGTAGATATTCTTATTTCAATTTATTTTATTCTGTTCACAATTCGTGTGCTTTGCCTCATCAATACACTTAATTTAGACATTTATAAATAAAAAACTCTAATAATCTTCCGCTTATTTCATAATTAATGCACACAACAAGGCATTCATTTCACGGGCGTTAAAGGAGGTAAAGTTTATAAATCAAATTTACTCAAACATTATGTCTGCTTTTTAAAAATTCGAATGTTTATATTTAAAGATGATTTGAATTATATTTTTAACGGAATTCCAGTATTATATTAAAGAGGAACGATAAACTCTTTCACAGAAATTTAAAATATTATGCAATTGACTCGAAACGTCTTTTACAGACTCAAATCTTCCTCCCACCCCCAATCACCAAAACTTGCCCAAGGACCGAACAAAACCTTAGTTAGATATCCAGAGAACTAAAGTTAAGCCCTTATTTTAATATAAGTTTCTAGTTAGTCCGGATAAGGCTGCTTGAAAAGGAGAAGTATGGAAAGGTAGGGAAAGAGCAAAGTTTTCCCCGACAACTGTTCAAAAACTACGTCAGATAAAAACTTTTAATTAAAAAACGAAATATGAATTTGAGGTTTATCTCAAACCTGCTCCCGAAACGATTACCAGAAACTGGACTAAAAACGTTGGAATATTTTTGAGGTTTCTTTTTTTTAAATAAAAATGAAATAAAATAAAAAATCCTCCTCGGTTTGGTTATCAGCTGGTTTTGGTAACCACTCTGAACATTTATTTTTTGAAAAATTAATTTTTTTGTCTTTTTCATTTTAAAGGATTTCATTTTGTGACGTTTGATGTGCGTGGAAACCCTTGTCTTCCTCCCTTCCTCTCTGGAATCGTTTTTGAATTTGAATATTTATTTCGGGGAGATAGCTGCGGCTAAGAAAACTTTTAAGTCAAAAGAAATCATTTCGAGTGGAGGAGGGCGGAGGTTTGGATTATTTATTCCTGATTCCCAGTCTTTTCAGATGAGACAGTTCCCGAAATGAAATTCACCGCTCTCGACTCCTTTAAATTAAAGAACAGTTCGTTAGAGTGGCGTAAGAAAATCTTTAGATTAAATATGATTTAAGAAATAAAATTGTAAACTAATTCAGTGGATTTCCAAAAAACTTTATTTAAATAGGATTTGTTTTACAGTTAGCGTCTCGTTTTGCGCGATAGATGGAGAAGAGAAAGGAGAGCGCGGAAGAAACCGCAGAAATTCGCGTTAACTGATGGTTGGGTTGAAAGAACTTTTCCGTACAATGACGGGCTTGGGAGATTTTGATGGGGTTTTAACTGCAACCGCGCAACTCCAAGTACAATGACTCGGGATAAAATCTCGCACAAGAATTTGGTTACTCTGGTTCTTTATTTTTTTGTTAATTAATTCTCTGTAAGTAGTTGGCTGGTTGGAACGTGATGTGTAGCCATTGCAACTTTGGTGATAAAACTGTATAAGGGTTATGTTGAAGTTTGTGCAGGCTAAAGAAAATGATTGAAGACATAGGAAAGCGTTCTGTAACCGCAAATTTCAAATTAGATCAAGTTAAAATTTATAAAAATGCATTAAAAAAGGCGCTATAAATTTATGTAACACCTTAAAATAGGTTTTATAGCAAATTTTATTGACTTTATTGGAAATGAATACAGGTTGTGTAGCTGCAGATAGTTTTAAAATAATTATCACTGCCTAACCATTTGCAGAAGTGTTACTGTGGCGACCAAATAAAAGTGTCGCGACCTAAGCCGCCAAACGAAAATATTACGAATAAAAACAAAAACAAAATTCGGCGCAGGTTGCGACATGACAAAAGGAAAAGCTTAGAATGGTCTCGAATCATCGAACTCCTTCCCATATTAAGCTTATGGGAAGAGAAACTTCTATAAAGAGAGAGTTCGAGTACGGAAATTCATTCTTCGTGAAGGTATATAAACACGTCACTCGTCGCCGGGTAGTCAGTCATTCAGTTACTCAGTTTTGCAGTTATTCGGTTTTACGTTTGAGTAGTGGTTCAATTGTTCATCTCGCAGTTATTCAGTGTCGGCGTGTAACACATTTATGTAAACACTCAGTATTTCTCAATAAACGAATTTTTAGTGTAGATAGAGTTTTAATCATCTCTCATCTCACAGTTACCAAATCAGATATTCTCAGAGAAGATGATAGAATTTTATGAATAATCTATGTCTATAGACGGAATGAAGCGAGCTTTGAGCATTCCACGATTTATTATTACTTGCGACGTGCCTAATTAAGTTATAAATTATGTGACAGATCCTTTAAGGTTTTGTTAAATAACTTTTTAAATCATTCATAAAATTAGTAACTCACGTGATTGAAGTAAGACACCATGTCTTCTTACATCTCACATACAAAATGACTGTTGAAGCCAAAAATAGAGTAAATATAAAGAAAACGGAAATCGACTGTATTAAAAATATATACTTACATGTGTGGACAGTCGTGGAGGTTGAGGGTACTCGTCAGAAGGCTGGAAGATACCAATGGACGTTTGGAAACTTCCATCCAGGAAATGATATGGTTACCAAATTCTTTTTCCAAAAATTCAACAATAAAGCTTCTCGCATGGGGCGATAGCAGTAACATAGAAGAATCTCTTTTTGAATCGGAAGCGTTCCAGCCTTGGGAGAATACTTCAATGGTGTTCATTTCGTGGATGTCTAATCTATCGGCTGGACAAATCACTTTTGGGTTTCTAGTGTCCACCGCGGAATATATAATTATTCTGTTTAGTGTATGGCAGTTAAAAGCACCGTTAGCTTCGACGGGGAGTTCGAAACCGTAAGTTTTTAAGTAGATAAAATTGGTAGATTTATCTTGAGGTTCTATCAACCACGGATAATTCACGCAATAAATATTGGGCAATTCCTTCTCGTAGAGACCATTATTGTCTGTCGTGTCGATTATCATGCTCTCAATCTCCGGATCTTTTCTTAAGTAAGGAGTTGACAACTGAATTTCTCCACTTGGCTTTCTCAGTCTTCTGTTCTCTCTTCTGGTCAAACATGTTTTCATGTTTTCCTCATCTTTCTCTGATTCTTGTAAAAATTGGTACTCCCCTTCAAAATAAAAGTCATTGAAATCTTGTGTTATGTTCATTAGTGTTACAGTAAAGTTAACCTCAACGACGGAGGATGTCAGTGATCCGATTGTTAAAGGTTCATCCAAATTTGAACAGAGACAGTCTCTGAGCATTTGAATCCCCGGCCACGGATACTCCGACACCCATATTTCGGCAATCCCGGTTTTAGAATTAAACTTGGAGTTTCTATGTTTGTTTGACCGATAAACACAATGATGGCGGTCTGTTCTCGGATCGATTTTGGATACGCACTGACGATTCCCGAACTTGGCACGGGTGAAAGTTATCTTAATCCTTTCGTTTTGATTAGTTTCAAAACGTAAAACACAACTGATATTCTGAGCACCACCTCTCCCGTAATAGAAAACACTTCTGGGCGAGTGAAACTTTCCGACACTCGGAGAGTATGATGAATTAAAGACACGATCGCACTGATTATCTGAATTTTTATTCTCCGAACCTTCTTGCGTTACGTCCACGAATTCATATCTCAAAATAAAACTAAAAGGAAAGAGAGCACTTCCCTGACGAAGGTGTTGCTCCAAAGTCAACGCAGGACCAGAAGATACGTAGCTCTCAGCCCGGGTGCAGGGTCTAGTGAACCGGGTGGCGTTGCTCAAAAGCGCGTGATCGCATAATCTCGGCACCTCATCCCTACAGAACTCTCCCAACAGGGTGATGTTAGTGGGCTCGACATTGCTCGTGACTTTTCCATCCCAAACACGTAGTCTTGTGTTGCATTCGGTGGACAAGTCGTAAGAGGAAAGATCCGCATTCGAAGCGTAGTATTTTATAAACGAGATCCAGATCGTTTCTTGTCTTCTTCCTTGAAAGTTGTAACGACACGTGGTGTTAGGCGGAAGTGAATGTTTAGGATTTTCTAGAACTCCCCATTGAGAATCGTAACTGGTGATTAAAAACTCGCAGCGGGATGAATCGTGAATGTAACTGTTCGATCTGGCGCTAACGTAAATCACCTAAACAGAAAAGACGGAAAACTGTGTTAGTGTTTCTTTTTCTTGACATGGAGGAGTGTTTGGGGGTTTTTTGTTGTCCTGATTTAAATACTGTCTAACTAAAAACCAGTAACTTGCACTCAACTTGTTACATCCGAAAGCTCAAACATCTCAAAGCTCATCTTTTGGAATTTATTAATTTAAACTGTTCAAACTTTCAAGCGTTTCTACTCATTTTAAGCAGTTTTTTAAGGATTTACAAAACCAATAGTGTTCAGAAAATTGCAATCGGTTCTACAGCTCCTTGAGTGTGGATTTGCTACAACCATGCTTCACCCAAACTTCCCACAGAAATCGCACCCACTTATATAGTTTAAGCTTTAGAATCGGACTCTCAAAATAGATTTCAATCTTTACATCGTTCATATTTCGTTTTCACGAATTCACTTTCCCATCACCGGACTAATACAAGCAAATCTTCCAACGGTATATAAAAGCCTTATTGATTTCTATTTACGCTGCAGGATGTTTATTCATAAAGTATTTGACGACTTGTGGAACAGAACTAACACTACAACTATTTCTGTGGAAGATGGAATGTAGACATTTGATAGTTAAGCTATGAAATAAAACAAATCGAGTTAGTTGATACACATACTCACGTATCTCCGGACTATAACGCTAACATATACATTTAAAAAGTCGGTAAGAGCTTTGACAGGTTCAGCGGGGCTGGCCCATAGGTTTCTAACCCCTGGAGTAGACGAATAAATCTAACAATTCAAAAATTTCGGGTCCGATATCCTCTCTCTTTAATGTATTTATTGGATTATGCGATTTTTATTTTCATTTCCCTCACGCGAAATGTAATTTATTTAAAATCAACAAAAAAAAACTTAAATCAGTGATTTTCAAATAAATTTAAAGCTCGGAGAAAATAAAATTGGAAGTAATTGAATTGTATTAGAAGGCACAAAAAAAAAAAGGTAATTTGACACTTGAACTGCCTCGAGTGGGTAAGATTTATTTGACCGGCGGTTGGAAAAGCCCTAAATTTAAAAAGGAAACTTTTATTAGGATTTATTAAAACTGTTCGCAAATATTTCGAAGCTCTTGTTTCAAGTTGTTAACCATGAAAAATTTTTGTTTTGTTTCAATCGCTTTTGGTTTCCTTAGTGTTTTGAACGAGTAACTTTTTGATTCGTCTAGGTGGGATGGTGTGTTTCTTGATTTATACTAGGATTTATACAAAAACAGGTTTTTGGTTTTCAATTTTCACACTTAAAAAGTATATCTACAAATTAAGTATTTATTTATAGAATTTTTAAAGTGAAATGAAAAGACGAGTAGAATACTTGAAATAAAACATAAATAAGTTGGATACATAATAAAATTAATTAAATATCATAGCGAGGAATGCCAAGTGTCACCAAGTCAGATCTTCAATATGTTCTTTCGTGTTTAGAGATTATTATCAGATCAGATGATCAGAGATCAGTTTTTAAGAGGTTAAGTCTTTGTTGTCGTGAGTCGTTTTCATGTGAATGGGGGCTCAGAACGTTCAAAATTTCCTTGAAGCAGAAACCGTGGATGGAGGTGCAGTTGCAGTTGAACTTTTAAAGATTGCACGCTGTTTCTCACGCCCATACAGACAGGACAGAAACAAGCCTAATAGTAAGAAACTGTCGTTGATCTTGGACGCTGATTGTTGGCGGATACATTTCAGACTGGACTTGTGGTGGACAGTGGAATCGAATGTTTCATGTTTCAAATATCAGAGCGCCAAATTTTCTAGACGAATCTCAATTTTTAAATAAATTTGAGTAAATCAAACTTATTTGATTTATTTATCTGTTTAATAAAATAGGAGTTTAAAAACAAAGAACATATACTGAATTTTGTTTTGGGAGACCATGACGGTTATTTGATAGTTGAAAGTGAGAAAATTTTTATTTAAGGTGGAATCAATTGTTTTTAACGGTTCAAATAAGAAATTTAAATTTTTTGTACTTTTGATTGCTCCACCTTGGTACTCAAGCTTTTTCCTTCCCGGGCCAAATTTCCATTGTGACCATTGCGACTGGACCACACGACTTACAAAAACAACTTTTTACAGTTTGGCTTTCGACCCATACAGTCCACTCTGTAGGGCATCATCTGCATGTACATCTTTCAGTCTGTTTCTGTATATTACCTCAAAAAGATATGTTGAGGCAAACAATGTTAGCAGTTTCTGAGCACAGACCCGAACATTTTCGTACTGGTCTGGTACTATGTTCTAGAATTCAGACTTAACATTGAGCCATCTACCTTTCACAAATTTTCACCCAATTGGCATCTATTGGTCCAGTGAACTCAGTAGAGCTTGGTGGGGAATTTGAGTACCAAGGCTCCAATACATAAAAAATTCTTTTTAAAGTTTTTGAAGTGGAGGAAGAAGTATAGAGTTCCTAGGTATATTCATTTATACACTTTTCCATTATGTGTACCAGTGGCATCGATTCTTGATTGTCCTCTCACTCACTTTTTGTAGAAGTGTTTGTATATATTTTACAATATAATTTTGTGTACAATAACAATTCTTCCTAATTTGATTATGTTATTTTTGGGGGCTAAAGGAAGAATTTTTTATTTCAGTTATAACATTCTGTAGACTGTCGTGGTCGCTCATTTGTCAAGCTGTATACAACAGCTACAATTTTTTGGTTTTTCTTCTGTGAATTTGGTTCGTTTTGTGTTTATTGTGTTTTGCAGTATTGAGTCCAACTAAGTTGCTTGTGGGGAACAACAAAAAGTTGCGTATATTGTATATAGCTTATACTTCTGTAACTGTTTTCGTAATTTTGGACCCAAAAACAGGTTTTCAAAACCGACAAACCCTAATTTATACTTGTATATATATATATCTTAATAATTACTAAAATAAATTCATTTTGTTATGATTAAGATGATTTTAGATTGCCGTGAATGCGTTTCGACTTCCTAAATAGATTTATACAGGGATGTGTCGGGTTGGACAGAGGACTATGGGCAGATAAGAAAAATTATTTTCAGTATTTAACAAAGCACGAAACGAAGTTTTGTGTGTCGGGACGAAATTTATTAAGTCCTGTTTAAAGATAAAAGGACAAAAAAGCTCAAGTCCCAGAATTTTGGTTTTCCCTCAATCAGCAAGATTTCGATCAATAGGAGACCAAATCCGGCCGTATTTTGAATTAATGGGATTTGTAAGGTCAACCTAATTTGCAAACCTCGTAAATTTAGCGTTTTAAGGAGGATTTTCGAAAACCCGATTTCCTTTAGGAACATCCCCAAGAAAATTTACCATTCGAATTTGGAAACTCTTATTCTAACAAAGGATTTTAAATATCTGAATTGAAAGTGGAACAATTTCGAAAGATACAGTGATTAGTTAAGTGGTTTCATTACTTTTTATTATAAGATGGAACTGGGTTTGTATATATAGGAATTCAATTTTGTTCTTTTTTTTGCTATAAATATGTTTTTAGTATTATTATAACATCTTCAAGTTTTTCTTTGGTAAATATAAAAGGAAAATTAATTTAAAATGTTAGCCAAAGGGAAAAAGATTGTGAGGCCAATTGAGCACAATTTTCTCTTCAGACGTCTTGTTATGATAAAAAGAAGTTTTTCTTTCTAGAAAAAAAAGTCTTTTCTTCCGTTCCACAGGAGAAAACGCAGGAATGTTTTGTGGGGAAAAATCACTGACAGCCATCCTGATGGGGATTTTCCAATTTTCAACTTGACTTGATTGAAATAACATGTCTTCTTAATCAAAAGAAATTGCTTTGTAAAAGAAAAGCTTTAAAAAAATTTTCTTTTTTTTTTAAACTCGAGAGGAGTTTTATCTAGCTAATAGTGAATAAGACATAAACTTGCCTGAACTTCTAGTTCGAAACCTGGCAGGTAACTCAACGGCACGGGATGAAACGGATTATCGTATGCCGACGTGTGAAATTCTAAAAGCATGTTGGGACCGCTGGTCACGATATCAGGAACGACGTCGCCCCCGCATAAGCGTATTAGGATTGGATCAACTGTCGAAGCCCCGTTGTAAACCGTCAAGTAATCCTGTATTACATTGCACTGGTCCCAAACTCTGTAAATAAATCAATAAAGTCAGACTATCGTTGCTGAATCAGTTGCACTTGTCATTAAACGCATAAAAGTAAATTTGTTTTGTTGAATGACGTATAAATGACGTCTCAAAAGTTTTAAACAATAAATAGATTTTTTATTAAGGTCTTAACAAAAAAATTGTTGACAATAAAAGTCAATTGAATTGAGGAAGAGACATCGCGATACTTACTTGAGAACTCGTTGACTTCTGTCATATTTTACGATTTGATCTTTTATGTGTATTTTATGCGTGTTTCGCTGCCTGACGGCCAAAAGAGCGTGCTTATCTCGAGGTACTCCTCGTTGTTCTATTCTGTAGTAACACGTGACGTTTCGAGGGTAAACGCCCGGGAAATTGGGCGACTGAACTCGACACTGTCGGGTGTCGCAACGGTCTAAAACCCGATCGCAATAGGTACCGGGGACGAGGTCACCTCTCCACGGCTGCATCGTGCTGTTGCCGTATCTTAGATGTGCGTCGCTCTTTTTTAAAAATTTGTAGGCTAATTTAAAATCAAAATTGTATCCTATACCCTATAGAAAAAGAGAAAAGATAAAAATCTTTGTCAATAGATGCAACACTCAAATCGGTAATCCTTAATTATGTATTCTGTCCATTGTCTTTAATTAAAAATTTTATTCAGTTTCACTCTTTAAATAACACAGAAACTATACAATAAATAACTTTCGAGAGGGAAGTGAGAAAATTAAGGTTTTCCAAAAGCAATTTACCTGCTCAGACAGTCGGTAAAGTTGTAAAGTTAAGTTTAAACTACGTGATTCGCTGTAGTAAACGGTGTAGCCCCAGGCACTGCCACACCATTGCCCACCGGTCGAAGGCCTGCCTTCTTCTCGAATTGTCATATGACCATCGGGACATCCGTCAGTTGTGAAAGACACAAATTTCCCTACAGTGAATGTGTCAAAAGTCAACTGCAAACATAAAATAATAAATAAAAGTTAGAACGGAAAGGTTTTATAAATTATTCTTGGCAGTTTTTTGATTCCTATACACAACAATAATTGCAGGGATTCAGTCACAAATACACAAAACTTTGAGTGTGTGTCCTCACAACAGAATTGAAATCTCATTTTTGCAGACAGGAAGTAAAACACCGACAGAGACATTATTATGTAACTAAAAATCAAGATGTAGGCTATATATAAGACTTATAAATAATATTTAAGAGAGAGACGAAGGGGACTTCTAAAAGTGCTAGAAATCAAGGAAAGGAAAACACTCAGGAAGAAGGTCCAGTCAGGAGAACGAGAAGACAGCGATGGGTTATACACGTACCTCCCCAGGATCTCAGGAAGACAAGGATAATCGTGTACGGACATCTGAACAGATTGAACCCTGGAAGACTGACAAATACTACCTTCCAGTACTTTCTGAGTACAGTGACGGAAAAGATTTTAGGGAATCACCCAACAAGACCTTACAAAATGACAGTATGAACAAACTGGACCCACAGAGATTCCTGCCGAAAACCAACTTTAAGATGGACAGAGCGTGGTCCGAGGAGAGAAAAAGAGGTCACAACAACAAGATGAGAGATTATTGGAAGAAGAACGTCCGTGGTCATCCGTAGCCGATACGACAGAACAAAAAATTATGTGGGAGTCAAACCGACTCAATTCATAACTCAATAGTAGTAACACCAAAAAGAATTAAACGAAAAGACAAATATCTGAAGAGCTTTTTGACAAGTAACAACATCATTTAGAACACTAGTTAAGATGGATTTAGAAAGGATTAGTCAGATTACATGTTAACATAGTTTGACTGTAGGTCGTACAATACGAAATCAGTGTGGGAATTGATTGGTTAGGACTTCCGAGGAGGAGGAAAGAAGTTAATGGCATTGAAAAGATTCTCGACCAATTTCCTCTTTAAACAGAACAAAAAGATTGTAGAGAAAAAGTTTCTTCCTCATCAAAAGAAAAAGTTTCTTGTTAGAAGTTAAAGACAACTGGAAGTTATTTAGAATAAAAAAAAAAGTTTGTTTCGTATCGAATTAACTGAAAACCGGTCCTGAATGGTTGCGAGAAGGTTATGTTGGGTTAGTTATTACAAAAATCGTTATTTAGTTTGTGAGACCCAAATTATTTTTATTTATTTATGTATCATAGTTTTTTAGTTTAAATAAATAAGGCTGGAAATTTATTATACTGAATGATGAAGTGTTTTCTGAGTCGAGTTTGCATCTGAATAAAAATTGTTTTAGTCTTTAACAACGCAGTTAGTGTTTTTATGATTAAAACTTTTTTCTTTCTTCCACTTCCTACCTCAATTAAATAGTTAGAGCTTTTTTATTTACTTTTTACTATTACTACACTATTAAAATGGATGATAGTCTTCCGCTATTCTGTGACATTCTGAAAGGCACCTCCCACTCCGCTTTATTGGTCTTATTAAAGTGGTTTGTGTCTCATCATGTTAGTAAGACCCTCCGAAGACTTACTCGAAAAACTGTTATTGAGGCGGGGTGGTTTCCACATCGATAGGGTATCTAGTTCCAGAGAAAAGTCAGCTACTAATTTGATTACTGTTAGGAGTGGTACATACTAATAAGCAAAGATACTCAGCCATTGACGTCACAGCTCTCATCATAACTTTGTCCGCCCGTAACTGTACATTGAATAATACTTTAAAGCAAATACAGAATCGTAACATGAGTAATGGATGTCCATCATTAATAATACAAAACTATTAATAAATGATGAGGGCTTTCAGCCATTTGTATTCTCCTTTTATTTCCGCTTTTCCATTATTTCCATTCAAAGTCTTGATTTTCTCGATTGGATCAAGAGCTTCGCAAAGGAAAGAAAAATAAAATTGGACCATCTTCCATTATGAATAAGTTTTCATTCATGTTTGAAAAGGGTTTCCTTTATTGGCCTTTAATTATTTCTCAATTAGTGTACTTTGATCGAGGGGAAACCTCATCCAAATCAAAGCCCAAAGACACGAATACTAGGTCTTCGAAGAAGATGAATGTTTACCGAGATAGTATGCCCAAGGAGATAAGGAATAGCTTTGCCAAAATACATTATAATCGGAGTGATTGGAGATGTATCGCCAGAGATTTCATTGAAAATTGATTTCCAAAATGGCGGAGTTTATCGAGCAAACTTAACCCCGAAATCTTCTTTGAGCTCTGATGATGGAGTTCTTTCAGAGGTGAGCAGGTTGTTTCTGTAAATATTTGCTCTAGCTAATGGTGTACATCATCCTTTTTAAATGAGAAAAAACTGTTGTAGGTCTTTAATAATTGAGTGGTGTGACTTGTGAATGTAGTGAAACAATTTTACTGTTATGATTTTAGAAAAGTGTTTTATTTTCTTACCACATAAATAATTTGTGGTGGTATCACACCAAGACTAGGTAAAGAAGAGACAGTAAACAAACTTTGAAGATGAGCTAAAACACTTTTTCGAAGCGGAAGCGGCTACCGTTTAGAAAATTCTTTCGGCGGATAATTTAATCGGTTTAGATAATTCACCAATTTTATATTACTTAATAGGGATAGTTGATGAGAGTTTATGTGTCGTAGTTGATATAATATATATAATAACTAGTGAGATAAAAGTAATACAATAATATGCATATTTTATTCCGTTGTATTAACGTGTTGTAATCCTCGACCTCAGGCTACCACAAGTGTAGTGATAAGAACTATCGTACTATTGATCCTACATACTCCAGACTCGAACAGAGTGACAGTTTTGGTTTTTTGACTAATGAAATTGGTGGTCTTTTATGTGAGTTCCTCCAGTTCTTTCCCACAAACCTACTTTCTTCTTCCTCTTATATCCAACCTGTAACTTCTGTCGACAAAACGGTCCGTCGCTATTGCCGAAATTTGCGGGTATAACTTATACAAAAGATACTTAACTGGTACTTTGTGATTTATATAAGGAGTGAGCAACCTTTTAAGTCAATGGACTAATTTAAATTTTTAAATTTATTGGCGGACCGCACATAAAGTAGGAGGACCCCACAAATTTGTAGGGAAACTTAATTTTGAGTAGAAAAGCTCTAATGTGACCTTTTTGACAATAATATTGCACTTATGCGGTTTATGAAACACAGCAAATTGCTTAAATTGCTAGTTAACAGCTTACCAGTCTGTCTGATTGTGTGACAGAAGGCAACACAAACAAGCACAGACGTGGCGCTTTCGTATTGCATGTTTGTACAAGTCGCCAACAAGTGAGTAACTCGTCTCAAAATTATTTCGGTTTAGTGTGTACCACAATTTTATTATAAATATATATAATTTTATAACGATATATTGATGAAAGAAAGTCGATAATAATTGGTGGGCCACATAAACATGTTTAACGGACAGCGTGTTGCTCATTTCTGGTTTATATGTTACATTGGTATATGAACATTCTGAAACTGTGAGACATCTGCTTCTTTATATACAAAACACTGAAGCAAACACTAATAGCTTTATCTTTTGAGAGAGAAATATTTGTACAACTTGGCAAATGATAACAATTAACCGTTTCTTCCAATCTACCATCCCAACAGCCGAAAAAAATTAAATACATAAATAAACAAAAAGAAAAAAAGGAATCTGTAACTGGAATTATTTGTTTAAATTTATTTAACTATCATTATCGCGGGTTTCGCGAAAATCGGATTTTCGTATTAAAGCAAAACAACCAACAGCAAAAAAAGAAATACTAATAATAAGACGAATAATATTAATAAATGTTGCTGTTGCGAACTCGATTTTTTGTTCTCAAGACGAGGAATTATGACTAATGAATTCCCTTCGAATTAAATTTTCTCAAATAAATTACTCTTGCAATCTCAGTTGACCTAATTCTTAGTCTGCAACTTTCTATAATGTGCAAAAAGTTAGATAAGAAAATTTTCCAAAAAGAAAAGAAAAGGGAAAAAAGGGAGAGAAGGAATTTTATGCGTGAAAACACTCAGTTTTTTCTCCCTAAAAACAAAAACTTTTAATTGCTTGCACGAACTTTCTTTTTCTTCCATCCTCCGCTTTCTCTCTCCCTCCTCCCACCTTCAATCCTCCCTTTTAAGATCCTTATTTTCTTACTTTTTTCTCACTCTTCATGTTTTTGAGGAAGTAAAATTAGTGAACCAAATGATTTAAGTGTCGTATTAAAGTCGATTTCCTTTTTTTGGAGGCGGTGGGAGGATATATCAGCATCCCAAAGGAGCAATCACTAGAATTTTTTTCTTCATTAGTTTTGTGTGGTGAACTCTGTCCTCTTCTCCCAGTGACGATTAGAAGTTTTAATTATTTATTGTTTTAAATGGATGGATTTGTTTTTATTCATCCCCAGGTGATTTTTATACTTTGTTCATCGTATATTATGAAGCGTTTTGTATGAATCATCAGTATAGGCGGAAGGCATAGTGTAGTGGTTGAAGTTCCTGACTTGACGTTATGGTCGTGAGTTTGAATCCTCCTCCCGCATCCTGTTATACCCAATATGGGATTAAAACAGAATCGTCAGTCTAAAGGCCTATGATGAAGGTGAGAGGCAGGAAGGAACTGAATAAAATGGTAGTGTACCTGGAAAGGGAAGGAGGGCTTAAAGACACCTATGTTTCCGACCAATAAGTAGTTTAGTATAATAATATTTATGTATTGGTATTGGTGATGATTGATAGTACTTGCGGTGCGTTGGTTGATAACGAACTAATGATGTCACGAGTACTTATCCTGCCTGACTACCCACACTCTTGATAATTTACAGTAGGCGGACACTCACTGATAACTGTCCAGATCTGATTATATTATTTTTTTATAAGTTTGTTTATGTAATTATTTATTTGCATATTTTCACTTATCTATTGTTGCCTTCTGTATTTATTTATTTATTTCGTCAGGTTTATTTATCTACGTCCTCACTTCTTTCAATCATGAGTATATACAGTTCTTTCAAACCCCTCGACCAATGACGTCTCAAACAATATAAACCACGACTTCCAAACACTTCTCTCACACAAAACTCCTTATTCCTCTCCTGGTTTTGCCTATTCTCTATCCTACCTCCTCTCACATAACTCCAGCCTTCCTTTGACTTCTTTCAAACTGCTTCTAAAGTTAAGACACTGGTCTGCTCCCCAGACATAACCCCTCAAAACTAGTCTCAGCCACTATATAGTGTCTCATGCTTGAAGACAGATGGTAGTTAGTCAGGAAACTTAAATAAATAAAATAAAATAAAATAAAAATTATCGGAAACACCGAATTAGACAGACAAGAGAAACTATTTTAAGCTTTAAAAAGTATAGTTCGACCGACGATTTATTAACATTAAAAAAATTAAAGTTTGAAAGAAAACAAAAAATCAATCACTCTGATCAATTACTAAAGGAAATAAATTTTTTTTCCGACCATCCTAACCATGGCATAAGTCTATTATTTATATTATTAGGGCCTATTTTATTGAAGTTCATTAATAAGATTGTTTACGACGCTGAATTGGTTTTGCATGCAGAGGTTGTTATCTTCGCCCACGGAGGAGGCGTTATCATTATTAAGCTTTCAAATATATTATTAATAGGTAAGTAAAATTTGGTAGTGTGAGAGTGCTCTGGAGAAAATTTACTGTATAGACCTAACACTTATAAACAAAATTAATCGAGTTCGAATATTTAGGCGGCGGTCTCGAGGGCAAAACTTATTTCTCCTCGGTGAAGAATTACCATTCGTCCCCCGAGACCTACTTCTTCTTCTTCTAGGAAAGTGCCTCTACTACTATGATAAGAACATTTTCAGATCCCGTTCCCGTCGCTCGTATTACGTCTCAAAAAGTGTTTTCCTCTCTTTTTTAATTTATGTCTTTTTAATAGTATAGAAAATATGGACTTTTTTGTTCTGTTGAGTAGTTGTGCTGACCCGAGGGTAAAGTTATTAATTTTAGCGATTTATCATGTAGTTACGAATAATATTTATTGGATATGGGTATAATAATAATGATAATTACATTTGCGGTCACGTTTTTTGTCTTTCGTGTAGCTTTCTTTGTGAAGTAGCTGAATATCCGGTTTGTTAGTCTTATGGGGTGCATTCACTGTAGTTGGTAGAAAGCCATTCTTCTGTTATAATGAGTATATATAGTTGTATTTGAGTTTTAATCCCGTTTTCGCTCTTTTTTTGGGTGTAACAGGATACGGGAGGAGGATTTGAACTCGTGACTATAACTTCTTAGTCTGGCACTTGAACCACCACACCACAAACCTCTCATAATAATGATACACAGTATCACTCACAAACCTATCTCACATCAACTAAATGTCACAACTTAACTCGGTCTAGAATACTCTAAGACTAATGAACGACATGAACCTAGCGGTGGTCATGAAATTAAACACAAGCAAATGCGCGCGCACACTATTAGTTTCATCTTTAGTTCGTTTTAACATTAAGTACTACTCATCACATCTAACTAGTCACCTCAGTAGTAATAATCTAATTTCTTTTCTTCATCAATCAATATCGAGGACGACTACATACGTTCCCAGACTAGTAAATATATACACAGACATATACACCTATCACAAGATTCATTTTTCACTTCTCTTTTGTCTTTCTGACCTAATCTCAGCGCTTCCTTGTCGTTTCTCTGAGCACTTTCATTCTCTTAGAGCTTTTCCTTGTTCTTTCTACCTTAATCAATTAGAGGTAGGTAGTATCTTCAAAATATTTTCCTTTCTATTAGATATATTTCTTTCAATAACCCCTCCCCCGAATTTTAATTACTATTAAGGCCTTGGAACAGTTTTTATCTCTTTGAAGATGACACACTACCACGACAAAGACGTAGAGCTGGTTGCTTTTGTTCGGTTTATAGTTTTGCCGGAGCGATGATATCTCACACAAGACGTAGTTGTGTTTCAGTGATTCTGTATCTCTAACACACAATCTATTTGGTTAACTAACTAATTAACTTAACTGGAACAATCGAAGGAAACCATATCGTTAGGAAGTTCGAGGTAACGATCTGGTAATTAGAAGAGAATGTTTGAAAGTATCAATTGATATTTAACACGCAGAGACACGTTAGAATTCGAAACCTCTTCTAATTATAGAAAAGATAATAGGACCAAGGGAAAATCTTCGTGAAATATAACAACAATAAAAGTAAAGTGTTTAATTAATTATATAGCGCTATCATTTCCATCTTTTTCGAATCTTTTTCTGTTGGCTTCTTCTTTTTTCTCGTTTCGGCTATCTGAGAACTAACTCAGTGTTACATTTGCGGTCGGGTTTTCTGTCCTTCATGAATCATTCTTCTTAGCTTTCACTGTGATGTAGCTGAATATCCGGTTTGTCAGTCTGATGGAGTGCATTCAAGGCAGTTTATAGAGTATATATGGTTATATTTGGGTTTTGATCCCGTTTTCGGCCTTCTTTGGGTATAACAGGATACGGGAGGAGGTGACTATGACTTCTTAGGCTAGCACTTAAACCACTATACCACAAACCTCCCGCTATAATGAGTATATATGGGCTTATCGAGTTTTTAGTAGTGGCATAGCTTAATCGACTCTTAAAAGCATTCGACCAGAGTGACCACGTCATCACCGAGTGGATCCCAAGGGAGTAAGGTTTCTATATAAATTCCTAGAACCTTCGGGGATCGTCCCAATAGCCTGGACTCTTCCTTAATGTTCTGAAAGTATCTTTAGTCATACACATAATCACCCTACTTTTGGCTATAATTTGACTACAACCTCTGGTGATAATTGATCACTTCACTGGTCAAATGATAACCCTCAACTCCCGCTCAACCTGAGCGCTGTTTTAACCTTCTCGACTGCAGGTTTCCTATTGACCTTCTCTAATTAATTATTGATTGCATTCACAACAGATGAGTACATTACTGATGTGATATTCACAACAAATGATAATCAACATAACCACCCACTAATGATTGTTCACTCAAAATTGTATAACCTCAAAACGAATAACGTAGAAGGGTAACAGTGAACTTGATCAGATTTATACTTTATATATACACTCAGTCAGTTCTGTTTCCTTTGTGTTTCGTTTAGCATACTGTATACAACATCTCTTTCAAAATCTTCAGTTTTTTGTCGGGGAGACTAAAACGGTTATCGGACATCGATGACTGCGAGTCAATCCTAAGTTTGGCATTTCTGAATGAAACTCCCGTAGACTATACGTCTTGAGTTAGGGTGTACGTCAATTCTAATCAAAACTTTTTTTATTGTTAGGTATTAATAGAAAATCGAAAAACTTAAATCCTATTATTCGTAGGTTAATGAAAGTTTATAAAAGTTATTTGACGGATATATATAGTTAGCGGGTAACTTTTTTCCCTCCTTTTTTACAATGTAATTTCCTAGTTTATAGTCAGTTATGGTTTTATTCTTATTTATTACATAGTATAATTTAATGTATGTCTTAAATCCCTTTTTCACTGGCGCTACTCAACCTAAATGAATTTAACTTAAAACCTCTATTTATGCTCTAACCGGAAGAACAAGTTAAGTTTTGGGAAATAACCGAAGTTGAAAACCTCAGAATTATTTTCCAAGAGAAGAAAATTAGGAAGCGTTTAATCTCGTTTCACCTTTTCTCTCCGCTTGTTTCTTTTTCGGCTTTTCTTTACAAATTTTCTTCTCCGTCCTTATTTTCCTTCACCGTCCTCTCTTCCATCCTTGATTATTGTTTTTTTTTATCCAATCAAATTGTTTTTATTATTATTATTTAAACGAGTTACTGTTACGTTATTCTCGACTTATTTACTCATTCAATCCTTTTATTTATGGAAATAAGAACAGTTTTTAAGTTTATCGTATAAATAATATGATTCGTTTATTGCTTTCCCTCAAGACTTTTTCATTATCCTGTTTTATGTATTATTTGAAGACTCTGAGTATTATTAAAGGAATAATGAGAGTATTACTGGTGATAACATTACTGTCGGATTTTTTTTTGCGACATGTCATTTGACAAATTTATACAATAAAGAGAATGAAAGTTTTCGTTTTTATTATTTCGGTTGAATCTTCTTGATGACGAGGTTAATGATGTCAGCATTCTCGCTTTGAGAGCTCTTAGGAGACTCTTTGGTTTAGAGTTGATAGAGAAAATCGTTGCTACAGCCTCGGTTAAATTATTTTTTAACGACAGGAGAAAATTTCATTGTGTCTGTGTTTTGTATTGATGAATGGGTTAGCTGGCTATACGGGTATACGGCTACCACAGGTTCTATATCACAAAATATAATATTTCAAAAATAATGCACATTTTGGAGAGAATGCAGTCTGTTGGTTTCATGGATTTTAAACAGGTCTTGCATATGCAAATGTTATGACACGTCATTAACCAATCAAAACATCAAATTCCCATTCGGAAAACTATTTTTGAAGAAAACCAGGGCCGTAGTTAAAATATTTTTAAAGGTTTTCCCAAAGGCTGGGGTTTATTTTTCCCCCTTGACAGCTTTTTGGATCGAAGGAAAGCGGTGAGCGGTCAGGCGTTCACCTTAGCCCCATACCCTTTTATGATCTGTTGGTCTATCGCTAGAAAATATGAGACCTACTAACACCTCCGTCTTCACCTTTATCAAACTCACGAAGAAAAAGAAGAAAAGTAGAGAGAACGTAAAGAAAATTTTTTTCTCTGTGGTATATATATACTCTATGGTTTTGTTTCATTAGCAGAAGACTTTTATTCTGATACCACAGGTACACAAACAAGTTGGTCTCAGTTTTAAATTTGCGGCATTCGAAGTATGACGTGGTTGGATGTGACGTTTTGTAGTTTTCTGTTATACTGCACTGGAGTATTATGGGTTTATAAAAGACGTTGTCAGGTCGTGAAATTCATTTAAATTTTTGGTAAGAGCTATTAGATTTATTCTTTCAGTATTTTGTACTTAAATGATTAAGCTACAAATCAGATTTTTGTATAGTCGAGCCATAAAGTGGGTTAGAACACTGTATTGAAACGGATTAGAACACGGACCGTCTCTTGTGATTGGTAGTATTCGCGCGAGCCTCATCACAAATTGTTTTTATATTATTATTTCCATATTTTCACGATCCCAGATATTGTCTATCAGTGACGTAGTGTAATGTGTTGTCACAGGGTGTGTGTTGTGCCCATTGGTGTCATTTCTTGTACAGCTGAATTCTTTGCTTGGTTAGGTATTTTTGCCAAGTTATTGGAGTGACTGAGGGATGCAAGGCTTAATGCGCCTGGGTGATTATTATTATTATTATTATTATTCACAAACCACAGCTTTTGGCCGGCTTTACAGACATAACGCGAGTCACAACAAACTAAGGGTCTGTCCCCGTGGTATATTAAGGTATTGCCTCACAATGGAGCATATATCCATGATGACTGGCTTCTGTATTTATAGGTAAGTGTTTTGATGCAGCCTTATTCCCTTCAGATTGGCATGCAAACCTGTGGGAATGAATCCTGTGGATGATAGCGGTATAGGAATAATTTTCACTACATCCTGTCGCCACATTCCTTTAATTTCTTCTGCCGGATGTAAGCATTTTTGCATTTTTTTCACTATAAAATTATTATTTTAAGATAAGGATAAAAAATTCGGGGAACCTAACTAAATATAATCAACCAAACTTAAGGGAAATAACTTATAATCTTAGTATATATTTTATAACAAATTCTCTTTTTGTTTTATTTCAAAGGGCTATGGTTCTGAAAACATTACCTCGGGAATTATATCAACGACAACTTTTGACATCCCTGCCATAAAGCGAGTTATTAAAGTCATTGTCCCACCACAGGGGTCATGGATTGGATGAAGACCTTTTGTAAGTATATTTTATAAATTTCAACTTCAAAATCGGTATTGGCTTTGTCTGAATTGGACTTGTCACTGACTGTTATGTATTAAATTCGACCGGGAAGAATCGAAACCGGAAATGTATTCCAGTAAATCACAGGAAATTAAATTCATGTTGGAAATCAAATCGAAAAGCTTCGTGTTATTTACTGTCTCCTGCTTAATTTCGGTTGGGGGGGTTTAGAAAATGGAATGGATCTTGGTTTGGAGGAAAGAGTTAGCCCAGACGGGGTTTTTGGGGAAGACCTTCGTGTAACGGGACGGGTTTTAAATATGGGAAATTTTTGTTCCAATAACATCCCGTGTAATTAAAGTTTGTGATTTATTTTATCGTCATTTGTTAGGTAAAGTTATAATTTTATGACTACAGGAAAACTGTGAACTGCAGCAAGTTTCCATCAAGATAATTGAGCTCACTGCATTACCGAGAAACGTTGCAGATAAGTCAGACTTGCATCTGTTCAGTCTCCCATTTGAGATGTGTTTCAGCGTGGTCCTGGATTGTCTTCAAGTAGGTAGGTGAACTTTTTAACCCACCGGTGGTATATACATAGTTTACAACAAAAATGGCGGTCACCGGGACGAAACTACAATTAACAACGCTATCATATTGTTAAAAGTAATGACCAAAGCTCAAAACTATGTTCACCAGTTGTTACACTACAATCTTTTCATATCATCTTCTCCGAAAATGAGAACTTTTTCAAAATTTTTTCGATTAGGTTACCGTGGCTGGTCAAAGTACGCGAATGGATATTTCTTCTTTAATACAAAAAAAAGGACAAAACAAATCAATTACTCTGAAAATGTTCAGTTCGAGTATTGGATTAAAAGCACAAAAGAGTCTGTAACAATAATATTTCTTTTTTTGTAAGAAATTATTTTCAGTTCTTTTTGTGAACGGATACTATTTTCTTTCCTTCTTTCTTTCTCTAAAGACTTATTGACCCGTTTTCAAATCGAACAATTCAAAACGAGAGAAAGGTAAAATGAGTGTTTGATTGGTTTTGCTAGTTGAGAGGAAAATTTCTCAGAATAGAAAGATACAGCTGACACAAAAAAAGTGGATTATATAAGAGAAGTTGTAACATTGCCCTTATTTATCTTTGGTAGAAAGTGTTTAGTTGTTTGTGTAAATGTGTGAATCTGCTTACTTCTAAAAACTCGCAACTATTTTGGCTAAATTTGGGTCCTGTACTCGTTAAGTGCCACCTGTCTCTAAGCTTGGGCTTTAAAATGCTTTATATCTGGGGAACAGTGCAGTGTATTGGTCCCAGGAAATAAAATTTTCCCAAAATTTTAAAACCATATTTACGGGTGTTGATTATTTAGGTTTTAAAGTGTGAGCCTATTTGACTCATACAACAAAATTCAGATGAGAAAAGTGTTGGAAGTGTATTTAAATAAAATGATAATTACTAAAAACATAGCTATAATAACTGGTTAATAAAATATCTGTGTGCATTATTTATGAAACGTTACTTCTTTTTGGGTCAAAAAAACGTTTTTTGTTTTTATAGAAATGAAATCTTATGACTCAAGTCAACAAGAGATTTATGATGCTGATTATTTGCTTATTTTTAATAAACTGAGCCAATTTGACTCATGAGGGTAATGAAGGTTTTATAAAATAAATTGCAAATCAATATTTATTATAAAATTATAAATGAAAGATGTGTTTTTTATTTAAATAATTTAGAAAAGACAGTGAAAAGATGAGGTAGTGACCGAAAATTTTAAATGAATCAAATTTAATCATTTTCCACTCTGGTCCGATTCTGTATGGCAGTACTGCATAATATTTTCTAGCTCTTCCCCTTCCATTTTCGTTCAAACCCTTGGTACTCAAACTGCGACCCACCAAGCTCTACTAAGTGGTCCAGTGACCCAGTAGATACCGATGAAGTGAAAATTTGTGAAAGGTCGTTTGCTCACTGTTAAGTCTGAATTCTGGAACATAGTGCCTGACTAGTTCGAAAATTTTCGAGCCTGTGCCTAGAAACTTCTAACATTGTTTGCCTCAACATATCTTTATGAGGCTATATACAGAAAATGCATACAGAAACAGACTGACAGATGTACATACAGATGAGGGTGGACTGTATGCGTCGAAAGCCGGCTTTGTAAAATATTTTTTTGTTTATAACTCGTGTGGCCCAGTCGCAATGGTCACAATGGAAATTTGGATCAGGAAGTAAGAAGCTTTGAGTACTAGGGTTCAAGTCTTCTCTGTCTCGTCTCGTTCGGATTTGTCTATCGATAATCATTTTCTTCAGTTATGTTTATGGCGACTAAAGTAACACGCTCAGACTTGTAAGAAACAAGGTACAAATATACGCAGCAACTTGCATCAGCATGAAGCATGACTTGTAGAAAAGAGTCTATACGAAGCATATAAATAAACACACGACCAAATGGCAGTAAGTTAGAGCAGTACAACGACTTAGAGAAGTAACTCGAACAGCTAACAGTACAAATTTTTGATGTCAATAAATTTATTTTCGTTCAAAATTCGGGATTCTGTCTCATCCATACACTTAATTCTTCTTCAATCTTCCCCTCTTGACTAGGACGTTAGTCTCCTCCCAACACACCACTCCTAAAGTAGACTAACGAATTACCTATTGTCAGGTGGCAGATGACATTTCAAAACTTAAGGGAGCCAAATTTTAAATTTAATTTTTCGTACAAAATCATTAAAAAGGTAATTTATTTGTTCGATATTTAGAATTCTGGAAAAGCACTTGTAGAATGTTCTCGATTCAATTTATTTTTTTAAATTGTTACAAAAAGCAACAAATTATTCGGTGCAACATCTGCTTTATAATTTTTATATAAATATTATAATTGTACATAAAAGCAAAACTGTGACGGCTATTAAGACCCGAAACAAAACAGAAAACAAAAGAGAAAAAAAGGAATCTTTCAAATAAATTAAAAATTAAATGGGGAAAAGGTCTTGATGCAATTTGTTTTGTTGGCAGGAATGGGGGGGTTAAAGTTGGATTCCCGGGGTGGTTACCGGACCGAATCATTTAAACTTTTTATTGGACCGCCCATGATGGAAAATATTGTTGTTTTTCTTTTTTTTTCCATTCTTAAGAATCTCAACAAGCGTTACGAAGAGCAAAGGCCGAGCGGAAATGGCCTTCTAAACATTTTATTTAGAGATCAAAATGACGCTATTCTGCTCTTTTTGTTTTCCCACAGTTTTCTCTCTCTTTCATGTTTAGTCTGTGCGAAAGACAAGTCTTCTCTGTTTTTTATTTTAAATTGAGAAATTAGCGTAATTAATTGAGGGATTAATGTTGTAGCTTTACACGAACTAGCGAACCATATTAAGTTTTAAAGGTTAAATAATATTAATAAATGGTTTAGTCGCGGGAGTTTCATAAATTATTAATTATATTTCTATGTCATTAGCGTATGTAATTAAATTTACATTTTATCATTTGGAGTATAGTGCAATGTTATTATGTTTTGAATTGTGTAACGGTTTCGTATCAAAAGGTTTTCCGAAACTTTGATTTTTTATTTTGGAAATTGTGAAGCCGGGCTTAATTCGTGAAGGGTTGGGAGATCTGCTGTGGTATTCACTTATAGGAAAACTGTTTTGTGATTGTAGTGCTAGAAGAAACCAGGCATTAATCATCCTTACAAAATGACAAATTTTACAAAGTTCTTCACTCCTGGAATTATGTTAAATTGTCTTCTAAATATTTTGTATTGCCGACGAAGGGCTTGGTCACTGTCTGCATGTGCACATAATGACTAAAATTATTTATTATCTAAATCAAAATATTGAATTCATACCCAAATCAAATCACTTTGTAATTCCATAAATACATTTAATTTTATAGACGACTTCTGACAACACTTTCACGCACCAATTTTAGCACCCGACTGTAGTGCATAATTTGATTGAGTGTATACAAAATGAAAATCTTGTCCAGTTCTTTATACTATTTATTAAAACATATCCTCAGAAAGCGACTCAAAGTATAAAAATGTATTTAGTTTGGTCACTAACCTATCAACAAGCACAATCAACCTATCAGCAAAACTCATTCTGAGATCATAGTTGTGGCTCTAAGTAGGCGAGGTGGCCTTTGTACTTTACAGATGCTCCCAGAACATTCGAGAAGAGTCGAGACGATTTCCGAGGCCCCAAGAATTTTTATTGAAGCTTCGCTTACTCAAATGCGAACTAAACAATCAACCAACTTGTTCGACTTGATTGAATTAGATTGAGGATTGTTGCAGGGGCATCAATTAATCAAACTACGACAGCGTGTATAGTGGATAGAATCAGTGAAAACGTTTTGTAATATTTTGGTCACAGCAGTAACGTGAGAGGTGTCTACTCAAGAGTACAACATAGAGCTCTCAAACACATACTGTATGCTGTATTTATAAAACACGAGGGGAGCAGTACTTTCTGCATCTTGTATGGGATGTACGCCGCTTCTACTAGACCATGAAAACTGTCTATAAAAGTCTTTGCGTCTTTGCTGCGGTTCTGGTCGATTTATCTAAAAGCTGGAACCCTTGTTTTAAAACATTTCAGCACATGTCTTTAATGATGGATCGTTTTAAACGCGTCACACATTTAATTAGTCAGAGACTGTGATATAATTGCTGACAACTGCCACTCTTCTTAATTAAATGCTTAAGTGTGACATAAGTTAATCTCTAAAAGAGGGAAAATAGAAAAGAAAAATTGTTCACCTGCACGAGATCTCCCAAATCTCCTCCAGCCGCAGTGAAATTGAGACGGCACAAAAAAGGAAGACGATCTTCTCGCGGCCTTCGAATTTCCAATTCGTAAGTCCTGCCGACATCTCCGTAATATGTTCGATTGCAAGCTGCAACAGAGAAACAAAAAAGAAATTACTTTTAACTCGGATCCATCCCGAAGGAGGCAGTGGGAAAACCGGGAAGATTTTGAATAAAACAGTAAATTTGTATTCCGCTCAAATACTTCAACGGAATTGAAACGAAATATTTGTAGAACGTGAACAAAAAAAGTAGCATTTGCCATTAAACTAACTCTAAAACCCTCACTAGCCCCCTCTCAACCTCTTCATCTTCCTCCTTCTCCTTCCTCTCCTAAAAAAAAAACTTTTTTTCCAGAAATTGAAATAATCAATATGGCAATTGAAAAATCAGAGGAACAAGAATGTCAAAGTCGTGGCGCGGGAAAAAGTAGAAAATTTACCATCAAATAGGTTTGACGTGAAGCAGGGAAACTTTTTGCTGACTAAATCATCAAAACTTCACTTCAATCGCTTAAATCTCTAGACACTGTTTTCTCCCGAACGCAATTGTTATGCAAATCTGGGTCTTTTTAATGCTCCGCAATGTTACAAATCAAGTTATCGTTAGGAATCTTTCATCGACATTAAAACGGAGATGGTGAATGTTTAAGGCTTCGTTGAAATTGTTTTGGAATACAAATTTTTAGTCGAGAGAGAGGGAGAGAGAGTCGAGGAAGACTAGAGGATGAGTGAGGAAAAGAAGGAGGATTGGAATCCACGATACAAATTTGGGATTAGTATTCTCATTTTGGAGATCCCTTTTAACACAGTCAACAATTCTTTCTGTATCACTTTTGCTTTTTACAAATCCTGCTGACTTTTTTTTGTTGACCTAGAATTTTGTTGTGAGTCCAATTGACGGTCGTTTTGTACAGGTAGTTGGCCTGAACGGACGTGTTTCTGAAATCAAGCCTAACATGTTCAAGTGTCTTGGAATAAGGACAAAATGGAGGGAACCCAAAAACGAAGACTTTTCAACTTGTTGAGCAGCTAACCACTAGGAGAAGGTAATAGGAGAAGAAATAAAGAAACTTAACTATTAACTAGAAAACTACTATAGTAAGTAAGTAATTAGTATAGACTATATAATAATAAGTAATATAGTAGAAGTAAATAGTATAGTAGTGACTAGATAGTAGGTAAACTATTAGTATAGAAAACTACTTAAAAGTAAGGAAAGTTCACAAGGCGGTGGAAAAGTGATCTAAATCTGAGTCAAATAGGGTCGCAGAAGTCGGATTGGAAGACACTATATGTAGCAGAGTGATTAAAGATAAAACGTCTTTCAAAAAGTGAGAGCTGAGGGAACAAATATCCAGTAACACAACACAGAACTAAATACAGAAGAAAGGAGTGTGGGAGTGTCTACTCAAATTTACCTTGAATAGGTTCTGGTACAGCCTTTTATGTAAGTCAAAAAAGATGTGTAAAAGTTAGAAATCATTTATCTAGACGACATTCCATAACTAATGCACACTTTCACGAATAAAATAATCAACCCTAAAGCCTAAGCCATGGATTGAACAGAACAAAAAATCGAAGCGGTAGGAAGGAACAGAACCAGTGAATGAGGAGATGCAATGTCCAACCAAAAGGGAAAAGACAATTTGGGAAAGGACGATTGAAATTAATTAGATGGTTCCTAGATAATTGAAACACAAAAAAGAATCCAATTACGTGATGGTAAGATTCAGATTTTGCATTCGAAATAGAAATTTAAATCAATTATTAATAACAAGATTTTCAGAAAACGGTACCATTATTAATCAGCCATTTTGGAAGGAGGGGAGGTTTCAAACGGACATTTTCTGACTTTAAATTTTGTAAATGTGCATATATATCAATATTCATATGAAATGCAATATTTAAAACGTCGCTTTTTCAAACATTCCACGTATCAAAAAATCAGTTGACGAAAGATGAATAATTAATTAAACTTTTAATAAATTATTGATTAAACGATACTGATTTCGAATTAAAAGGCTGGAAAACCTTTCCTGGAAATTCAATTATTTATTTCGGGGAAAAAGCTTTTACTCATTTCCATGTTGCTTTAAGTTTTAAAATTTGCAATAATGATAATAATCGGAAAATATTAGCAGATTCTTGATGAAAAGAACAAAATCGGCGTGGTGCCTAAAGACGGAAAAGATCTGAGAATCGCGCAATAAGACTTTTAACATCGTGACGGGATGAAGAACAAACTAAAGCCACAGGGGTTCCTGCCGGGCTTAAGATGGCTCTTTTGCTCTCCTCAGTCCACGCTTTACCCAACAGCAAAAAGATGAAGGAGTATTGGAGGAGACGGAGAGTAGGAAAAAGGGAAAAGTGAAGTAGTGTTGACGTCGTAGTTCAGAAATCAGAAGAAACATCTCTGTGGTAGTCGGTGTACTTCAATAGAAGCCAGGAATCTGAAAATTGGCATTTTGTAAGACAGATCAATTTCCCGGAGAGTAAAACGGAAGAAATTTTTCCTCCCCCGCCCGTTTTTCAATTATTTGAATTTATCAAGAATCCAGGACTGTGACCAAAATGGAAGATGAGTTTTACTTTTAAACTTTCAATTACGATCCATGGCAAGAGTTTAAAAGTTGGTATCTCTAATTCCTGTGAAGTGGAGAGAAGTTTCGGTCGCGAACAAAGGGAAACTGATGATGATGAGGTTGACGGTGATGTCGTTGAAAAGAAAATAACAAAACATGAAAATTTTAATGCGGCTTGAGATGAAATTTCTGTTCTTTTCTAAATGTGTCTGATTAAGCGGGGATGAATAGCTGTTGGATGTAACAACGACTCCTCACTGACAAAAACGAGGAAACTGACTCGAGTGCTTTCTATTTGGGGATCGTTTTAAACGGTCGAATTCCCGTCGAGTGCACAAATAAAATTACCGTTTTTTAATATAATTTAATATGGAGAGTGAAAAGGGAGAGAATTTTGACTTGGTTAACTGATCACGTTGTATACTGTCGGAAGAAGATGGGAGTAATTTAAGTATAAAAAAAAATTCATCCGGCGTAAAGCTCAAGTTGTCAAGATGGAAGTGGAAGGCAGGTTTTAACCTGAAAGGCTGCAACAAAAAAAGACGCAGGAAAACGTCATTATGACGTTGACAGGAACTTTGTTGAGAAAGAGCTTAACAAATAGGGAAGAAGTCAGATGAAAGTGACAAACCTTCGTATATTAAATGCCAAATGGTGCGCGAATTTTATAATGAAATTATGCTTCCTTGCGGTAAACACGCTGGCTAAATACTATTAAAGTCTCCCATTTTCCTCGACTAATTTTGACCTTCTGGGGACTTTCAGCTTCAAGATTTTTCACCTCCCACACTTAACCTTTACGAACAAAAACTTGGCTTCACTAAATATTGATAATAATGCATATATGATATAAACTTCTCCCTATTTAAGCATAAATATTCATCATAATATTGATATCTGTGACCACTTTGGAATTTTTATGATTGAGTCATCCTGTCTGCAGTGACAGTTTCTTGTTTGAAGATATAGTCGTTTGATCTTTAACGGCCGAAGTCGCCAACAGAGATAGTCTCAAGATTTATTTATAATAGTTTTGGTTTGTTTATTTTTTATGTTTAAGTCTTACAGTCTAGTACAGTGATTCCCAAAGTCGTCTATATCGACCTCCAGGGGTCTATGACAAACTGCAAGGAGTCTACGTCAGCGAAAAAAAAATTTAGGGGTCCACGATAGTAAAATTCAACATACACTGATAGTACCTATTTACCCTCATTATACTATCTTATAATATAGAGACAAATACATTATTTATGAAGCAAAAATTTTACTTCACCACAGTGAGAAATTTACAAAAATCAATATCAGGTAAACAGTGGGTCACCCAAAAGCGAAAAACATGGCATAAGGTCAACGACACAAAAAAGTTTGGAAACCTCTAGTCTAGTACATAACAATCAATACTTGTAACTGAAACCCCTTTTTATAATAATATCATAAAATAAAAAATCGATGAATTATTTATTAGACGTTTTTAAAAAATGGCGACATGTTAAGGAATTCTTAATTACTTTCAATTCCTTCCGATTAATTAACACCTAATAACACGTGACATTTCCAGTCGATTCTTAGAAATTATTATTAAATAAGTTTTATATAACCATACTTTATATTTAAGCTTTTGTCTTGGTAACTAAATATTTCAGGGAAGCCATTTAACCTTCTACACTTCAGATTCTTAAACTTTTGATTTGAAAATTTTATTATCTGGAGTCGTTGACACTATCTGACAAAACTTTTAGATTTTTTAATGTGACATGATACTGAAAATTTTAATAATTTCCAGTGATATTATTATACTATGATTGTCAGATTTCTGATATTGAGTTTAAAAAAATTTTTTTACGGCTATATTCGTGGAGGCTGATTGTAGGTCTCGTTTTGTTGAAGTGAGTCGATTTGATTCAAAAATTGGTTTGGTTATTGTGAAAGTGGGTTTAGTGAGACTTTGTTTCATAAATAATGCACAAGGTTGTAACAATCTAAGTCTAGAAATTTAAATAAAAAGCTCTAAAAAATCAGCACTTGAGTATCATATTACAAGTGTCGAAACTTAAGGGTTGTCATCAAGGATGTATTTCATAAATAGTGCACACTTTCAGATTCTGTTTCGTTACTACTGCAGACTTTAAGCAAGACAGTTATAAATGAGTCAAAATGGCGGATAATCGTTGAAAAAATTCCGTTGAAAGAACGGTGCAGGAAACAAGAGAAAGGAACATATTCCGATGGAAGTTTCGAGTGAAGTCTGAAAGAAAAGCTCACCGCCTCCCATCCTCTCCTCCTCTTCAACAAAACCTTTCATATTGGGAGAAGGTTTTCGAATTGTTCTCGAAAACTTCAAAACCAGGGGACCGGTAACCGTTAACCGAAAGCATTTAAAATTTTATTTCGTTGGCATTTGAAAAACGGGATGAGAAAATGAATCAAATCCTGATTCACGTTCTCCTCCTCCTCCACCACCACCGCCTGCTTGCAAAAAGGGTCGAACCTTTTCGAAAAGAAATCAGACATCTGTCAAAAGAGGAAACCACACACAAAAAACGAGTTTGAGACTAGATAACGTCACTTTCGAGTTTTCAATTGTTACGAATTGCACTGGGGTCCTCACAGGTTGCAGTTTCAGAAAGGGCTGAGGGGGTATAAAGGAAGATTGTTCAGAAGCTTTTAAACGGTTTAGGAAGAGGAAATGAAAGCAAGAAATTGTTTCTTTTGTGGATGTGTTTTTGCCTGAAAAAGTCTCAGAGATTATGGTTTTCTTGATGCTGCAATAGAATTTTCCGACTGAGATCCGGCTAAAAGAAGTCATCAAAAGGAGACCGATTACAATTTTCTAATGAGCAAACTCGAAATGATTTATACTAAAAAAAAAGAAAATTATTACTCGACATTTCGAGATTTATCTTTCGATTTTCTATAGGAGACACGAATTTAGATTCTTGATTATAAATTGATAGCAAAAATTTTACCTCTCAAATGTGTAAAAAAAAAGATATTTTCAATAAACTTGTTCTTTTGAAAAGAAAATATTTAAAAGAGCCAACGCAGAGCTTTTCTCTCTCTCTTCTTCCTCTTTTTTTTCTACTCAAAAGAAGTAGAAGTAAAAGGAAGAAAATTGAATGCCAAGTCTTGCACAAAAAGACAAATTCTCCTTTTTTTTATTTTTGGGTAATCACGACGATTTTTTTTATAATGGCTTGACAAAAACCGGGGTTTCCAGTTTTTCCACGAAAACTTTCTCAGAGGTCGCTTACTCTCTTCCTTTCCTTGTGTTACATGCGTTTAAAACCGACCGCAGACCCAAACGCAACATCTATCACTAAACAACATTCTTCTTCTGACAGTCTAATGTGTTGACCTTAAGAGAAGATTAATTTATCTCAAATCAATTTTGTTTTCTCGGTCTAAAGTTTGTAGTTGTAGAGTTGGATACTATTTTAATATGTTTATAGTATTTTGTGGAGCGTTGGTACATCACAGTTGGTGATGAGGTGGGATGTTTTTGATTCAGACAATGTCGAATAAGAGAAAATCGGATGCTGTTGAGGGTAGAGTGGATGGAGCACAATGCTATTTTATAGGTTAACCCTCTGAGACGGATTGGGAGACCCATGAGATGATAGTGTGAATTTTTTTTTTTTTTTCAGGTAATGAAGTACAAACAGCTGGAATGGAAGCAGCAAAGATGGTATGGAATTTGTGAGCCAGAAGACGTTCTTCGACTTGATGGTAATATTGAGGCATATCTTTCATCACTCAGCGGTATAGATAAAGAAGAAGGTAATAGTATATAGAAACCAAGGAATACAGTATTTAGTTGAATATACACAACACACATTTGACTGAACAAACACATAAACGTATAGACTTTGCACACTGGCCGACCCACTTAAAAATTTTTGTTGTGATTGTAAGTAAAACATGGGTGAAACTTTTTTAAAATCAATTCAACACTTTTTCTAGGTTTTCGAGATGGATTGAGACTATCTGTAAAGGCTATACTAATTTATACAGGAATCTGGTGGGCTATATGCGAATCACAGAACCAACAAAGTGTAAATAAGTGTACACTCTGAAAAGTTTGTTTCAGGTTGTTTCGTTCTTTACATTCTTCTGTGACCAAAATTCCTAAATTTAATAGTGTTAAGTCGGTGTAAAAGGTCACACACTTAACCACAACAAAGCCTAGAACTCGTGAAAGAGCTTATTTACCCAAAGGAGTTATAAAGTAACAGGAAGTTCGTTTATGTGTATGAAGCACCTCAAAAAATATTTATGAGACTAATATTAAGCTATAGTTAGGTTGAAAAGAAAGAGTCTGAGTGTGTGAGGGAGCCAAAAAATGAGGGAAAAAAAGAGAAGGAAAAGTTGAAGAAATGTGCTTAAAGGAAACTAATACCCCTGTATAAATCCATGAATATCTCTACAGATGTTACAAAATCTATGAAGTGTAAAGCAATCAGAAAACGCCGACGCAGCTTTTCATCTTAGAATTTACCGGGGGAATTTTGGAGAGTCTGATAAAAATTTGATTCCCTTGCGGTAACCGATCATTAGATATGTCTTTTTAAGATTTTAAACGCCTCAAATACAATTTGGAAAGTGCTTGAGACGAAAATGAAATTTTCCTTTCAATAGAAATTACCCCCAAAACGCTAGCCTTTCCTCCTTTTAATCGAGTTATTATTCGATATGTCAAGAGAAATCGATTAGATAGCAGAACGAAAGCCTGGGGGATTTGTTGAGGCGAATTTCGCTGTGGGATTTTTCTCACACCCCCCCACACCCTCATCCTCAGCATCCCGCCCCCGCAGCTTTCCTTCACTTCTAAATTCTTAATTCTTAACATGACATTCCTTTGGCATTGTTTCAGGTCGCGTGTGATGTAAAACTCCCATCTTGAGGTGGTACGAACGAGGCTGTAGGCTGTCTGAAGACAGTGAAAATGCTGTTGGTTTTTCTTATCGTCTGTAGTTACAGGTCAGTTTGATTTTTGTTCTATTCCTAACTGAAATTAAAATCTTGGACCTGGAAACAGATTTTATCTCTTTTTTGGTCATCCAAAAACCAACGGTTTGGATTAAAACTTTTCTTTCTACATTCGGCCCTCTATCTCTTCGTCCTTTCACTATCTACTTTCTTCCTGTCTTTCGCTTCGCACGTAACCTGTTCTGAGTTTTGATCCTTTATAGAAGGTCGAGTTTTATGTTTAAAAGTGTCACGTTTCTCGAGATCCTGGTACGTGACTCATGGTTCTTGAAACAATTTTTTTTGATCTTTCCGAATCAGTCTCCTCTGATTTCCTTGTTCAAGAAGTATTTGAATATCCGGTTTGATTATCCGTCTAGCTTCTTTTGATCTAGTTGTTCGTAGAAGGAAATCTTTCTGCTATTTTGAGTTAATGCTAGTTTTCTGCTGTAGTTTGTCCTGAATTTGTTCTCAGAACCTATAGGTATTGGTTTTCTGGGTGTTTCTTCTCTTGAGCATTGAACACTACAGCATGCCGTGTCTGATAGCAGTGGAGTGTTGACCTATTTTCGTATTTGAGGATGATAATATGTGTTTGTTTTGCTGATCGCTCTTCATCTTATTCAAAAATCTTTGTTGATCAAATTTTTCTTTTAAACACCAGGAGATTTTAGTTGTGTGATTTTACAAATTACTAGTAACAACCAGCAATAAATTATATGTTAATCAATGCACAAGAATTAAGATCAGATTTTGTATAAAAGGACGCCTTATGAGCTACACACGTCTTTGTCTCATACTAAAAATTGACCCATTAACGCCCTGCGTCCTCAAATGAGGACACTAATTCTAGATTTTTGAGCTCCTCGGGTACTTTTTCTGGAGGGATTTTTTTTAAACATCAACGCCATCTTTTTATAAGTAGGAACAATTATTTCACTTTTTTCATAATCAGAAGTGGCAGAATAGTTCTTGATAGAGCAGCATGATTTTCCCTAAAATGCATCGGTCCATAAAAAATAATTTTTCTCACATCCTGTTGGAGGTATCGCTGCGGACAAAATAGCAGACACTCAAGATGTTGTAGAACAAACCCATAAAACTCTTATCACTGAAGTTTCAGTCAAAACAAGTCAAATTTTGGTGTCATTAGATCCCGGTGTCCTCAAGCGAAAACAGCAATTTCCCGGAAAACCGTGAAAAATTTTTTTAAAAAATTTACAGAAATGCCATTTTTAATTTTTTTTTACGCCAGATTTCAAAAGGATTTCAAAAAACTTCCACGATTTCTATGCCTGGGCGTTAATGGGTTAACGAAAACCCCTTGGAAACAAACAGGAGTAGATCAATAGCTTCTTATAAGTCACTTGACTCCTCGGCGGCTTCTGAGAGTTGACACTAACCAGAAATGAACATTTCTTCTGATTTTTGTAAAAGCCATTCGACTGACTATCCAATCACCAGATTCAGAAAGAAACTCAACTTCCTGTTTCTGATGTCTTAATTAGCTTAATTTTTCTAAATAACTGGCAAAGAGTTTTTGATTCTGTGGAAAGTTGGAAGGCGTTTTGTTAGCTCTCATATTTCATGGACTTTCCGAATAGATCTTTTCATCCCTTACGCCCACACCGCCTTCTTTCTCCTTCTTATTCTTGGAATAAATTGTAACGGTTCCACGAATTGTTCATTTTAGTTAAAGGTTTTTATATCGGAAATAAAATTTGAAAGGCTTTCTTTCTTCTGATTCTTTTCACTTGAATTATATTTTTTTAAAATATATTTTTAGAACTTTCACCATGAAAATCAGCGTTAGGCGAACATTTAACCCCGACTACGAACTTGAAGATTGTTGGAAGGCTTGTTATTGCTATATTGTAATTCACTGGTCCCCAAACTTGTCCTAGCGCTATCAGGGTGTGACAGGGCCCAATTTGGAAACCACTGATATAAATAATCAAAATTTTGTGTTTACACCAAAGATCATTTTAAAATACTTTTTTTCGATTTTATAACACTTCAGGTAAAAGTTAGGTTTAGATAAAAGGCATGTGTGCGACAGCCGGTTGAAAGCTTACGGATTTTGTTATAGGAAAGTGTTTTACAAGCTGAGTAGCAGTCTTGGCAGAACTGTGGCTGACGGGAAAGTAATTTGATTAAAGGAAAATTGAGAATCAGAAGTGACCTTGATGCTTTCATGCAGACCTCGTCCTTCTTTGAATTTCCAACTCATTTCTACGGCCTTGCTTCCTTTTATAAAATGCAAAAGGAATGGAAATAAGGTTCTGTAACAGTTGAGAGAATGTTTCTCATACAGTAAGCATGGTTTTATGAGTTTCAGAAGGAAGAACTTTTGTCCCAGTTGGAGATACTAAGAAAAAAGGATGCACGTGTGTTTATTTGTGCGTCCAGAATAGGTCATAAACAGTCAAAGCAAATTTTATATACAAATCAAAGACAATTAGTACACCCACACTATTCAAATATGTAGTCTATTTTTTATTTATATTTTTATACAAATCAAGTCTGATTGGTTAGTATAGATGAGTTTTCGTTTCTGCAATAAGTTTTTATACTTCTATGAGTCGTATTAGGTTATAGGAAAATGGTTTGGCCGTAGATATATTTTCTTAAAAGGAGTTTGCCTGCTGAAAGACGACATCGTGTCATTCTTGGCTTTTGGACTTTGTTTTCCTCACAGATTTTTTGTCATAACTGTGGTATTTTGTTTTGGCCCGGTTCCCAAAAAAGTTTAACCACCAGCGCCACGTATCATTATTGAATGATGGAGGGCGTCATAATTTGTCATAAGTGTCATTACCTTCAGCTTTCATTGTTTTAAAAGTAAAGCCCTAAAGAGATAATTATTATAACATTAAAACGAAGACAGTTTAGTTTGAGATTTTTGGGGCTATTAGTGTTATTTTGGCTGTTACGCTCTTTGAAGTCCAATTTTTCGGTAAATTTGTTATTGTATTGTTTATACGTTTTGCCCACCTTAAAAGCTGAAAGAATAATCAGTGGTAGTCGGGTCTTCAACCTGATTTGAGACCAAACATGCGAGGGTTGTTTAAAATTATAATAACAGTAAAGAAATTTGGATAAAGTATTGTTAGCGACAAAACGAAAGCAAGTAGCCAGGTATGCATCAAGTTATAGTGAGCGCCGTGACGTCATAAGCCCATAGAAGGTAGAACAGTCTGCTTGTTATGGATATGGCTGATAGTCGTGTGTTAAGTTTTTGAGTAACATATCGTCGTTAATCACAATAACCCGGTGTCCTTTATTTAAACCACCCATAACAGTCTTATCATAAATGTTAGTAAGTTGCTACCACCCCACAAAATTTCGGAGAAGTCGGAGAATTTACTCTTACCTACAAGTTTTCGTCTAAGTCAAAACTTTTGCCTGCATCAAATACCTTTCATCCAAAAGAATGCCTGCGGCTATCAAAGTAGGCGAAACGTCTGGACTGTAGTGACTGCAAAATTATCTTATCGACCCGACAAAATAGCCCACAAAGTAACAACACTAACGTTAACAGACGCCGCCTTAAAGTCTGCCCGATATAAAATAAAAAGAGTTAATCCATTCGTTGACAAAACATTACAAATAATATTTGGATAGTAGATGCAATAAAAAAATAAATAAATAATTTATTATTTACATTAACTAGAATATTTAAATAATTTTTATCGATCACTTTAAAATTTAGTATTCGGGGTGGGTAATATCGAAGTCGTGGTTAAACAGACTCTTTTATTGATTTATTTATTTATTTAAATAAAAGGAGATGAATGGAGGGAAATGAAAAATTATTTTTAAATAAATTAAAACAAATAAAAATAAAACAATTGGTTTGAAAGTCGAGGAAGGTTTGAAATTAGAAGTCAAACCCTTTTTCTTAATTTTATGCTAAAAATGAAATAACAAAACAAAATGAAAAACAAATTTATTTTTCTCTCGTTGGCTGCATCTGAAAATTCAAAAATTAAATGTAGGACTAACTAATAAAAATTTTAACTTTACGGCTTTTGAAAATATTCAAATTTTTATTTTAGGTTGAACTAACTTTTAAAATTTCCATGTCATGGCCGTGGTTGTCATCATGTAGGGTATTTGGAAATAATTTTTGTGTACCCAAAAGGACTGACTTGAAAACAGACGTTATATTGATACTAATATATTTAGATAATTGAAAAGTGTTATAGTGCTTTTCTTGAAATTTGTCAGTAAGCATATACTGGTTATGTATATTGAATATTTCTTGACAGGCCCGAAGGCTAATCAATTAACAAAGTTGCAAAACGTACAGATTACTCTATCGGCAACATTGACACTATAATATAAAGTTTTTCAGATTACAATTTGCTTTTCCGGAATTGTAGTAGTTCTGAATTTTCGGATATGCAGGCTCTACTTTTAAAGTTGTCTTCTAAGATTATCTCACAAGTGGGATACTCTTTTGCTTAATCTCCCCCTGCAAGACTTTGTACAAAGATTCGATGTAAACATTTGATTGGTCAGCCTTGGTACTCAAAGCTTTTTACTTCCTGGCCCAAATTTCCATTGTGACCTTTGCGACTGGGACACAGGACTTACCAAAAAAAAGGTTTTACAAGTCCTGCTTTCGACGCATACAGTCCTCCCTCAGGTATTATTTTAATGTACATCTGTAGGTCTGTTTCTGTATGTATATTGCCTCATGTTAGGGCAAACAATGTTAGCAGTTTCTGAGCACAGGCCCGAACATTTTCGTACTGGTCAGGCACTATAGTTCAGACTTAACAATGAGCAATCGACCTTCACCTCAATCGGTTTTCACTGGGCCAGTGGGCTACACAGGTGGGTTTGAGTACCAAGGGCCTAGAGCTTTATATACCGTGGCTAGTAATAGTTTGCAGGATTTTGTTCCTAGTTCCATCCATACCATTATTATATTATTTACTTGCTTTCGTGACTCTATAATGTATACGACTACACCTCCTGATGTGCCAATAACATAGCAGGTGAAACCGTTGGTAACTGGGCAGTTGCCACCTTCACACAATGCTTTCATCAATAAGTTCACATCAAAGCTTCTTAAGTATGTCAGTAAATCAAGTTTGTGTAGCTTTTCGAGAGCCCACTGATGTTCTAAAATAAGCAATTTGTGTTTCTGTGCCTATCTTGGTTATGTGGCAGTACTAGTTGCTATTGTTTACCTCTAATAAGCATATATACTGTAGGTATATACAATTATTCATAAAAAATTGACTTAAAAAAGCTTTGATTAACTTATATAACTCTTACACTTAACTTTATCTATAGGTCCTCTACAAACAGACATACCGCAGTGAGAGGAGCTCCAAACTAGTGCCTGTGCATGAGAGTGTGAAACAACCTCGTAATTTAGGCTAGTGTTTGAACCCAAAAGGGAATAGTGACCTATTTTCTAGTTCTGAAAATTGAGAAGGGTGAAAGGAGAAAAGGGATGAAAAGTAGTTCACACTGATATTTTCCGGGTTTTCGGTGACGCTGTATTTTTTCCGAAAAGGAAAGAAGGGAGAAGACAATGGTTTCGGTTTCGCAAACAAGAGGAGAGAGAAAAAAACAAAGTGAAAGAAAAAAGAGAGAGAAAAAGCAAACCAACAAAAGTTTCTCCTTAAATGTACATTTATTTGGCCTCTCTAAAGGAATCAATTTGGGTGTTTAATGTATTTTTCTCTCTCGAAATTCTTTTCCTTTTAAAAACCCAGGTCTGTCCACAAGCGACAACCGACGGCTTTATTATTATTATTATTTTCTTCTTCCTCTTCACCGAAACCATCTCTCTCTCTGTTTCTTGAATTTCTCGAACATATTTTTGACTTTTTATGTGTTTGTGACTTTCGTTATTTGGTTCTCATGTAATTTTATTAATTTACTGGTTGTGATGAGACTCCCGAGGTCATCTCTCTCTGTAGTAAAATCGAACTGATAAAATTTTTATTATATTAATTTTATAAAGTGTAGTTGATTTACAAACTGTCAGGGATGGCGAACCTTTTGAGCTCGGTGTGTCATAATTTTGAGAAATAGAAACACAATTTTCGTGGTGTCACACATCTCAAAATAAATGTTTAATAGTACAAGCTTCCATAATTGGGTATTTTTATATTAATATCGATACTGAAACATTTTATTTAAATGTTTTAATATGTATAATTTTGTGGGTTTAAAGTTGGCAACACTGAAAATCTGACGATGCCGCGTGAAGAGAATTTTTGATACCAAACATCAAATTTGAAGCAGTTTGTAGGTTATATGCCCAATACTAACTCTTCGGGTATATTTTACGTAGGCGCTCGTCGTGCATTTTTTGGAGAGAAATTTGTCTACAACAGAACAAATATTTTCAGGAATTTTTGGGCCTTGTTAGGAAGACAAAGTACATTCAAGACAGAGAATAGAGGTTGTCTGCGTTATCAGTTTATAACTGGTCTCAAAATTCAATTAAGCTTCAAACCGAAAATCTTTTTAAGGTAAATGTGTACCCAACGGGTCAAGGGTTGTGTCTGAAGATTAGAACAAAGTCCTAGATAAAGGAAAGATAGGGACAATAAAAACAGGAGAGAATACAGTTAGCGAACACAATCCGTTGTAAGGCTTTGTTCGTTATTGATTTAGCTGAAGATTTTGTGGGAATGTTATAAATTCGTTCGGGAAATCCCCAAAATCTAAATAAATAATCTTGTTAATTCTTTATTTATGTTTTTGTTTTGGTTTGTGAAGTGCTAAAGGTTCTCTCCAATGCCGATTGCTTTTCTCTGTTTTTCATTCTCACCCTTAAGCGTGGTAGCGTTGGTGAGATTATCAAGACAGTCAAACCGACAGATATTTTACCAATCCCACTGACCTACATTCCTGTTTCTGCCCTCCAATCATTTTTAAAATTAATGCATACTTTTGTGTGGAACTCGTTTCAAAAGTTTTGCACATTACAGCAGAAACTGTAACCAACACAACAAACACGAATTCTTCTATCTACTGCAAAAGATCTCTGACTACAGTGCTCTCTACCAAATTACGAAATCGCACGAACATTTCACCGCCTCGAGTTATAAATAATTATAATAACAGTTACAGTAATAACGACGACGGTGATTAAAAGATGGAAAGAAGTGAAAACTAAACGAAATGCAGAATGAAGTATCAAAAATAAAAAAATTTTTTCCATGACAGTACAACAAATTTTTAAGTATATGAGTTTGGATTTTGAAGAGCTTTGGGGGGAGGAAAGAAAACGAAATTTTTGAATTTAAGTGAAATCGAAAATTGCGAAAGTGAAAGAAAAGGAAAAAAATTTTCCTCCATCCAACTCATCCCTTTGTGTTGAGCGCTAACAAAATGACTTGTATTGTTAAAATTCAAGTTTTGTGAGAAGAAACAAAAGGAAAAGAAGAAATTACTACTTTAAAATACTCGAGTTTAAAACTTTTGGATTTTACTTTTAAAACAATGAACACTTGCAAGCTGAAGATTGCAAGAGAGGAGAGACTGGGTGAGGGAGGAGTGAGAGTATGGAAGTGGGAGCAAAAAGACACTAAATTACTCTCTGAAATGTTTTTCGAATCGGTTACGATTTTCAGCTTCCATAAAAATATCGTGTGGACCGTATATATGTTACGGTAATAGTGATAAATGGGAAGGGGATGTATCAATCCAAGGAGATTATTCATAATCACCAACTAAATTTGATAAATGTGATGAATTAATGAATATTTATCATATTCACCCGGGTAGTTTGTAAAATGTTCTACTCGTAGTGGGTGTACAGTCACGAGGTAGAGAGCCTCGCATCCTTTGTTCTTCTCCTTAACAATAACCGTCCACATTCTTTCCATCAACCGTTTCATTTATTTCTTGCCTTTCAGGAAAATTCTTTTTATCTACTGACTAAACTTCCATTCCGGCTTGTACTTGGCCAATACAAATACAACCGGGTTTTGATTTTGAGGTCATTATTCATTGATACGCTTCTGTGATACACGCGGTTTGCTTTATGTAAGCTTGAAATAAGATATTTGCAAGAACGACTATTTATTCCGAAGACACATCCTAAATGGAGAATTTAGTTAAGTTTTGTTCACATACTTGGTTCCTGTCGTTGGTCTGACAAGAGACAAACAATGCAAGAAGCTGAGCTGGCCAGTAACAGTGAACCAACCTCTCGACGAGAAGAAGTTACAGAATTCAAGTATCTGAGCAAACTTTTATTACTTTTCCCATTACAAGTTGATTTTGAAAAACTAGCCGGTAAATGTGATAAATTTTTAGCAATTGTTTCACGTATATCAAGTTCAATTCTTCCTCTTGTCCCTGTTGCGCGCCAAGCACTTCACTTGGGACCAAGTCATTGGTGGCTCAAGTTTAGATAACTCAGCAGCTATTGTTGACCTCCACGAACCCCTGAATCTTCCTCTGACTGGCGGAGTTTCCATTCTAGGGCTTGGCGACAGATCTTTCTTAAGGTGTGCCAGATCCTCCTCCATTTTCGTTCGCAGATTTCCAGCGCCAAAAGCCTCTGGTCGCATTTTTAGAGTAGGGCCTCATTCGTAAGCCAGTTATCAGGCTACCAAGTCTTTGTTATGTAGCGGTTGACAAAGGTTTGGAGTTTGCGGGTGACCTCCAAGGAGACTAGCCAGGCGTATAGAAGTACCGATTTTGGCTAATTTACATGGGATTTTAAAAACTCAAAATCAAATTTTCCTCTTTCACCCCTTCGGTGGTTCTTGCAAAACGAATCACCAACTTTTCAAGTTGCGCAAAAAATTGCAAAAAACCAAACACATACCATTGCTGTTGTTTTTCAACCTTTGTCAGCATATACATTATCCAATTCTTGGGGCTAAGTCTATTGCCTATATAAAGCCCCTTTAAAGCCAGACTAACTAGATACTCTACTTGAAGACAGATTGCTGTTAACAAGCGGGAAATGCTCACGAGAGAAATGATTCAAAAGAGTGAACCCAAAAGGGCGGTTGAAAGACTTATATTACCGAAAGGCAACAGAAATAAAAAATTCCCAAAATTATGTTTATAAAATAAAAGGGCCATAAATCAAAGAAACTGAAAGTACAAAAGGCGAAATCGGATCGCCTAGTTAAAGATTTTCTCTGGTAGTGAAATAAAAAGAAAATTATGATTGCCTATGTAAGTGATGGAGGATTTTTTTTTCTTTCCTTTTTAACTTTTTTTAAGTGAAAAGTTTTGTTAATGCCTTTTACTAGTGAACGAATATTTCATAAGATTTATGAGTATTGCATTAGCTGAGAGAACCACCTCGACTACCCAGGCAAACAGGAATAATTCTGTTTTAAATCTTTAAACTTTTTTTTTTTTTTTAATTTTCAAACTTTTCTTTCTGACTTCCTCTCGGATGACTTCAAAACTATTCCCGGAGGATTTGTTTAATCTTGATTAATACAACCTTTTTTTTATTTTATGTTTCTCTCTCCGCTCATAACTCCATCCACACGAGATATTATCTACTTTTTCGGTTCTAACTGTTTTGTGGGTTATTTTGGTTTATCAGGTCAGCGGTCAGTCGTCTCATTATTTAGCGAAATGAAATAGAAGATGTGGCGGCTGAGATTTCTTCGGAGCTGAATTTTAAAATGAAATGTACGAAGACATACTCTTTCACTGCGATTAAATAGGTGAGTTTTGTATGATCTATCATCAAGTTTATGGTTCGGAGTTCGGAACAGAGGAAAGCCAGAAGCTAAGTTGATTCTCCTGAGTTCACCTATGGCGGTGATGAAGGTTAGAACACGACTTCCTATGATTCCCAAAATCGGAAGATATTATTGGATGAAATCGATTAGTATTTATACAGACCGTTTAGGCTTTACAGATCGTCATTTTGGAAATGACTCAGCCGGCCATTGTACCTTTAGTCCAGAAACTTCTTGGCCGTCACTTCGGATGGGTCACTAAAGAAACTTCTTGGCCTGTCCGGATGGGTCAAAAATGAAGTCTGAAGTTGTGAACACTTTTAAAGTTTTAACTTAACAAAATAAATTATACTTAGAAGTGTGCAGAATTTATGAAAATCTGATGTTAATGACAAAATTCTAAGAACAAGGAGAAGTCAAGAATAAGATGAAGGAAAATTGACTCATGACAGACATGCAGACCGACGAAATCAGCGGTATTTAGGAGTGTAGGGTTAATAATACTATAATTACCGATGTGAAATGCTATATACAGACAGACAGACTGACAGAGAGTATTTTTAATCGGATTTCAATCACTCTGGGAAGGTTGACTGAAATCGGCATTTGGGTCAGTTGTGTATCGCAATCGTCTGACCTTCACTACTGCCAGACACATCTCTCTTCTGTCACACTTCCAACAGCCATCACATCGTCTGTTGTCTGCTGTTGTGCCATACGAATTCTACATTCTCAAATACCCAAGCTTCATTTTGTCACACTACTCCCCGAACTTATTTTTGTAGTCTAATAAAAAACGATACCGCGAATTTCGATTCCAAAGATAAATATGAAAATAACTGTGCATTATTTATGAAACAAATTTCATCTAATTACATCAAAACTTTATTAATTTTCAAATCTGTGCTTAAAAAAAAAAGTTTCCTTCCAGCGATTCTTCCAGTAAATTAAAATCGTTCAAAGTATTCACTACAGTTAGGAGTAATTACGTCAATTTTTCTCTTCCAAATTGAATCCGGTCTTTCCCTCCGAGCTTTTCAAGTCAATGAAATACCTGATTTTGAAAAAAAAGAGAGATTTTCAGAAGTAGCTAAGAAAATGGCCGCCGGCTGGGGCCTAAGTTCCTGGTTTTGTAATTAAAAATTCAATTTTCTCTGAGTTTTAATCATTCCGCTCTTATTTTATTACAGCGTTTCTTTAATTTTTTATTTATTTAATTAAAATTTTTCTTTTACCCTTTTCAAATGCCCTTGAAGATCCTTGAGGTTAAAACACTCAACTTTTGTGAAAAATAAAGGAAAATATGAAAATTTATCTCCAACACGGAAAAGAAATTAAAGGTCATCAGTTACCCGGGGTAATAAAAAATTAGAAATTAACAAAACTTTTTCTTTTTGATCAATCATTTATCTATTGTAGATAAAATGTCAGATAGTTGTTGTAATTAATATACATGTTACCATTAAATCAGTTACTAAGCGAACGGATCAACGACTTTCGAGGTTTAACGGGTGTGTTGTATATACATACATAAATAACATTGTACGTGGGTTTGTTTGTATGTATGTGCCGGAATAACTCTCGAACGCGTGAAATAATTTTAATTATACTTAATTAGAATAGTTAATTATGAAAACGAAAAACGTACTGTATAGGTTTTTACTCTTGGTTATAACAGAATGTGGGAGGGAGTCGAACTCTCAGTTACAATACTTCGGTGGTCATGTATTCTAATCACTCAGCCTCATCCCTACAATACAATATAAACCAAAGTAAAGCTGATGTTAAATACAAAAAGATAGAAAAGTAAGTGTGCATTACTTATGAAACGAACTTCTTATGCAGATAATCAGTATCGTTTGTGAATTAAATTGATGAGCGACACTGGCAAACAAATGAGGAGTCGCAGAGTATACAATAAGCAAACAACTTCTGAGGGACACTCTAGACCAGGGGTGAGCAAAATTTTTTGGAGGGCCTCAAATTTGCAACACAAACTACGCGGCTAGTTTACTTCTTCTGTAGGCTATGCATCTATTACTCTACTAAGTTAAATCCACCTTAAACTTCTCAACCGTCAAAACGTAATTGTAACACTATCCATGACCCATAAACCCTAATCGGGCCGGATTAAATACTTTCCCAGGCCTGTACTTTACCCATCACTGCTCTAGACAAACGGACGGACGTAGTATATTTCTGCCTCGGTTTTGTTTAATGTACGTGCAAAGTTTTGGTTGAAATGGGTTCATGCGTTTGTGAGTTTTTCCGGTACATACCCACAACAAACAAAACAACGCATCCTTTTTGTCAATAATACTTTTTAATTAAATAAAATAAACATCGGAGACCGTCCGAGAGTATCTGCTGTAATATAATTACATAAAAAAAGGGATTTTCTTAGTCATTTCGAAATAGAAACCTTTTCGAAATTCCTCCCGTTTTTTTAATTAATTCAAAACTATCGAGTGCAGAGAAAGGCCTGAGGATGGGTCTGAGACTTTTATAATAATAAACCATCGCCACAGAGTCCGGGTTGTCTGAATAATCCAATTTGCCGATGCAAAATTTTACGTTTATTAATGTGCTGACGATCGTCAGAGATGGAAATCCCTGATGAATTCATTCATAAGCACTCATATTCGTAATCTGGGGAGAGGGAAGCAGTGCTAACAAAAAAGCGAGGAAAAAAATTGTTTTAAAATAAAGGAAATGACAAAACAAATGTGTCGAGAGAAGAAAAAGAAAAGTATAAAGAGAACCAAACTACAAATCATTCGCGGGAAACGAGCAAATGTGATATATAGGTAAGCACTGTCAGCCAAAAGATAATTTGTGGTGTGCGGAAAGCCAGTTACAAATGAAAAATTAAAAAACTTGTATTACGGTAATTTTTATTTTAAATTCGCAACGGTGAAAAATTAATAACAATTGTTAATATGGAGTTATATCATATACGAAGAACAAAAAAGAGGGCGTGGTCGATATGAAAATATAAAGAAAAAATTCTGAGTTGTTTCATGCAGGTAAAGTTTGGTCTTCACCTCCTCTCCTCACCATCCGGCTTCTCCAAAAGCTTCCACTACCATACGAACATGCTTAATGTAAAAAAATCGGTTCTGAATTTTAATATGATAAATATACAATATCCCAGGACATTAGTGGAAGAAAGTTTAAAGCGATTCACTGCATCTGTGACGCTTCTCAGAAAACATGTTTGCTTAAAAACTGGAGTGAGCAGGAAATGAGCTTTTTGCGAAAGCATTTACTTTGTCACAGGCCTTCAGTTAGCTTTCCAAGCTTCCAGAAAATATTTTCATTCGAAAACACCCAAAGGAATATGTAGGAAATAACTATTCAAAACTAGCGAAGGAATGAAATAAAAAGAAGAGGAAGGAGGAGGAGGAGGGAATGGAAGAGATGCTGCCGTAGATATGTCACATCAAGAACTCAAAGATGGGTAAATCCTAGGTTTTACCGTGACTCTCAACCCCGAAATGGAAAGCTTGACAAGCATTTTTCCGAACTTTTACCACCGCACTATGATAAATGCCGGGAATTACCGGTGAAAGCTACTTTTTTTATTCTTTTCAAGCTTTTACACTAACCGAGAGACAATATGTCTACTTTGAAGTTTTTCTTCCTTTTCAAAAATAAAATGATTTTCGTTGGGTTAAAGGCATTGTGTACGGCGGATGAGGGTTTTTTGTTGTGATGTCACTGCGGAATTCCAGAAGAAAGAAATTACACAGTTGTATAGGTTTTAGAAAAGCTCGGAACCACTTTTAACACGATTTTCCGTCACTAAACGGTTTCTTATACTAAATTATCCTTCTTTCAGTCCTTCCCACCGACTAAAGCTCACGTCTATTGTAGGTACGCGTTACTTTGAACTTGCACACCCCAGAAATAAAAAAATTTTTCTTATGTCCACACCTTTATCACTTTATCTACCACCGGCTCCAATTTAGCCTCAGTGTACTTTGTTTGGAATTCGTATAGCACACAATTTCAGAAATGTTTATCGCAGTCGCATTAGACAATCGTCTTGTGGAAACTAAGAGTCTACATAAAATGTCACTCCTAACGGACTCGTTATTATTTTTATTATTTCTCTGGGGAGAGGGTTGTTTTATATTAAAAAAAATTATTTATTGGTCACTTTATTAAAAATATAATATCACTTCAGCTTCTGCGAACATTCAACACTATTCAACGTGCTAACACATTTAAACAATTTGTATATTCTCTCGATGGGAGGCTTATGGTTGAGTGGTCAAAACGCCTGACTAGCGAAGTAATAATTGGAAGATAGATTCCTGTTACGCCCTGGAGTGTAAACTCAAATAAATATATAAATAAAAACGTTAACTACTTCAAAGTGGGTCAAATTGACCCCAACAATGATATTAAAATCAGTTTAAAGAAAAAATTTATTATTATGGGCGTATCCAAACCCCAAACCCAAATTTCTTATTTAAAATCGTCCTAAATAGCAATCAGTGTGCATTATTTATGAAATAACCCTCCCTGTTGTGTTTTAACTATCTTCAAATCACCAAAACCTCTGTTGTTTAACAGATAAATGAATTTCTTAACGAAATTTAAGGATTTTGATTGAATAGCTATTTTTACTAAAACTGAGTCACTTTGACTCAGACTGCGAATTTGATATTATCATAAATGACTGATTTATTTATAGAATAAATTGTCTTTAACATATAATTTATACTTTTGAAAGTATTTATGTGGAGAAAGAGGAGGAAGGAAAGAAAGTTGGAAAGGTTAGCTCATGAAGCAGGACTAAAACTCCGATAACAGTTCGCATTTGTACGAATTTGATGTTAGCTCTGTAAAGCAAATAACATGGATGAGGATGAGATTTGTTCCGACGGATTATCCTTGAGAATCGAAGAGGAGATGAAATAAAAATGATAAAAGAAGGAGGGAGAGAGAAGAAGAAGAAAAATTTGAAAGGAGTGAAAATTTTTTGGGGAAATAATATTTGAAAGTGTGCCAAGTCGGTCGAATCTTGCTTTCGTCACTGACAGGACTATAATGAAAGCGGGTGATATAATGTTCTGACAAGAAGGTCTAAATCTGACGATCGCCTCGAGGAGATTTTCATTTGTTGTCTTTGGATATCGAACCGAAGTGACGACGTCTCATGCCAAGATTTCCCATAAATGATAGTCCTACGATAGATTCTCTCGACTCGATTGTTTTAAACAAAAGAAAAGAATAAGAGACTTTTGCCAACTTACAATTGATTATCCTCCTTTTTTTTACGCGATTTAACCTGCCTTCAAGAAAACGCGCAGATAAATTTAATTTATCATCGTTCTTTGAATAATGAATTCAATCAGGTTTCTCTTTTATCTACTCCGATGGATATGGGTTTCATTTATAAGAGGGTAGGATTACGCGGGAATTTGTTCGATGATGGGTTGATTATAAACCGGAAACTAACCGGAAATATGATGAGAAGGAGGTGGAAGCGGTGTTAATGCCTCAGGCTGACGTTATCTAGCAACGGTCAGTCCGTTGCCAAATTAGAATGTTAGTGGTTGTGTTAATATTTCCTTAGTCCGTACTTGTGGTGATTTCGTTATGAGCAAACATTTCACGGTGTGCTGCATACGAAATCGATATTGCATTTGGGTTTCCGCTGTTTTTGAACGAAATTTAAAGTTACGCTGTTGCAATTCGATTAACTGATTTCTAAGTCAATTTGGAGGAGATGCAAATTAATTTAATTTAAGCTTTTATGCGAATTTCTAAGACTTTTATTAGTGGTATTTAGAGTTGTGCGATTTCGGTGAAATTGAGGACCTAAACTCTGTGTCTTAACGTTTTCTTCTTAGATTTTGGTCATCTAAGGACTGCTGAAAGTAATCCTGTGCCTTCATTTTGCTTTTGGTTTTCTTGACTTTCAATAGTTCTTCATCCTTTCACTTTGCTGATTACTCCTTTCTGGTGTTCTCCATTTCCCGGAAACCTTTAAAATTCTGTGTCTTCGGTTATTATTAAAGTTTTACTTGAGGTGATTTGTCTGATTCCCTTTCATCGCACAAAATAAATCCTAAATTAGTAGTAATTTGTTTATTTGAATTTTTTAAGGAACATTTTATGTTAAGTTTGAGTCTAGGAGCGTTCGGACTTTCAGACGAAGGAAACCCTCAGGATTGATTCTCCTAAAATCACCTGTGGACGTCGGTGAGGTGTGCGGATAGGTTGGAAATGAACAATACCTCTGATTCCTAGTTTCGGAATGTTTTATTGACTCATTCATGCCAGTATTTATACCCCAAAAAGGGTTGACAGCTGCTATCTTTTGTGCCAGTTAAACCTTTTCCTTAAAATCCTGAGCCTTTGTCCGGATGGATCACTTAATACTTTCACGTACAGGTACAGCATTCTTATGATGATTCATCCGGGCGGTCTTTTGTGCTATTTTACATTTTCTTATCGCCTTAAAATGAGATAATGAAATCCCACCGACATGGTCACAAGTCTGAACAAGGAGTTACGCGATTTCATAACTTCTTAGAGTAAGTCTCTAGAACACGAAAGTTATCGTTACTCTCATTTACGTTAATTTCTACTTCTTATACTTGAAGTTATGCTAATTAATTAAAACGCCCGTAACACACATCTCCATCTAATCACTCCCAAGTCACTTTGACATTAGTGCGTTCAAATTTCTATAGTCTTCCGTCTGCCGCACAAAATAAACCCAACAGAGTGTGAATAAAGTTGAGAGTTGAAGAAAACTGTTTTATGGGAGTAAAAAGGCAATAAAGAGTTGAAGGTTTTTGAGTTGAAGTTGTGAATAATGGCGACATTTTTAGCTATGAAAAAATTAATTGTTGTGATGTTGACACAAACAAAATGTAACCAACTTGTTTTTATAAATGAAAATGGATTTAAAGCGATTTACACGAGAGAGAGAGAGAGAGAGAGCTCAAAAAATTTACACCGTGAAAGTGATAGCAAGGCTGCAAAAACATTAAGATTATAAATCGTGTTTTTCGGGGGTAAGACTGCAAAACTAGAAACGCGTTCCATTTCCTTGATTAAAAATGTTGAATCCTTTAAGGATTTCTCTTCGTTGTCTGTCCCTCTCACTCTTCTTCTTCTTCTTCTATTCTCCCTCATCCTCGATTTTCCCTTAAATTTCAAAAGTTGTTTGCCGAAAAAATTCCGCTTTCAAAGTGTCTTGCTTGAGTGAATATGTTTGTTTGATTGGTTTTGGTGAATTTTCTGCCAGATTTAGTTTGGATGTTTAAGAAAAAGGAAAGGAAAAGAGTGAAAAATCCTGGAGGTAAGACAAAACGGAAAAGAAAAAGCTCGATGAGAAATCCCGCACCCATCGCCGGCGTTCGCTTTTTTTGAATTTGACGTTCAGTTTTTTATTTCCTTTCAATTTTTCTTTATTGCTCCTTTGTTCTCCCCAACTATAAATTTTGTTATTTGATTCTAGATATATAATTTTTTTTTCTTTCTTTGGTTTTGTCGGTGAGAATAGGGTAGTTATAGGAATCGACTTTTAGTATACGCCCCTGCTGCGTCTGTCACGTGGTTAATGGGAATCCCTATACCCCCATTTTAAACTTATGCGACATGCGGTTAGAATGAATACAACGCTTTTCTTTCCTTTTTTTTGTTAAGAGAGAACTTTGGTTGGGAAACCATCAAAAGGTTTTCGCTATCATTTCGATGTGAAATTTAATTTCAATAAGTCGGACTGTCCCGGAAACACCGCTCATCCCTTTCCCTGTCCCACCCGGAAAAAGGGTGAAAATAAATTTTTCATATTCTGATCCCGCGTGAACATTAAAAGAAGAATAAAAATAAAATAAAGACAATAGCCAGACAATAAAAATAAAGGAAATAAGAGTGGGAGAGAGAGAGAGAGAAAGGCGGGCGTGTGCAGGCGGGCAAGCGGGTGCATTAGAATGAAGAAAAATGGAAAAGGAAGTTGCCTTCCGCGGTTTTCCTTCCCTTTTTCACCTTCCCAGATGTTTACGTGTCTTCCTTGTGTTTATGAAACAAAAATTTTATGTTTTCCCTGAAATATTAAAACTAAAAGAAAGACACAGAGAAAGTGAGAGTGTAATCCTTTCATGATGTTTTCTTTTGGAGTTTCCCTTTGTTGATAACACTTATCTACGTTTGGATTGTCCCCATTACTACCACCACCATCCCTCTCTTCTCTTCTCTTACCACTCTCTTCTGTGACAATTAAAATCATCCTAGTGACGTCTAGTAAGACTGAGGAATAAGATCTTCCAGTACTTTGTAAAGAAAGACTGGCGTGGTTCCTGGAAACCCAGAGAGATCTTGAAGAACTGGGTATCCAGCGGAAAGACAAGATGCGTAAGAAACTGGAACCTCAGAGGTTCCGCCCGAGAGCCAAATTGAAGACTGGAGGTCCGAGGAGAGGAAGAAGGAACATAGCAGGAAAATGAAGGAATACTGGAGGAAGCAGGAAGAGGAATCTAGGAGACGTGGTCCGAGGAAGTGGTCGAAACGAAAAATTGTGGTGACGTCATATCATGCCTCAGCTTTCTATTCAGACATTTGTTTTGATTCAAGACACGTCGACAAAGGATTTATTTCATAAATATTGCACAGTGCTTGACACTTTTAGGTTTTATAAATGATGGACATTCGGAAAGAGATTTACTACCAAATCAACCCCTAGTTTCTTGAAGAACTTATTTCATAAGTAATGCACACTAATTGTATCAAATTTATAATTTTATGCCCTTAAAAAATGTAAACAAGATGTTATTAGTCGTTTGTAATAGCTTTTAAAAATATATTATCTTGAATTTTATAATATGTAGAGGTGTGCATTATTTATGAAAAGAGTTCTGGCGTTTGTCGTTTAAAATGAACACGAATTGACGAAATCCTTAATAGTGCGAATTACTTATGAAATAAATTCTACATTGAGAAAATATACGGTATATAAATATATTCTACTGTAAATATAAATTAAGCGTATGCTTATATATGCGTCGATATTATACTTATTTACACATGCGGACGATTACCACTAAAGTTTATATGTTGTGAATTTAAAATATTGGTGCTCAGGGAGCATGAGAATCATTTCCACAGCCACCGACTCGAAAAAATTTACATCAGACCTCCGGACGTCATAGTGTTACGACAGAATTCACCGTTGGAATGATCAGAGAGCGCATTCGAACTTTTGCCTTTCTGTAGGAAAAAGTCTAAAAGCAAAAAAACAGTGCGGAGATTGAAACAAAGCTCACAATTCCCCAAAATTCGATTTGTACCAAAGTTGAAGATTCCTAACACGCAAAACCAAACACCCTTCTTCGTTTAGATTGTCTACAACCATTTTACTAAAACATCTTCGAGTAACATTTAATTAAAAGCAGCATTCAGACAAACTAACTAACCAACACCACTAGTCAGTTATCGAAGAAATGGCTGGAAAGAGATTATTCCAAGAAGTCATTGAAAGGAAGTAGGGTGTTTTGTAGAAGACTTACATTTAACTACAACAGGAACGACAACAGAAATGAAAGCGAAGTTTGGGTGATTCTAAAATATTCGAAACGGAGTTTTTGCTTTTTTCAAAGAGCCGCCATAACTGAGGCTTTTGATTTCATAATAATAATCTACTCACAAAAGCTTTTCGATAGTTTTCTCTCTTTCTTCTTGTGGAAAACTCTTTTTTTCTTCTTTTTTTACGGGGTTTATAAAAGTTGTCGAAAAAATTGGATCGCACTCCCCCTCCCCGCACTCAAAAGAATCGAAAGCCGAAAAACTATCTGGGATTCCTAACATAGGGGAACCATGTTTGAAAATTCGAAAGGTGACAAATCAATACGCTTTCGAATAAAGGAGAGAAATTGAAAAATATTTTTCTATTCCCTTGTTTCTTCATCATTTTCTTTTTCATGTTAATTTCGATTTCATCTCGTTTTCTATAGATTTTCCTCTCCTTTTTTATTCTCTTTCTTTTGTTACAAAACTTGAGTTTGTCAACGCCTAGTTTTATTATTGGTTCTTAAATTTTTGTTGTTTCGTTTGGAGAAAATTCTTTTTTCCCATGTGTACGGTTTTTTTTCTCTTAGTTTCAGCTTTAACTGAAGCTTTTTAGCCTGGTTTTTGATGTAGCTTTTGGAGTTTCTTAGCTGTAACCGTTTTTGGTTGAGTTAGTCGTGTTGTCGTTTTGTTTGGTTTTTAGGTGGGTGTCCTTGCGTAGTACGCTCGTCATTTTCCTTTTTGGATTGTTCTGTTTGTTGTAGAATCTGTTAGACGTTTGCTACTTTTCAGGTGATTGGAAGTGTTAGGGGTTAATAATCCTTTCTTGGTCCCAAGTTATACATTTTTGGAGTGCTATCGTCCTAGAAGTAGAGAGCAGCGTTATTCGAAGGCGTGGATAAAGGTTTTTGGTTTAACCTTAATTGGGATCATGGCGAGATTTTGGAGCTGGAAATCAAAATCCAAAACAAAATTTTGTTTTTAGAAGGTGTTTTGGATCAAACGTATTTTCATTCACCACAAAAATTGTCAGTATATCTGAGTTATAAGATAAATTTTATTGGATATATTATTCTAGTGTGGTATGTCAGGACTCAAAAAATAAGACTATTAATGCACAAAACTAAGCTAACGCCACTTCATTTCAACTTTGACCACTCGTCACAACCTAAATACCAATTGACTGCCTCGTCCCAGGCGCCACAGCGTTGGACCAGGATGACCTACCGTCACCTCTCGCTGGTGACCATTAAAACGGCATATCTACTACACGAGTATGCTTCCAAACTTTAAACAAAAAAATTTGGTATTATAAAACCACCTCATTAAAAATTTGCGGGCTGTAGTTTTAAACAAACTCGTTGCGAATAGTGTTTAGTGTTAAAACGAACTAAAGATGAAGCTAAGATAGGTGCGTGCGCAGACGAGTTTGTTCGATCATGTTCTTGACGCTAGGTTCGCTTCGTTCATTAGTCTTGTCGCATTTGTGCTAAGTGGTGGTGTGTGACTATCTCAATTTTGATGTGGAATAATTTGTGGTATACAAAAGTTGGTGAGACGGTGGCTATTATTATAACAATCTTCTACACATTCAGTATAGATTTGTTGTAAGTAATTTGCTAATGCATCATGACATATAATTTTGTTATCTAAATCAAATATTTCGTCTTCATGTTTGTTCTATACATACTAAAAATTTATTATGAAAACTAAAATGGGTCACCTAACAATATGAAATTTGGGTCAGAGAGAAATCACGGCCAGGAGACGCTTGGTTTAATTAACCCTATTAATGTCCCTAACTTTGGGGGCCATTAAATTTCGTCGAAATATTGAAGCCAGTCACAAATTAACTAATAACCTTTTACCTTATTCGCCACTTCCGGTTAATAAAAAGCTGTTGTGGATATTATTGAACAGAAACAAAAAGACAGGGAGTAAGAGGATGGTTTTCTTCAGAAGGAAACAGAAATGACATGAAAACGATCACGTTCCATTTGGTGAAAACGACTTAGCCACACATTGTTCTATCATCACATTGTATATGTAGAAAAAGCTCTTCTCGGTGGAATTTTCTCATTCAGACCATTTCCCTATATCCAAGTGGAAAATTGAAAATTAAAAATTAAACAGTTTCTCTTCACGTAATAATGGGATAAACTTTTCCGGGTTAGCTTTGATTAACCTCCGGTTTTTCTTGAAATCATCAATTCGGCATCGTTTTATCGAAAACTTTATTGTTGTTAATTAATTTTTTGTGATGTTTAACGGGAAAAATTTTATAATGAATCGTGAGCTTTTACTCTTTTTTTTCGGAAAAAGGTTTTTAAGCTTAAAGGCGAGCTTTTTGATTCCCCGGTTTTTGAAATGGATACCGGGACAAAGTGTTACAGCGAGATATTTCGTTACGTATTGATCACTCAAAGGAAGTTGAAAGACAAAGCTTTTCAATCAGCTTTAATTTGTTTTTTATTTGTTGTATAAATACTGTATAAAGAGGTGGTAGAAGACTTGTCGTATTAGGATTTTGTCACTCACCAAGTTTAGTTTTTGTGGGTATCACGCATCAAATCTTGAGTACGATAACACTGGAAGCTCTTACTCCTACCATATGTTTTGTCTACATTTTATTCTTTAGTTAGTTTTTAATTTTTGTAGTCTTTAGACTGTTAGTCTTTTGTTTAAAACTAAAGAACTAATTTAATTAAAGAGGAATTCTTCAAAAGGTTGCTCAAATCCTTGGTTTCTGTCTCTTCTCATATATTCGCCACTTCCAATTCAGTGATTCGAAGATTCTTACTGTCGAGCACAGCTGATTGGTTTCGTCAGGTCTTTTGTTAAATTTGATTATATTTCCCATTACGAGTTTGAGATTTTATGGATCAGCCGGTAAATGTGATAAATAGTCTACAATTTGTAACATTCAACTGACCTAGTTGGTAATTATGATATAATCGCCGGGAATTATTTGCTTCATTTATCACTTTTACCGTGGCATATATATTTGGTCAACACACATAACCGACATTATTTTCTGGTTCACTTAATAGTTTTGCTTCACTCTGCTCTTGATACTTTTACTGTTTTATCGTCTCCCCCCAGATGGACTTTCTAGTTATGTGTAACGATCAGACTAACTCATCATCATCATGTGACGTCTCCGCGTCGAAGGTTGGCAGTCAACAAGGCTATGGCGGATATCACGCCGAACTATTCTCTTAGGTTCTTGAGCCACGAAGTTTTCCGTCTTCCGGGGCGTCGCTTTTCCTCTATTTTCCTCTCCATGATGAGCTGGAGTAGTTTGTATTTGTTGTTTCGCAGTATGTGTTCGAAGTATTGTAGTTTCCGGCGCTTAACTTCGTACAGCAACTCCTTCTCTTTGCCCATACGGGTTAGCACTTCCACGTTAGTCATTCGTCCTGGCTATTCTAAGCATGCGGAGGTAAAACCACATCTCAAATGCTTCAATTCTTCTCTCTGGGGCCCTCGTTAGCGTCCATCCTTTGCAGCCATACAGAAGAACATATGACTAACTACTTAATGTTTTGTGCTTGCAGACAGGTAGTTAACTAGGGGAAGAAAAATGTTTGAACTACAGTTTCTACCCAAGGTACTTCATCTGGTAAACTCCAGGAGGTCGTACTCAGATCAAAGCCTTCATGACCTACTAACAGTTTTGCTATCCAGTTATAACTCCTTATTTGGGGTATAAAAATATTTTAAATATCTTTTGGTGTTTCGTTTTCGAATTATAATATAACCAAATTAAAAATTATAATTTCTAGGGCGAAAACATGGCGACAGTTCTTATTTTGTAAAGTTCACGATTCACTGGAGTTTGATTTTTCCGAAAATTTCCACGATCCCTTTGGTAAGTAATTTGATTATTTTATTTATTTGTTGTTGAAATAGGGTAAAATGATCAAAAGTAGTAGGACACCTCTGCCTTCTTTATAACCACATTGTCTCACTAGGTTCCGTATAAGAATGCGAACTGGAAAAGGGAAAAATTTCAATAAAGAAACGAATCTAATATGAAGCAGAGAATTTTTTATGGCCGCCGTGTGTTCGGTCGTAATTTTTTTTCCCTTATTTGACACCCCTTTTTCCTTTACTCCGTTTTCCTTTTTCCCTTTTTCTCTTTTCTTTTCATTTTGAATGATAAAGGAAAAAGAAATGTTTGAGAGAAATCTATGTGTAAGCCTTAAGCCTTATTTTCGTTAGCTAAAACCGTAAGTCAGTTGAGTATTAGGCGTAGCCATCATTAGCACCGAAGAAACTCGGCCTTAATAAGAAATCTCTTCCAAGTGTATTAGTTTTATTGGGATAAACAACAAATCTCCTTTTTAGAAGTAATATAGTTAGTGGTTCCGCCATTTTTATCTGGTACACAGTCTCAACAAACTGGGAAACTGTTGATTGGAAACCTTACTACTCGTGCTATGGTTTAAACTTAAATGTCACTATCACTACACTTCTGACATTGAGCGGATTTGATTTAATGTTTGAGTCAAATTGACTCACTCAAAGTATTGTTGTTTGTGTTTGGTTTATGTTGTTGTCGTTATTAGAGGACTAACCTATACTCTGGTGGTTGAGATTCCTCAGATTCCAAAACCTTGCTTTCGTTGAACTTGTTACTGATGGATGGGTTACTTCCTTTGTCTGAGCCAGTTTGACTCTATATTTTCACTCAGTTTATGTAAAAAGTGGTTTGAATAGTGTTCTTAATAATGAATGCAACTATATTCGGATTGACTCACTTACCAACTGCTCTCATCTAAACCACATGTAAGCTTCATCTTTTAACAGAATCAGAGATGAGAATAGCTACAAATTAAGCACTTATTGATTAAAATCAGTTACATAAATACCAAATACATAAAATTTTGTAGTGTTAATAGGTATATAGCCGTTGACCACGTTTTTAAATAAATAAAATGGAAAAAGTAGGAAGAAGGAGATGAAATGAGATGAGAAGAGAGGAGTATTGAACGACAGAAAAAGCTCCATTAAATTATAAATGACTTAGTTTTGTTGGCTTGAAAGTCTCTTCCTCTCTCTCTTTCTTTTAACTGAAACATCTTTAGCAATTATAATGATTGAAAATGTTCGTTGTGCGTTTCTAAAATCCTTTATTTATTTATTTATTGCTTTCAACTGATTTCGAGTTTTCTTCTTTTTATTTCTTAATTTTTCAAATTTAAAAAGAATTTAAACGAGACTTGAGCTCTGTGAGTTCTCTAGATTCTCCAATCCGAGAATTAGAGTTTCATTTGATAATGTTCCATTCCAACTTCCTCCTCCTCCTCCTACCCACTTCCAAAGACAACTCCATTTTGTTTCAAGAAATCCCAAGACGAAATGCTGACAGCTTTCAATAGATCCAAACAAAGACATGGAATCTTGCGAATAGTTTTTAAAAACTTTGTGTTTGCTGTTAAACATTTTAAATTAATTAATTAAAATGTAACTTTCGGGTTATACATCAGGGAATTAATTTTCGAAAAATTGATTTTGCTGAATGTGAACTCTGTTGTGTTCCAAACCCATCTGGGGAAAATGAAATGAGGAGGTCAAAGTGAGCTTTTGTTTTGGGTACCACTTAGATGTAGTTGGTGTAGTGTAGTTTAGTTTTGATGCAGTTTTCTCATCCTTGGGTATAGGATACGGGAGGAGGATTTGAACTCACGACCATAACTCCTATAGTCGAGCTCTATAACCAAGACTCCAGCCAGTCAGATGAAGGGCTTAGTTGATTTGTCAAAGAATCATGAGAGGTCCGGTTTAGACTCTGACCATCCCACCTGGTTCATTCATTTATTTATGGTGTGTGCCATATAAGTCTGGTGAAACATAAACACTCCCGGGTAGTATACAATTAGTTCCAAACCCGAAACTCCAGAACCTCAAAAGACGTTCAGTAATGAGAGTCTCTAGAAGAATCAACAGAGTTAGACACACGCATTCAGTACCATAATTTTCTTTTCGGCCTTCTAGGACCACGTTTATTTCAACAGCCGCTTACTTGCGTCTTCTGCCTTCCTCTTTGCCCAATATTCTTTCATTTTTCTGCTGTTCTTCTTTTATCTCTGTGGTCCACTTTGTTCCTGTTTTTTAGTTTTCCTTGTTCTTTGAACTGGTGTTTACTTGTTTTCTTCTGTACCCTTCCCTATTTTCAAAGTCTTCTGTCGGTTTTATTGCCGAGGAACGTGAAGATCAGGTTGGTTAGTCTCTCTGGTTGCAGCCTCTTCATATGGGCATAGAAGACTACGAGTCTTTTCCTCATGATATCTGTGACTCTGGAGGTTCGAATATAGCTCATGATTATGACGTCTGCAGTATTTGTTATTTTCTCTGCGGTTTTAGCTTCACCCGATTCACATCCACGACACGTTGTTGTATTCATGGGTTTCAGAACAACCCATTCGCTAGGGTAAAATCATTCAATAAAAGTGAAAAAGCGGAAGAAAAGAAGACGAATAGGTATTGATGAAAAGGATAGTAATAATAAAAAACGTTCTCGCAAGGTCTGTGTGACGAGATTTCCTTTCAGAGGAAAAAATAAAATAAAAAATTCTCGGAGAAAACGTTTAAAAAATCAATCATCAGAGATGAAGGAAACTGAATCACGTAGAAAATTTCGTCCGTGAGAATCCTTTAAGTTCCCAAATTCCCCTCGAGACTGTAGAAATTGAAGATTTTTCGAAATCAGGTTTTTTAGGTTTTACAAGAAAAGAAATTAAATGCTTTAGTGTTGTATATAATATATAACACCTCGTAGAATTCATCCTGTAGTAACAAGGAACACTGGTGAAGCGAAATGGTTTCTATCATACAAATTGATGTGGGGTACTCTAATGCCTTCTATGCCGGAGAAACTACTTAAAATTTGAAATTTTTAAAAAAGTTCTCAAATAAAACGTTATGGGTAACATTTATTTAAATAATGTACATATAAATTCTTAATAACAGTTAATAAACACTAAGATGATAGCGAAATAAGATCTATACAGGTTGATGTAGCAACGTCACGAAAAATTCCATCGCACGATTCGGGGATTCCACGTCACTCCTTAAGCGAGTCACTTTTTTTCCAGTTTCTAGTGCTTGTTATGCGAGGTTCTTGTTAGAGTATGTTCTACAGCAGTATTTTATAAAATGTACTTAAACACTAAATTTTCATTCTACAATTTATTTCTCCAAGAATTTTTGTGGTTAGAAACTTAAATTTTATTGTTGTATGGGTTGATTTGACACACTTCAATGAAACTTTGGTTCCAAAATTCATTCCATTCAATCACAAAATTCTAAAATTCATTTTGAAAGAGAAAGGAAAATTATTCATAAATAATGCACAGTTTTGTATTTAGGAAAATGTCTTGTTCTGGGGACTGCATGACCGAAAAACAGAGCTATTCTTCAGCTATTAGAATTCAGTGATTTAAAATGTCTTGATTCATACCAGCGATGGGTAACGTACGGCCCGCCGAGGGCTTATCGACATAGATAGTATTAATACAGGGCCCACTACAATTAACTTTTTGACGGTCGAGAAGTTTATAGTGGATTTTACTTTGTAGAATAAAAGATAAAGTCTACAGAAGAAGCTAAACTTGCCTCGTAGTTCATGTGTTGCAAATTTCAGATCTCTCTTTATAGGGTGTGTAACCTTCGTATCTTGTCTGATTATAAGTTGTTGAAGGTTTGTACTATTAGATATCAAGATACCGATCAGGGGGGTTCGTCGCTGACACTCCCAGGCTAGCCCAGTTGCTAGCTCTTGAGACATAGGTGTCTTCAGTGACAAATCCAACTTCATTTAAAGTGTGGTAGTGGGGACAGGAAGAATTTCCTCAAATATTCCATCAATTAGAATCATCTAAACCAGTAATGGGCAGAATACTGTCGGCGGACCAACTTCGGCCCACTGAGGGTTTGTCGACGTGGATAGTATCAATACTCGACCCACTACAATAACATCTTGACGGTCGAGAAGCTTAAAGTGGATTTTACTTAGTAGAAGCATAGTCTACAGAAGAAGCTAAACTAGCCTCGTTCGTAGTTGGTGTTGCAAAATTGTACGGCCCTCCTACTTTAGTTCTTATTTTATGTGCGGCCCGCCAAAAAATTTTAAAATTTAAATTAACCCACCCCTGATTTATACAATTAGATTTATTGATGAATTATTTATAATATAATTATTAACACTGATAACTAGATCATACAGATAAAAATATATAACTGACCAACGATTTAAAATACTTTTGAAGGATAATACAACAAATTCTAAACAGACTGATGTAGCAATGACACGAAAAGTTTTATCACACAATTCAAGGATTCCCGTCAGTTTCCCGTCACTCGTTAAGCGAGGTTTCACTGTACTCATAACCCATTTATTTGTTTTTGACTTTTTAAATAAACAATTTAGTCGAACTAAATAAAAACTTGCTCAATAAATCTATTTTCTATTTATGTTGTAAAACATAAGGAAAACGGCTTCCATGAACTACACACCACTTCTGCTTTGTTGTTGATCAATTCAGAGTGTCTAAGTCGTGTTTATCTTTGACAAAACTTACTCCGCATTAAATAAATAATTTTTTATCCGATTAAGACTAAAAGAAACTCACGTAAAGTGGATGTAATGAAATAACCAGACGTCGTTTAAGGAGAAATATTTTGTTTGAGATGCTAAGCTTTAAAATAACATTTAATTCCGATGATACACTTGTTAAAAAATATTCGAGGTTCAAAAGAAAAAGGGGCTAATATTAAAGGAAATTGAAAAGAGGAAAAGACATGGAAATGCGGACAAGAAAAGCTCATTAAAAACCATTCGTTAGACTTTGATGCGGGAAAGCTACAAGAAATCTCTCTCTTCTACTTCCTTCTATTTGATTTCAATCAAATCTACTTTTCTTTAAGTTTGACTGAAATAATCTGAAATTCAGGGGAAATTTAATTTTAAGATAATATAAAATTTGAATAAACTCCATTTTTGAAAGGGAAATTTATTTTTAATTTTTCCAATAATAAAAAAAAGATTTAAATGAACGGATTTGAAAACTATTGTTTGGAGACTGGGAACACCACCTGAACCGGCTTTGACCACTCGCATTGTAATCTGAGTGTTGTAGTTCGTTCATGTGTGGGATTTTCTCCGGGAAATTCCTTTCTTTGTGAAACAAACCCGGACAACAGATACGTGTGTGGGTTTTCATTTCAATTAGCTGGGTTCGTGAATTTGTTTTTAAAAAAATTTCCTCTCCTGTCCTGATGGATTTTTGATGGGTTTGTTATAAGTTTCCAGCCTGTGTCTGTCTACTTTACTTCTTAAGATTTGATTTTTCTTACGCGGCATCTTTCCTCGACGACAGACACGACCGACATTTCAAAAGACACAACTTCTCAACTTCGCGACATTTTACTTCTAGCCACACCCTTCTACTCCTTTCTCTTCCTGATATTTCCAGTCTGTCGTTCTCATTTTCCTGTTTTCCAACAATTTTTACTCTAATTTTGTGTCCTGTTCTTGGAATTTTGCTGTTGAATATCAAAATACAAAACATTTTAATAAATTTGAGGTTTAATTTTAAGACACCGTATATATATTAGGGATGAAGGTTAGAATCTGCCGCCATTTTGCAGTATTGGCTTCATTTCAAATCTTTTAATTTATAATTTGAACCTAAAAACGATTTGAAGATATTGAAAATGTAGAAAATATTCGCCATCTTATATTATCATAATAATATATCGGATTTCTAAAGACTGTAAAAAAGGCTGTCGAAGAGTAAATAGCTGATCATAGCTGATTCTTTTATGTTTTCACTGTATTGATACGTACACTACACGAAGTTCAATCCGCATACGGTTTAGAGCAGTGTTTCCCAACGTGGGGCCCACGCCCCACAGGGAGGCAATTTAAAAATGGGTCCGACACGACTTTAACCCTTTCGCTTTGGGTTTTTAAATTCACTGCTGGATATCGGTGACAAATTTAACAAAACAGGCGAATTAAAAAAAAATGCTGTAGATAAATATTAGGTATAAACTCAAAATATCAACCAGGTATTCTCCTGTCGTGGGGAAATCCTGAAGTTTTAAAACTCGCTAAACAACGCCGTGGTTCGCACCTAATTCGCCCAACTCAATTTCTGTAGGGTTCACATCATTCAGTTGGTGTCAATTTGAAATAAGTGTCCTTCAGTTAATCGTTGATTTAACAATTATATTTATATGTATTGTATAAAAAACTGTATAAAAAGTATGTATGGGGGGCATAAAAATTTTAGAAATGTTAAAGTGGGACATGACCCAAAAGCTTGGGAAACACTGACTTAGAGCCACAACCTCCCATGAATACTTCACAACTTTTTTACCATCCCCGATGATGAAAATATAAGTTTCTTAGTATAATGTAAGAGTTAGAGCTTTGTCTTGGGAACAAACCAACGTTCAAGCTCCAAAAGCTGCCTGAGGAAAAGACAGGATGTAAGTAAGAATGAGGAGCAGAATAGAGAAAAGAGAATAGTAATAAGCTCTACAACCCTAAATATCACAAAGCGCTTCCTTTGATTCTATCGATCGCTTACAATTTAAATAGTTAATAATATTTAATGGTATTTCTATGTACATTTCATTATAAAAGCTAACTCTGTACTTTTCTGTATATTTTTTTTTGTATACAAACACAACTTTCTCATCGACTAATGTCATAGCACGAGACTGGAGAACAAATATTTCAATTATTCAAACAATGGTTCGAAGGAGAAGGCGAGGTGATTCATTCTAACTTGTTTTAGAAAAAGGCAGAAAGGGAAGGCATGGCGAGAATAAGGGTAGAAAAATTTTAAAAAAGCTATTTAGAAAATTTTTAATTGAAGCGTGAAATTAAAACAAAGGGAGGGAGGAGGAGGATGAGACGGGTAGGAAGAAGAGGAAGAGAATTCTACGGTAGTCATTCTAAAAATTTTAATCCTGCCTAAAGGAGATCCTCCTATTAATTTTTCTAAAACCACTCAATCTCAATTTTAAGTTTTTTGAGCTATTTTTAGAGAGGGTAGAAAGGATTGAACTATAATTTTCCCTCCATTTTTTAAATAATAAATTACTTCCCTTTATTGGGTCTTAAAGTTTTAAAAGTTGGAGGTAGAATCAATTCTTTTATAGAAAATTGAAGTCTATGTGGTTTCGGATCAAACTAGACAGTGATTAGTTGTCTTGTAGTGATGTTAAACTCTTCTCTAGGCCAATGTTGATCGTTTAATTTGAAACTAAACTTACAGGTTTTGATATAATCTTCTCTGTTGGTGCTGTTGTGATATATTTTTGTTTTCTTTCTCTTTCAGTTAACTGTCACTTATCCCCACTGGGACAGACTCCTTGTTGAGTTGAAGGTGAATGATGGAGAGAGACAGATCACTTCATCTGAGTGTCAAATCGGTAAACGTGTATGCAACCTGTCAACCACCTGGCAATATAGCTTTTCAAGTGATATTAAGGTAAGATGTATGATAAACGTTACTAGATAGTATATAGAATTGCAGACGAGTCGGTCTACTTATACAAGGTTGTCATGAGACAATCCCGAAGGCAGTCATGAATTGCAATTCTCCTTTAAATTAAATGCAATTAATGTCACTCTGTAGAACTCGGTAATTTTTTTCCCAACTCAAATTAAACCATTTAATCCATTGATTTAGAAATCGAGAAATTAGACAATGACAATTTAAAACGATTAAACATGCTTGCTGTTCAGAACTGCTCTCAGAAAAAGAGAGAGAGAGAGAGGAAGAGAATAATGAGCTTGACGTTTTGACATTCTCTTCCAAATTTAATCTTATTTCTTCACTACGTCTTCACCAAATCCTTGTGTCGTCATATTGCAATATACTACAGCATTGATCCCTTGACTAAACTACAGTATAATATCTCTGATAAATTTTTGGTTGAAATACATCATCAGGATCATACAGTCGCTTTTGAAGGATCCTGACATCATCTTTATGCTCAGATGTCTATTCTCTCTCTATTGGCTGTATAATTTTCGTATCTTGTCTGACTGTAAGTTGTTGAAGGTTTGTACTCTTAGATATCAAGATATCGACCCGGGGGGGGTTCGTAGCTGACACTCATGTGAGGCTATTCCCAGTTGCTAACTCTTCAGACATAGGTGTCTTCAGTGACAAATCCAACTTCATTTAAAGTGTGGTATTGGGGACAGGAAAAATTTCCTCAAATATTCCATCAATTAGGATCATCTAAACCAGTAATGGACAGAATACGGTTCGCGGGCCAACTTCGGCCCACTGAGGGTTTGTCGACGTGGATAGTATTAATACAGGGCCCACTACAATTAACTTTTTGACGCTCGAGAAGTTTAAAGTAGATTTACTTAGTAGAATAATAGAAGCATAGTCTACAGAAGAAGGTAAACTAACCGCGTAGTTTGTGTTGCAAATTTGTGCGGCCCGCCAAAAAGTTTAAAATTTAAATTGACCCGTTGATTAAAATGATTGCCCATCCTTGATATAGACCATCCCAAAACTACTTCCAAACCTTTTTATAACACACACACACAATTTTTGACGAATCCTCGCTCTTTTGTCTACACTACTTTCCTTCTCAACTCTTTCCCTCATCTTCTCTTTCTACTCCTCAGTATATGTAGTCACTTCTTCACTTTATTATTTCGTTACTACTTTTCTCTTCTTCTTTACATTCTCCTCTTTTTCACTCCTGGGGTTAAGATGTTGATCACTACCTCTTAAATTTTCGATATATAAACTACTTAATGTTTCATATTTCGGGACAGGTGACAGTTAAGTAGGGAATAAAAGGAGTCAAAAGTAAATTTAACCAGCTAAGGGTAGCAAACCCTCATACACACTTTCAAACACAGTCAGTCAGAGGGAGGAAAAAGAAGAAATGGGTAAGCAAAAATTAGAAGAAAACATCAACAACACAAGATCATCTAGGAATAGCTTTCACACAACCGGGGAAAGAAAGAAAGAAAGAAAAAAACATTTTTTGTCACAAAAATCCCTGACTTTGACACATTTCAAAGCTTTTGTTTAGCTTTTTGCCAAGAGTGAAAAATCAATTCTTACTCAAGACCTCTTTCTTTTATTGCTCAGACCATCTTTTAATAAATAAAAAAAATTTTTTTCATCAAAATTTGGAAAATAGAGACGACAAACTGGAATTCCATTCTTCAAATTTGCACTGGTAACTTAAATCAAGACGTTAGGGGTATACAAAACCAGTTTTTCGAATTTCACACTTATAAAGATATATTTACAAATTCAGATAAAAGCTCCAACGGTTTTATTATTTATCTATAGCAGTGCTGTTCAACTTATCAAAGCCCGCGGGCCATATTTTCTTCACCAAACATTTCGGAGACCAATAAGGTTGATAAATGAAGACTCAGTTTATGTTAATTAGCAGATATTTTATTTATACTAAAAAGAAAACTTTAAAATATTCGTAATATATTAATGACAACATTGTGGCTATAATTGTTAAATAACTTTAATATTAACAATAATAATTTAGTAACATAAACTTCTCTTTAGTAAAATGTACTCAGGGGCCGTAAAAAATAATTTGGGCCGGCCACCAGTTGGACAGCGGCGATCTTTAGCATCTTCTAAGAAAGAAGAAAAAGCCGCGAAGAATATTATTAATATAATAAAAATAAAACAATATATTTTATATCTTTTTATATTTTAGTAACATTCGAGTAAATCAGACTTATTTTGATGATGACTTTCATTATATATATATTATTAATATTATGTTGACGTGCCTCTTATTGGCTAATCAAAATAACGTTTCAGCTCTTATGTAACTATATTATTACTAACCCTAATTTTATAGCTCATACTTTCTAATACAAAGTACTAATCTATGTCCGAACTAAACTCTCAAAACCTGCCGAACAGCTGTATAATTGTGATTTTGATTTCTTATAAGAAGCGTGCCACTTTAACCAGTTCCTTCAGTTGTAGACAAAGAGCGGAGTTGGAAGAACCTAACGGGCAACATTTATTTATTTATTTATCTGTTTAATAAAATAGGAATTGAGAGCATGTACTATTTATCATTTACATATGTTTAAATGTTTATGTTACATACAGTATTTAACAAATTTGGAACCCATCCTATTGAATTAGTATTAGAATAATTGATTCTCTATACGGCTTTTCGCTTAACGGCCAAGTTTTGTGGGACGTATATAGGCCATAAAGCGAGGTATGGGTGTATCGAGTCCCTGGCTATATGTATGTATAGCCTTTATAGTACCGGTGGCATCGATTCATGGTTGTCTTCTCTCTCACATTTATATAAACAACCAAATATGGTTTTGTATACAATAACAATTCTCTACAATTGCTGACTTCTGTTACTGTTTGAAAAATCGTATTTCGGTTTTCGAAATTTTGGCCCTCAAAACCGGTTTTCGAAACCGACAAATCCCAGTGAAACGTGATTACGCGTATACATCAAAGGCCAGGAGAAAGGCTTTCTTGGCGGCGTCTATAAATAAAAACACCTGACAAAGGTCGATGAAGTGTAAGGAGAAAGTAAAAACTCAATTTGGTAGAAAATTCCGAGCTGAGTCTAATCCCCCGGGGAGAGGGGTGGGCGTGCGGGCAGGGGGTAGGTTCTCAGAATCTTTTAATAAGGATTTTATTTTGGCGTCAGATTAATGACGTCTATTTGAATTTTCACTAAATTAGAGAGACGTCTAAGAGTATGTCCGGATAATTTTTTTCCTTTGGATGAAGCCTCTTCGGGCTTCACAGGAGTGAAGGGGGGGGAGGATGCGCGTTAATTAAAAATCTGAAATTTAGAAGAAGAGGCAAAAAAAAAATTGATAATTGTCTCGAAAGACAATGAATGATCTATGGAAACAGGTAGAACAATAAATACGAATGAAAAATGATAAAAGTTTTGGGCTTTGTTTGAAAACAAGGACAGTGCGACTAAGGAATTAAAGTCATAAATTTGAAAAAAGCGTAATCGCTGTAAAAAAAGAATTTTTTTCCATCCCTCTGGTTCTTCCTCCTCTTCCGTTTTTAATGAGACTGTTTATACCGTCGAGTTTTAGTTTCTGGAATTTGTGATCCGCCTAAATTCCCCCTTTTTGTTTGAATTTCGAAACGTAATGAGTGTTCGATTTTCTTTTAGTAGCAAAAAATTTTTATCGTTTGATGCTGTTGTCGGTGTTTTTCCAAGGAAATTTTTTTTTTCCCCGGGAAAAGGAAAGAGGGAGTGAGTAGGTAGGTTTAAAAGCAAAGTTTCAATTAGCAGTTGTTTTCTAGAATCTCGAGACAAAAGGCCGAAACGCTCATCAAACAAATGTGATTGCTTTTAGAATCGTGGTCAATTAAGATCCAATTAAACGGCTGGCTTATCCTCAAGGAAAAGCATTTTCAGATGAGGAAAAATTCCCTGTAATTTAGTTTCCCAATTCAAGACTCCCATGTTGAATTTATTGGAGGGAATGATTTCCTTGGAAATTTAATCAGGCAACTGTAAAGTCTCTTTTCTGAAGGTGATTTTCAAATTTGGGGAGATGTTGTCTGTGAAATTGGATTTGTTTTGTTTAAAAAAATTTTTTTTAGTTAATTATCACGTGTCTTCGGGTTTGAGGCAACAATTAGTTGATATAGCTTTGGGGAGGGGGTATCAGTGTCTTAGGTCCAGAGTCAGAAGATGATTTTAACTGGGAATTTGGTTGGAAGAAGAGAATTAAAATAAAGAAGAGAGTAGATGAAAATTGTAATTAGGAAGGGAAAAATGAGAGAGAAGAACGAAAGAGAGGCTTTTAAAAATATTTTACAATTTTCTTAATCTTTCATTTTTTTACATTAACCATACAGGTCTTTTTTCTTCTTTATTACTTCTCTCTTCCTTCTTCTTCTCTCATTTCGCACTTTTTAAATAGCTACTTCATATCTATATCACTTCTTCTTCCTATCTAGTTTCATTTCACGCTCTTCTTGTTATTATCACTGTCTGCTCATCTCCTCCAGATCGAGTTCCTACTATCCAATTCCTGGGGTCAAGACACTGGTCGGTTCTCTTGATCAATGACACTTATCCAAAAGCCCCAAATTTAAGCCAAAGAGAGCCATTGTTTAAGGCCTTGGTACTCAAGCTTTTTCCTGGGCCGAAATTTCCGTTGTGACCATTGCTACTGGGCCACACGACTTACCAAAAATAGATCTTACAAATCCGGCTTTTGACGCGTACAGTTCACCCTCAGGGTATCATCTGTATGTACATCTGTCAGTCTGTTTCTGTATATTGCCTCATTAAGACATGTTGAGGCAAGCAATATTAGCAGTTTCTGAGCACAGACCCGAACATTTTCATACAGGTCAGGTCTAGAATTCAGACTTAACAATGAGCAATCGACCTTTCACAAATTTTTTCAATCAGTTTCCACTGGGCCACTGGGCCACTCAACAGAGTATGGTTTGAGTGCAATGGTTTAAGGTTTGCTGTAGAAACAAGTTTTGCTGAGACATTATTAACAAAATAATTAGGGTAAAGTAGTCTCGAGCTTGCCTTTGCAATACTGTATGTCTTAGGTACATTATATACAGCTTGGTCTCATATTTATATAAAGAAGATGTCTAGTTAATAAATAATACTCCGAGCCTGCGTTAAACATTTCTTGGAAGAGCCACAGCTGAGAAGTAAAAGGACCCACTTTTCTGACCTCTGACCTAGATAAAAGGCCTCTTAAGCGCCAGACCAACTACTTAACGTCTGGAACTTGAAGTTAGGTGACAAGTCAACAAGAGACAAAAAAAGGAAAGATTCATACAGTATCATATACCCACAAGGTTACAACGCCACGGCCGGTTTTAGAGAAGCAGCTATTTGCTAGTTTCACGTTTTATGTTCAAATTTTGATAGTCAAAAAGTTTCATTCAAGTAAACTTCTCTTTGCTTTCTCACACGAGGTATCAGGGTGGTGGATATAATGGGATGTGGGGAGAGGAAGGATTTTTAAATTAAAATGAAAATCTTAAAAAATTTTTCTATACTACAGCTGTATCAGTTTTATTTGGAGGAACCATAAATTCCAAAGGTATAAAGTTTAATCAAAAACCCGTGAAATGTATTTTATTCAAAATGAAAAAGGAGGCTCAATAAAAGCAAGCCGAGTGTTAAAAATCAGACAAAAGAGAGGGAACTTGAATAATGGCACGGACGGGAGTTTTCTAAAACTCCAAAAAACCAAAAACCCTCCGGAAAAAAAAAATTAACGTAAATAAGAAAACATTTAAAGGCTTTTTTATTGATCGGAGACCATTCATCGAACGTATCTACCAGAAAGAAGTTGAAGGAGAGGAGAAAGCTCTTGATGTTATCTCTCCATCCTGTCCAGTGCACTGTTTCAAAAATACATTCTCTCTCTCTCTCTCTTCCCTCCTCTCCTCATCCAACAGCAGTCCCCCTTCCAGGCTTTTCCGAGCTACGACTCGACCTCAATTGAGAAATTTCCCCGCATTCGGTTTTTACCTTTTCCTTTTCCCATCTTTTGTTTCAGCGTTATTTACTGTATTTCTGTTCAAATTCTGGTTAATTCCATTATGATTTTCAAAGGGACGGAGGACGGGGAGGGTTTGGGGGGGGAGTGGAGGAGGAAAGTTTTTGGTTTTTTCCTTTTTCCCCGGGTTTTGTTTTTGAGTTTTTTATCTTTATTTGACGCGAATTTAAAGTAAAGAAAGTAATTTTCGTTTGAAAAACAAATTGAATGGATTATTTTAGGTGTCACCGACAAGTAAGACGGGAATAAATGGGATTTACAAGGAAAAAAATTAGATCAAATGTAAACTGCTAAAGTTTTCCGGGGAGGGGGGGAGAATTCATTATCAAAATGGAGGGCAATTTCCATTTATTTGACGTTAGGCAATGATGGGTTTTTCGAGAACTTTAGGCAATATTTAGTTATTACTTTAATTGGGGAGGTTTTATACGATCGGATTAAAACCACTTAGGTACGGATTAGAATTCCTCTCGATTCAATTTCCCCCGGTCCAGTAGTCGGTGTTTTGCTCTCGAAGAAGTCCCTATCATCTAGAGACTTACAACGACACGGAGCCTGAGAGCCTGGTGGTTTTAACTATATCCTCAGTTGTAAGCTAATTAAGCAAGTCTCAAAGTGAAATGGATGGGAATAAGAGTTAATGAATCCTCTCGTAAATGGTCTGGAGACAAAGTTTACCAAGTATGCAGTTTGCTTAGCACCCAAAACTTTGACATACTTCTTGTTTTAGTGCCTCGTTTCTGGCCTCCTTCTGGAAAACCACTTATTGTCCCATGAGGAGTAATAGGACATTGCTAAATCGAGTTTGTTCAGGCTCATTAACAGTCTGACACAACAAGGAACAGTGATATACGATGTGATTGCGTATTGTTCAAGACGTTGCATCTGTGACACTTTTATTTATATATTTATACTTATAGGAAATAAAAATATTATCCAGTACATAAATATAAACCAGTATTTGGGGCCTAAGTAGATGTTTCTCAAAATCCTTTAATAAAAATATTTTTGTATCAATTTATCTACATGGAATCTCTATCGACTTCCGGTTTACAAAAGCAATCAGTTGAGCAACTGAAAGTTTATTCGCTCGAACCGTCACCTGACGGATGGTCTTTCCCATCCTATTATTACAATGGGAACCAAGAAAAGGAGAAATGGAACTAACCGACAAATCCATTCAAGCTCCACACCCCGGAAAAGCTTCTTTGACAAAAGTGCACGACAACAGCAAATCTACTCAGTATGGTTTCCTTTAAAAGATCAAATCCTTTGCTTGGCGAAGAACTACCTAAGTACTGTCCTACAGAGAATTGAAAATCGGATTTTTAAAAGCTTTCCTTCGTCGACAGTTTCCGTTTCTAACAATTTAGGCCATTCGAGTGGTGAGAGTCAATTTTCCGACGACTCTTAGCTCTGTTGTTGGTGACAAAAACCAGCAAATCAAGATATTTTATATTGAATATTTATATACAGATAAAATTATTGTTTGTACTTGATAGTATTGATAGTATAATATATCTACTAATCCATTTATAGATTTAAAGATGAGTTCTGCAGTGATACTGAATCCATTCACCACACAAACAGCATGACCGTCTCAAATTTGAAACGAATTCATTTATGTATCGATTTGGGGATGGAAGAAGAGTTTCTGGAGGACCGGAAACTACATGAAAGACTTCTAAAGGATGTTACACAAAATTTTCATCAAATGTAAGTAAACAAAGAGACATGAAAAAATATTTGTTGAATTTTTTTCTCTTCATATAGATACCCCTATGAGAGTTTGGTTTTAGTATTGAATCGAGTCGACGTTTTTATAGAAGTGGGAGAAGGGAAAAGACATAGAGACACCATGAAAGGACTGTCGTCTGTCATGACAGTTGAAGAAAATGCGGGTGAAGATTAACTCTTAAGTATCAAACAAACTCGAGAGAAAGGATTAAGTTTCCTTTTATAGTATGAAATTCAATAAAATCAACGTGAAACTAATCGGGGCGCGAGAAACTTCCTGGCAATTCCCTACATCCGGTTCATTTCAAATTTTACTTATACTAGATAATTATCGTTTTTTCCCCTACTACTAATAATACTAGATAATATGAATAATTTTCGAGTAATGATTTGAGGATTTGCTGGAAGTAACGAATCTCTACTTTCCGTGCTCTGAGCTTTTATACCGAGTATTTGGGAAGTTATACAGGATGACAGACGCTACAAAGACTAACTGAACCATGACTAACGTTATTGAATTGAATTGTGTTAGGAAAGCCTTCAAAACACTCGATGTTATAGATGTAGAAAATCAGGGATGCAATTCCTGTACACTTGAGCAAGATTTCATTTCATAAGTATTGCACAAGTTCTAGGCAAAGTAATTCCATTAGTGCATTGCTACCTAACTGAATGGTAGTGGTAGTAGTTGATGGGGCTTTAATCCCGTTTTTCACCTTTTTTTGGGTATAACAGGATGCAGAGGAGGATTCCAACTCAATACCATAGCGTCCAAGTCAGAACTTTAACCACTACACTACTCCCTCCACTGCCTAACTGAATGTTTGTTAATAAGAACGTATTCATACAAAATCTACCTTCTTTCATAAATAATGCACATTGCCATGTCATTAAAAATGCGCTCCACCTTATGTCTCTCTGTCCGGATGTGGAATGGCTCCTCCCATCTATATTTTGATTAATCCTCCACACTTCATAGCTTTGATGGGTTTCCCAGTGTTATTCTCTTATTTATTTTTCATAAATACTGCACACATCTTGAGTGGTCAAATCGTCTCACCATCAGGGAAGGTCTAACCGAGCGTTTGAGTTTCTCCTAAGCGAGATTAAAACTCAGCTACTCATAAATATTCTATTTGATTTAGATTCATGAAGATCTCATTTCATAAATAATGCACACTCTCATACTACAGCAATTAAATTTACAACCAAACACTCTGCCCGTCTGTCTGAACTTAACATATCCTCGACACTATATAGGCTCGATAGATACCTACAGTTCGTTTGTTTCATAATTACTGCACAATTTTTGTAGAATTCGTTTCATTAATAATGCACATGTACAGTATAGACAACTTTAGTATATAATACATTTCATCGGTTCCACTAAGAGCCAAAACAATGGTTTGAGGATAAACAATTAAAATTAAATTACGTTTTTATTCTTTGGGTAATTAAAATTTGAGCTGTTAGGTTAAAAGTGAGGGGAAAATGAATTGACCCACCGCTGACCCGAAACATCTTTCAAACGCTTTAATTTTGGTGGATTTTGAGTCCCAGCCAAAAAGGGTTAGCGATGCCTTGTCTAAAGAGTGAACCTCCTTCCTTCCTTCCTTCCTCTTTTAATTTTTTTAATTAAATTCAAGAGAACCTTTGATGTCTATTCTCTCGGTGTTGACTCATTTTTTCTCCTTCGTCGACGTAAGCTCGAGACTTTTTCCTTTCCCGGGGTTTTCATAACTTACGGATGAGAGCTTTCGGTATCGATTTCCTCTTCAAGTGTCATTTAGGAAAGATATCCTGTGGAAGGAAATCGATTTTTGGCAAACTTCTTCGATCTCCTGTCACTCTGACCCCCCGCTATCCTCACTAAATCAACTGTCCATGTTAGTTCTTGTCTTCCTTTCCTCCTGCTTTTCACTGGTATCCATACTGTGGTTGTCTTGATATGATGGAAGCTATATACTGTTGTTGTTGTTTTAAGTATGTTTCTGATTCTTTCTTTTTCTTACTTTCTACCCTAATCTAAGGTCCATTCTTCTGATTGTTATTTGTGTTGCTGTCAAGTTATCTACAAGCTTTTCACATACTCTCTATGTTTGGTCTCTATATTTGCCGCTTTTGAGTACGGCCCCCTTCGTCCTCATTCTATGTTTTTATTAGGGAATTTCAGCATATTCTCCAGACTGATAATATATATTTATACTATTTAAACGCATTTTCTTGATTTCTGTTCTAAATCAAAGATAATTTAAACAATTAAAACGCTTTCCGCTCTGCGACATTCCTACATTTCAAAAGAATCTTTTTTGTTTATAAATAATTAATATAATAAATTTTATAGAGAAAACTATTTAGATAAACTTCTAAACTTTAAAGATAAAACATCAGAATAGTTATTGTTGACATTATAAAAACAAAAGCAATTAAAATTTCTACTTTACATAAAAGCATTCATTTGTGATATTATTTGTAATTTGCTATGAGATGAGTTCAATGAAGGTGTGTATTACTTATGAAATGAGATTCAAGCAAATGTGTGCAATATTTATGAAAGTCGCTGGATTTTGCTTGAAATGTGTACTACCAAATCTTGCCAATTATATATGATTATGAAATGATTGTTAAGCTGTCGTTTTGAAAATTTTACTTATAAACCGTTTTCTGAGATATTATTTGTAATTTACATGAGATGAGTTCTTGCTGAAGGTGTGCATTACTTATGAAATGAGATCTGGCTAAATGTGTGCAATATTTATGAAAGAAGTTGGATTTTTGTCTGCGTACTTGACAACTTACAAACATTTAATTATAAAAGGAGCAGAAGGTTGTTTGAAAACGTTCTGACGTATAAACGTCCTCTTGAGTGCTGATGGAATGAATTTGTCTTGAAGGTGTGCAATATTTATGAAATGAATTAAGCTCAAAATGCGTGGAAGTTATGAAGTAAGCAAGATAGATTCGTATTTATGAGCAGAAGGTCGTTTGAAAGTGTTTTTACTTATAACCGTTCTCTGAGATATAATTTTGCACTTTACATGAGATGAGTTCTTGCTGAAGGTGTGCATTACTTATGAAATGAGATCTAGCTAAATGTGTGCAATATTTTTGAAAGAAGCTGGATTTTTGTCTGGGTACTTAACAACTGCGTACTAAATATTTAATTATGAAATGAGCAGAAGGTCGTTTGAAGGTGTTTTTACGTATAAACGTTCTCTTGAGAGCTGATCGAATGACTTTGTCTTGAAGGTGTGCAATATTTATGAAATGAATTAAGCTCAAAATGCGTGGAAGTTATGAAATAAGCAAGATAGATTCGTATTTATGGGTCGAGTTTGGTACAAAATAAATTACGACTTGCGACTTATTATTAATCAAAATGGATTCTTATTCTGGGTAATAGTGTGCATTATTTATGAAGTGAAATGTTCGCGGAAGGTTTCAATATTTATAAAAGGTAATCAAAAGAGAGGCGATGGTTCCTTTTTTGAAATTCACCTTTTAGTCAGTCACTTGGGGTTAGTAATCAAACTCAAATTTCGTATTTACGTATTCTCCAAGTTTTCGTTTCATGTTAATGTTGTCATAATTTATACAGATTATAACTTGGAAAGGGAAGGGAGGGGTTGGTTGAAATTATCAATCGGCTATCGAACGTCCTGTTTTCAGACTTGGCAAAAGTTTCTTTTTGCCATCCACACAACCTTATTAAGGGAATTAGGGAAACCAGGGAAAAAGGGAGGAAAAATTAAAGTCCGTCATAAAACCAAGTAAAGGCAATCGCATAAAATATAAATTCATGTTTTACACTCCAGACACGTAACATTGCATGGAAAAAAATTTAGTTTTGGGGAGTCAAGACATAAAGAAAACATTTGCATGCGTAGCCTACAATGTACGCAAAGGAGGGAAAAAAAAAAGTAAAAATATTGTTGAGTTTATAAAGCAACATCCAGCAAATAATTTATAGCGTAAAGTATGAAGTAGGAAAAACTGAGTTATAATTTATGAGTAAAAACTTTTTGAAAGGTAAGGCGGGTAAAGGAAAAAAAAATGTCAGAAGTAGAAGCTGAAGTAGGTGGATTGCTTTTATACATGAATTTATTTTTCTCTTGAAATATTTTCGCTGTTGAATCTACTCGCGGGTTTAATAATTAATAAAGTAACATGATGAAGTTGGGCAGATGAACCGATTTGTAAGATACATAACCTGAGCGAGGATCGTTATGTACACGTCTTCCTTCCTTTATTCAAAATTATTCTGTCGAGAAATGTACGGATCTGGGATGAAGTTTGCTTCTTTTTAAATTTCAAAAATGTCACGGTTTTTTCATCTCCCACTGCTTTCCATTAAATGACGACTGAATGGTTCTTTAGAATAGCGAAATACCATGAAAGTGAAGGGAGGAGTATGGGGGTAGAGGGATATAGGGGATGAAATTGAAAGAATAAAACTGTATACATACGGTTTTGCGAGGGGTTATAAGTCTAAATCTAAATCCATCGACTTCATTATTATTTCAAAGACGCTTCTGTTCCCTAGGTGCAAGTGTTAGTGACAAATTGGTTGCAAATGGACGCACAAAGTTCTGGGAGTCCTATTATCGAGTTGTCGACCGGTCGAGACACGAATTGTTCTGTTTCAAAAGCTCCCAGAGTGATTTGTCGTAGTAGGCAAAGCTAGCTGGCGAATCTAAGCTAATTGAGTGAGGCGTTGACAAGAGAGAGAAAAAAATTATTCCGGTGACTTTTGGGACACATACAGTATTAGTCTGGAGTTGGAACCCCTCCAGCATCCTGTTTTATTCGAGGGTGATGAAATTCAAACTCTGCTCAACTCTTTTGTGTTGTGTCAAAAGGTAGTAAAGTGTAGCTGTTATTGTTGTAATACGGTGTTGTTGATCTGTACCACACCTAACACTTCCGAATATATAAAATGAGGTATAAAAATATTAGTATAAATTACACACAAGTTCTTCTGGAAATAGGATCTTCGCGTTATATATCAAAGTTTCATTTGAGGATAACGACAGGTGTCTCCATTGCCACCCACACGGTACAGATCATTTGCTATTTGAATGTATAACATGGCAGGACCTCAGAATTCAGTATAAAATTGACAGAACCTTTTAAACATTTACCAGAAAGATAGCTTAAATAGTTTTCAAACTTTTCCCACGAGGGTTCTGGCTTACAAACACTAAGTTACGAGGGTATCTCACACTCTCAACCACAGGCCATTAACTTGAAGCACTGAGCACTGCGGTTTATCTGTTATAAAGACCTTATAGATAAAGTCAAGTATATGTCAATTATATAAGTTAATTTTTTATGTAAAATATTTATAAATATCTGTACGCGTCTATATGTGTCTTATTGACGAATTTTCAAGAATACAGGTGGTAGTCAACTGGGAGATGAAAGACTTCAATTCCGGTATTGATTTTACTCTATTGAAGCAAGTCATAAATCGATTATGTCTACAGATGTGTTGGGTTGTGAATTAGTTTTAAGATTCAGTCTGGAACGAAACCGCAGTTTGCTAACTTATCAGCAAGTGGTAAACAAAAGCTCTAATCACCTGCCGGCAGTGAATGAAGTATGAACAAGTCAGAGAAATTTTTGATATTATTTTTATGACCGGTTTTCAGCCAAAGGGGGCATGCAACAAGTTGCAATACTTGCCTTTATGGTTTTCTTTAAAAACGAAAGTGAAAACATTTATGTCATGGAGCCTCAAGAAGTTTTGTCGATTCCCTTTTTTTCCCTATAATTTTGGCGACATTGTTTTAATCATTATCGACAATATTTTAAAGTTTACTCTAAAATTTTAAATGTTATTAATAGTTTGTTGTTAATGTTTAATTATATTGTATAGAGGCCTGGTATAGTTGTTAAAGTGCTCGACTACGGGAGTTATGGTTGTCAGTTCAAATCCTCTTCCCGTATTCTGTTATATCCTAGGCTGAAAAACGGGACTAAAACTAAAAACTACACAACTACTAAACTAATTACATTATGTACACTAACTATAATTTGTTGGGAACTGTTTCCGTTGGGTTAATTTTGGAATTCGCGGTTTTACTATCACTCTTAGTGATAATACTGTTTCCGCCATTCATCTAATTTAATTTTCTCTTGGAAAATATAAATAAAATAAATAATAACAATAATATATTTTACAATATTGTCTGCTCTTACAGCGTAAGCAATTGTTTTGGTAGCAGCAGTGAATTTTTGCCAATTTTTTTCTGTTTTGCGACTGTTACGGATTGCCGTAAATTACACCCCCAAAGCCAATGAAAGATGGGTTCCAGTCCAAATAATTATTATAAGTCACTGCTTAATTGCTTTAAATTTTCCAAAACTAATTATTAACAAACCAGTCATTAATCTTTTGTATACACAAAACACCTTGAAAAACCTAAAAACATTTGGTCTGATGACCAAGATTTTGGTTCAACGACTATTGAATGTCACGTAGGCAGGACGAGAGACTAACCGAAAACCTCAAGATTGACATAAACGAAGGCAAACTATAGGTGCAATTACCCTGCACCTTTTCCTCGTTCTGGTCAGTCTCCCGTCCTGTCGGATCCTGTCCGTGATTTGGTCAGGATCGCAACCCTAGGTGCGGCTATAACTGATCACCATACTTTCCTTTTCAGTTCGTAACAGCGTCCATTTATACTACTTCCGGGCTAGCTAATTTTCGTTTTTTCCTTTATTTTTATCAGGTATTTTCGCAAAATTCCTGGATCTCTTTTATCTCTCATCCTCAACCAATGTTCCACACTTCAAGTCCTTCTCTAATATTCCCATAATTTTTCTGTCTTCGGATATTCACCTATAATATGCCCCATATTATCCTCATTTCCAGAGAGTGGCCACTTTCTTTCTTTCTTTTCCATCTCTTATGGAACTTACTCTCCAACCTTCCCACCTCATCTACGCTCTAGACATCCTACAACGTAGTAGGCCCCCTTTTCAATCCCCAAAGGTCTAAGGATTCATTACATTTGTGATCTTCCTGCTCTTTTTCGGGCTCAGTTCTAAGATTTCCTTTCAATAATTTCTTTTGAAAAGTATATTATAGCAGTCAATCTGGCACTTGTACAAAATACCATTACGTCACACGTTTCAAAGTGTTCAAAAACTGGTGATTTGGGGGTACAAACTAAGTCGATCAGAAACTCTCCGAAGAAACCAGTCAGAGTAAATTTGAATTAAAGGCTTTGTTCAAAAATTTCGAAGCTTAAAACTTTACTTGGTGATTCTAAATAATCTCCGGGAATAATATATATCTATCTCATTTATCACTTTTACCATAGCATATATTCGGGTGTGACCCACAGTACCCGTCTCTCTCGTGTTTTGATACTTTGTACTAAGCCCTAAGATTTGTTTCATTGATTCTAATCAATTGTTTAATAGATCGTCGTTTAGTTCGAAGTATAAAAGGTATAAATAATTAATTAACTTAATGGCGACTTAATTTATAAAATAAACAATAAAAAAAATTGTTAATTACTCAGTTAAAGCTGTTTAAAAGGTGTTAAAGGAACTCGATTTAAAAGAATTTAAAAGTTTGAGTCAAAGGTGCAAGCGTTAAATGCAAATAAGAGCGTTAAAACACTGCAAATTAATCAAGAATCTACTTAATTAATTAAATAATTTTTTTAGATTCACTTCCTGTGTTTTTATTAATTACCTCTCCTACCAAAATGCAGGAGAGAGTTAAATAAGATTTGAAAAATAAATAAATAAATAAATCGTCACAAAACCTTTTTTGTCGTTGTTACGTTAATGTCGACAAAACGTAACAGTCTCTTCCTTTCCTTCTTTTGTTTCTTTATTTTTTTAAATGATTTTTGTTTTGTTGATGACTCGTGTTATAGGTAAAATATTTCTTTATTCGCTCAATTTCGTTTCAAACACGTTCGTATAACAAGAGAGAGAGAGGGGGTAGGGGGTGAGTTTTTCGGCTCTTTGAAATTTATCTGAGTTTTGAAACGGAAATCTGGCAGAGAAATGCTTTTTTTGACGTTCATTAATCAGATGGAAAGGAAAAGTTTTTCCCTTTTCTAAACAAATACATTTAATCATGCTTTCACTTAAATCTGACACTTGATCTCGCCTTAAATAAATTAATATTCATCTGTGAAATTATCGAGGCGGTGGCCTTGATACTGGCTAATGAGGTCCTTGCATGCGGATATATCTCTTTGGGGTTGTTTCCCTTTGGGCGGGGGCGGGGGTTGGAGGGAGGATTCTTGACCAGGTTGGATAATTATAGACGTTAATAAAATTTTACATCTAACAACGCCTTCCTTTCGAATTGTTTTAATTAATATTCATGGTTCGTAAATACTTCACCTTTTTTATTTATTTATTTTTGGATTTTCAGATCTTTATCGAACGAGAACTGAAGCGAGAAAATTTTTTTTTGGGTTATTAACTTACAGAAGTTGGAATGTTAAATCATTAAAATAGGAAGAAAAGGATTCGGTTTCCAAATTTTGATGATAAACCATTCGATTGTCTCAAATTACTGGAATTTCAGTTAGAGAAATTAATAAGACTACAGTAGTCGTCTTTTACTGTATGATCTCAGGTCCGAAGACTAAGTAATTAGGTTAAATAAAATTAAGCGAATGTGAGAGGTTATACAGTCAGATCTCGTTTTACAAAATCATTTTAAAACTCTTGGGCCAAATATCACGCACACAGTTTCACAGCACAACACAATACTGTAACTGTTACTATTTGATACTTAAACAGTTAGTAGAATCGCGTGGTCAGCTAACTCAAGAGCTACTGCCGGTACAGGGTTGGTTTTGGTGTTTGTGTTGTTGCTGTAAGGCTATCTATGCAGTAGATGCCAAAGTTTTAAATTGTTTCGCATTGTTCCTATAATATTATATTATCAGGTTACTTTAGTATTTATTATTACTATTTCTACGGCTTCGAGCTCTATCTTAGAGAGGAATACACTTATCCCAGACACTAACTGTCAATGGATTCAGCCCTTTTTTGGGTTATCGGACCCATAGTGACGATCTTGTGTATGCCTTATAAATTTCCTGACATTTCAGGCTGTAGTACAAGTATCGCTTTCTGGAGATGTTTTTAAAGTTGTTCCCTTAGCTCTCTGATGGCCTCGAGCAGTTTCTTTGGGATTAGTTTAGTGGATCGATGATGATCGGCAAGGTCGCAACAGTATTCATCCGCCATTGTCTTTGCACTTGCAGTGCGAGATCTCGATACTTTGAGGTCTTTTCGACGTGCTTTTGTTGTCTATTATTCTTGCTGTTGTTATTATTATTATTATTACTATTTCCTAGGAAACATGGACAGGAATAAGATCAACAACATTAGCTCAGAAAGAAAACTCGAACCATTCATAAGACTTGCGTGGAAACAGTTTTCAATAGAGTATCAACCAACCAATCTATACAGAACTGGAGGAGTTACACAACAACACTCAGAAACGAATCGAAGTAAACAAAAACCAAAATGAAAACGTAAGAAAAGGAAAACACAATGACAAGACAGAGGACAGATACACATTATAATGAAGCAGAATCAGAAGAAGACGAAGAAAAACACAGTAAATCAACAAGACCAAAAGAAATCCAAACCAAAGGTAAGAACCGCTGTTTTAACATCCGCTCATTCTATTCATTCTCCATGGTACTCGTATCCTTACCTACCTACTTTGTCCTTTCTCCCGTCAGGCTCTGTTCCTCAGGCAAATTCCTATCACATCCTACCAACAACTTATAGCTTCTTCTTCGGGTATAAAAAAAAAGTTTTGGATTATAACATTCAACTGTCTAAGAATGAAAATCAACTGTACATACGTCTTAACGCCACCGCAGCTACAGATTTATTTTTAGTTTCTGATTTCAGTAAATCTTCTAAATTAAAGCTCAATTTAGTACTATCTTGACTGATACACATTTAAAGACAGAAATTTTTGTTATTCGGTTCCAAAAAATCCGCCATGTTTTTAAAAGACCATGGATCACGTTAATTTTTAAAATAAGGTCACTCTCTTTGTTCAAAAAGTTAAAAATTCTAAATAATTCAGCTTCAAATTTAAGATTTGGATTTGAAATTAAATTTTTGATGATTTCATTCCAATTTATAAATTGTATGTAGAATATTTATGACGCATTAGCGCAAGTTCTGCTGCGGTGGCGTTCAGACGTAAGTACCAAATCAATTACGCTGTTTTCATTTCATCACGTTCTGAACCTATAACGAAACTCATCTTAACCTCTTAATATATATTAATATAAATGGAATTAACGGTATTTTTGAAAACTGATTAGAATGAGAGAAATTATTTTTTAAGAAGTTCAGTGTTAACTTTAAAAGTTCCCTTTAAAATTCAAATTATTTTTATAGTTGGTCATTATTTTTTTCAAGCTCGCCAACATAAATAATCAATAGATATAACACACGCACAAGAGATTTTCCTGGAAAATTATTTCAGTTTTCTTTTGTTAGAAAAAAAGGTGGGGAAATGACTTAATTTCTTTGACCACGTCACGCTTGACAGCTTTCACAATTTCCCGACTTTTCCTTCTTTCTGTCTCCCATTTTTGTTGATAATTTCAACAAGGCCGAAGGTAGACTACCAAACCCAAGTGTTTTCATAATTAATTGAACTTAAATAAGCAAATACGTTAGAATGAGCATCTGTCTTGCTTATTTAACTTTTGCTAAGAAGTTTTTCCTGAAATATCCTTCAACTTAATCAAATTTGAAAACCTTTTGCAATAAATAATTCTCGTTCGCTTCGTGAGAGAGAAAATTTGACAGGCAATGTTAGTGGATGAAGTAAAAAATTAAAAATTTTCTTTTGTGCAGTAACTTCATCATGAAATGACGAATGAAAGCGTTTCCCAGCCCGAGAATCTCTCACCAGTGTTAAGGAAAACCGTGGCTGGGAAATAATTTGATTAAGTGCAAAGGAAACTCGAGAACAAGAAGTGACCTTGATGCTTTTCTACAGAGCCTTCGATTCTCGTCTTGTTCCTTACGATCTTGCTTCCTTTCTATAAAATACAGGAACAAGTTTGAAGGCTTACCACATTGGGAGTCGAGAGAATGTCTTTAATGAAGTAACCATAATTTTGGAGAATGTAGAAAAGGATTCGTACTATATGTGCTTACGTCATGTGCGGCTCTTTTACTTCTTGACTGTGGTTCTTCCGTATAATGTCTAGTGCAGGCCCAGACTATTATTTATGAACTAAATATCATCTTAATATAAATATACTACCATTTTTTATTTAGTGTATTTCTTAGAAATTTAAGGACACATGGTAATTAAGGCTGTAGGCTAGCAACATTTATGACAGGTGTCGGCAACCTTCTTTGGCTGTGGGTCAAAATCAACCAAAATGCAAGTATTAAACAGATGTTTGGCTCAGAGATATTTTCGTATCAAAACAGCGACAGGACAAAGTATAACTGATATTTTTATATGTTATACTGTATACAAATTTGGTACGTTCATAACTTTGCGACAAAAATTTTTTGAAAAATAAAAATAGTTTTTATATCTTATACTTTATTTTCGGAGCTAAAGTGGGTCACTTGAAAATACCAAATGGGTGACTCGGTGACCCACAGGTCATAGGTTACCGACAGATTTATGAGATTTAATTGTACGTGAAGTGTGCACTATTTATGAAATTAATTCTACTTTCATGTCAAAAACTAAAAATGTTTATTATTTACGAAATTTTTTTTGTTACAGAAATGTGTGTATGGTGTGTAATTCATTTCAAAAATAATGCACACTTTGATGTAGAATTTATTATAAAAAACAATGTAGTACAGAATTTATTTTATAAGTAGTCCACGACATACAGTTTTAGCAAAGACAAGTTGGAGAGAATAGCTTTAGCTGTAATTATTTTGTGAATGTCTCAGCAAAGCTTGATTCTACAGCAGAGGTTTAAAAACGGGTCTTTGAGCAAATTTAAATTTTGTATAGTTTGTATTTGGCTATTTTGAATGACGAGTTTGACGAACCACTGTGTCAGAATAACTCTAAAATGAATTTAAATCGAAATTAACAAATATTAATGACAATGGGAGGATGAGCATAGTCTGGGTTGTTGCTCATTTGTAGTGATTTGTAATTTTTTTTATTTTCTGTTTTGTAATAATATTAATAATATATATTATCTCTTTAGAGGAAATTGGCCCCACTAATTTTTCAGATTTATGGTCACTTTTACTAGGCCCGACCGCCCAATATACTATTACTACCTACCGGTACTACCTATCGTACCTCTTTAACAGGTATACCCTTCTGAAGAACTCAATCAATTCTCATGCTTGTATTGTCGTCTTGTGTAGGAAAAACCTGTCGACTTGGTCGTGGTCTCTAAAATCAATTGAAGCATCACATTCCAACAGCAAGTCTTCGACATCATAGCGTTTGCAACTTAAGCACTTATCGTCATCGACTATTCTAAATCGTCTTAGATGAACTCTTAAATTCCTGTGGCCAGTGAGGACTTGAGTGGTGAGTTGATTTTTTATTTTTCGTCCTGGTTTCAGAATATGGAAAGACCTTGAAGGTGGTTTGTCCTTTACCTGAGGATGTCCATTGTTCCATGAATTTAGGAGTGTTACTGTCTCTCTTCGTCAAAATTCGTTGCCACTATTCATTTCAAATTAAACGAAACTGAGAGTCGTAAACGGTTTGTTTGTTTGTTCTATTTGTCAAATTCTCAAAAAACTTTTTAAATTTCTTAAATAATTTCAAATTTCAAGTAAATACTAATTTGTAGTTAAAACTTTGCATTATTTATGAACTGAATCCCTGCCACAGGTGTACTACACTACATATGGAATGAATCCTCGTTAAAAGTTTGTTTTAGTTATGAAAGGAATACCTCACGAAACTGTATGTTATTTACTGAATTAATTTTTTTGGCAGTGTGCATTACTTCTGAAATAAATATAAAGAGAAAGGGTGAAACAACGGGAAACAGTAATTGATTATGAGGTCCCCAAAAAACAATTTTCGTCGGAATTAAATGTGGTATTTGCTAGCACTTCCAGCTCTTTCAAGTTATGTGCATGATTCAAGACGAATAAAACAAAAGAGAGAGAGAGAGAGAGAGAGATTTCATCTGAGAATGAAAAATTAAAAAGAGCCAAACACAGTATTAATATTTAACGTGACAAGAGAAGAACACGGTTTCGGAATTTCAAAAAACATTGTTTTAGATAGTTCAAAAATATCATTATGGTTTTCCCTCTTTAATAAGCTCCTCACACAAATTTTATTTTCCCTACCCCCTCTCCCCCACCCTCTGGTTGCCCCCCAAAAAATTTGTTAACTTATGGTAACTTTATTAATATTTTGGGCGGGAAAACTTTTTCGTGAAACATTAATTTCGCTCGGGAAATTTATGAAAATAGTGAATGAATAGTCCGGAAAGAACGTGTCAAAAACTTTAGATAGAACGTCTAAGTAACCCGTATTGTTTACAATAAGGAAGAGCTGTTGCAAGATCGATCGCATCACGGGTGGATGGGGTGTTATCCTCCTGCAAGACTAACTTTTTTGCGGATAATAAAAATTTTTAGTTTTATTACGACTCCATTTTTTACCAGTTTTCTGCTCCAGTTTGATGGATTTAGTCACCGGAAACGGACTTTCTTCACATTGACTTTATTTTCTTATTGGAGTTAGATAAATTTGTTTTGGTCTTCTAGAACAGGGATGAGCAACACGCGGCTGCCAACCATTTCTTAAATTGAATGTACTTTGTCGATTCTCTTCCCTAACAATATATTGTTATAAGATTAATTATAATAAAATGGTGGTTCATACTAAACCGAAACAATTTGTGACGAGTTACTTGTCGGTGACTTGTTCAAACATGCAATACGAAAGCGCCGCGTCTGTGCTTGTTTGTGTTGCCTTCTGTCACACAATCAGTCAGACTGGTGAGCTGTTAGCCAGCAATTTTAGAAATTCTTGTGATTCTTGAAAGGTGCGAGTGCGTAATTATTGTCAAAAAGGTCATATTAGAGTTTTTTAAATTGAAAATTAAATTTTCCTACAAATTTGTGGGGTCCTCCTACTTAATGTGTGGCCCGCCAAAAAATTTTAAAATCTAAATTGGTCCGTTGATTTAAAAGTCTGCTCACCCCTGATATAAACCATGAAGTACCTGTTAAATATCCTTTTTTTGAGTTATACTGGCAAATTTCGGCAGAGGTGACAGCCCAAGTATAAGAAGAAGAAAGTAGGTTTGTGGGAAAGAACTGGAGAAACTCACACAAAACAAACAACAAATTTTTGGGGCCCTAAAATTTGCGGCCCGCCAAAAATTTAAATTGGTCCTTTGATTAAAAGGTTGCTCCTCTTCTAGAATTTCATTTTTATGCTTACTCTGTTAATAGTTTTAACGTGACGTAGTTATCAGTTTCTACTTTTGTAGTAGTTGTCTTAATATTTTTATTTATACTTGCTGGAGAGAACGACAGGACAAAGACAGGAACGTAAATCATGTTCAAATCTCAAACGAATCAGTTAATTAGCCTTTTAAAATCTTAGAACCTTCAATAGCAAACTGTGGTAGGCCAGGATCGGCATATCTACTACACAACAATCGGTTGTGTGTATTCAGGTTGGGACTCTCATTTGCTCTAATCAAAGAATCGCCCTGCTGTTGGTTACTGTGACACCTTACTCTGCCAATTTTGCTACAAACTCAAAAATTTTTTCAAGTATAATTAATAATGAGTCGGCTGTTGTGTCACAGTCTATTTTTCGTAAAAATAGGACTCATTTTTAAATTTTGAAACAAGCGGAACAAAAATAAATAAATTATTGTAAGTAGAAAAGTGTTGTTCTGCCCGTAGAACGCAGAGTGACGCTTATCACTTGTCATTCTTAATCCCTTCTTTAGGAACTATTTTTCTTCTTTCACTCCTATCCGGCGGATCCTTTCCATTTAACTTTCAGAATTGTTTCTCTTTGTTCCCCGAAATCCGGGTAACACGTGTAACCAAAATTTCCCTTTAACACGTCCCATCGGGCCTTTTTTAAAATTTTGATTCCCCACGTGTGCCGGATACGGAATTTGTTTATATAACGGAAATGAATTATCACCGGACTAAAACCTAATTATCTTTTAAATTAATTATCTAATCAATTTAAGTAAGAATAGTTGTAGTTAAATAGTTATTGTTAATAAATTTAGTCGTGTTATTTAAGGTTTCGAGGCTTTTTTGGATTTATTACAAATTGGGTAAAATATCACTGAAAACTGTTTACACTATGACGTAAATGTAATGTAAATCGGTACTGGTGGAACTGACTCTCATGCTGCCTGAGCACCAATATTTTAAATTCACAACATATGAACATTACTGGTAACCGTCCAAATGCGTAAATAAGTATAAGATCGCCAGCAATAATTTCCGAATGTGACGTCACCGGCACTCAGCCAATAGTCTTTGTGAAATATTTCATGGCACCACAGTGGAGTCACCGCCGGTCAACGGATACTGTTTTCATGACCCCCAGTGGGGCCAGCGGACGTCACAGTGTTAAGTGTGATTCACAGGTGACACACAGGAAACGGAAACCAAGTGTACAACTTTTGGCTTTCTCAAAAGTAAAACTGAACTGTATGAGCAGAATGAAACCAGGAAAATTGGCAAATATCTTCCAGTACTTCCTGATGAAAAAGATAAGACCGGTTCTTAGAGACGGAAATAGGTCTTGAGGAACTGGAAATCACGCAATAAGATTTTAAACAGCGGGGCAGGATGAAGAACAAACTGTAGCCACAGGGGATTCCTGCCAAAAACCATGCCGAAGGCGAGTAAAGGAGAGGAAAAGACCTCACAGCAATAAGATGGAGGAGGTGAAAAAAATAAGAAAAAATGAGAAAGTATTATAAGTATTAAGTAAAAGTTTATACCGCTCGAGGTATTAAAAATAGTATTATAATATATACATTAATCAACAGTGTTAATCATCAGTAATTAACAATTAAGTGGGAAGAAGTAGACGAACGTCTGAATTTGAAGGGATTATAGACAAGGGATGTTGCCCAAAAACAAACAAGACAGAAAAACAATTTCAAGTTCTATACTGTAGTGAACCTAATGACTATAAAAGTCTAATTCATAAGAAATAAAACCATCAACTCTCAGTAAGACAACCTCTACACTCACTGACTCACCTACTCCAAACAATAAACTCTTCCTGTCGCCAGGATGACTCTATCATACCTCATTCCAACATTCCAACTTGTGGACTTACATATTAATATTATAAGATCACATCTACTATATTCAAATAGTAAAATTATAATATGTTGTCAAAGTATAAAAATGAAAAAGAGTTAATTTAAAACATAATAAATTATACTAATCGCATAGCTACGAAGATATTAATATTTAATTAATTTAAATTCAAAACATTCAAAGAGTCTCTGTGATATTCTATCAATAACAACAACAACAACAACAACTGCTGCGGGCTACAGTATCAAACTTTCTAAACTGTTTATGCATAAAACTTTGCGTCAGGATGTTACTACTCCAAAGGAGGTCATTCATTTGCAGTCTATTACTTAAAACAAAACTTTGGCAAGTTTGTGTGTTTGAGTCTTGTACACTTAGCAATTTCAAATTATAATAGAACTTCCTCCGAAGAAGAGTTACACTGGAAATTAACGTTCTCTTAATTTAAGCAATTTCGAAATAAATTCCACAGAGTGTGTGAGTAAGAAAAATTTGCAAGTGTCCCAAAAAGAAGAAAATTTTATTTTCATAAAATTCAAAGATGACTGGTTTTGAACACTTTTCACGTATGAATCCCACGTCGCGTGAAATTCGAGTCTAGCTCTCATTCTAAACGCATCTCTATTTGAAGTAATCAAATTTTGAAGGAGGGAAAAAAAAAGAGTTTCCGTTGCCAGAGAAAATAATAATTTAAAAAATACCAACCCTGACGTGATTCGAATAAAAACTTGAGAAGTATAATTCCTTCGAAAATTAGGTTAGTTACCATTTTCCCCGACTAAGACTCGCCGAGATAAACTCGAGAGAAATGTTTAAATAAAATAAATAATTGGTTTAAATATTTTTTCTTTTAACAATAATAATAATTTCCCCGACTGTCAAAGATGGCGCCACCTGAATAAATTCTAAGCCAATGAAATTTTTCTTTTTTTTTGTTGTTGAAAGTTTTCTTCTTCTTCCTCGGAAAATGTTTTGGCTTCTTCTTTTAAAATCCCTTTGAGATCGCACTCTGTATTAAAAGTTTTTCTTATGTTATTTCAAGAGAATAACTTTCTAAGACAAATATTTCTTTGTTATAAATTTAAGCCAGAAGATGTAAATTGTTACTATCAGTCTTGAGGCTGTTTCAAAACATCAACAACAGAATGAGAAAGCAATTACTTTCAGGCGTTATTCCCTTCCAGAAAGGCACATCTGAAATTCTCCTCAAATTGTCTACCCGTGTGGAAGAAGAAGAAGGACTACGGGTAACAAAGGTTAAACATAAAGACAGACAGGGAATTATGACAAGATACCGCGGTCATTTTGAGGAATCTCAACAACAGCAAAAAAAGGTTTTGATAAAGTGGAGACTATGTCTTTTGAAGTCTCCGAATTTTCTTGTGGCCTGAGATTAATTTATAAAATACGGAATTCGTCGATGAGATTTTTCAAATCCGGTTATCAATTTGTCTTTGAGGAGGAGTGTCGGGGGGTGCAACGGAAACATAAATAATCCCTTGGGGCTTTGGGAGGATACGTGAAAACCCGATTTTCCTTTACTTTGGTTGGCACCATTGTTTCAAACCGAGTTCTTCCTTTAAAGATTTTAGTTAATTAACACTCCGTTCATTTATCAACGTTTAAAAATTCTTCCTTCGACTTTGCCCGCGTTTTCTCCGAAACTTTCCTTCCTAACTTGTTCTACAAACAGTTTCTCCAACTTTTTGCTTCGTCCTTTGGTCAATTAACCAAGTCAGAACCTTATTAGACAAATGCGTCTGCTTGTTCTATATAAAAACTGAGAAACTTCATCTTCTTCTTGACCTTTTTTTTCTATTTTTGTTTTCTTTTTTGTGTCTATTGAGATTCTTAACGTTACTTGTAAAGCTCTTACTAGATTGCAGTGGGTTGCAGTCTGTAAAAGCTGCGGATCTCATTAGAAAGCTCTAAAGTGCAAAGCGCTTTCTTTGATTGTATCCGCTAATCCATTTTAGTCTTTAAAGAGTTCTACAATTTAATAAATAAATAATACTGTATGTCGATCATATACTGTTTGAGAGTATAGCTTGGGAGGATTTCAGAATTCAGTATAAAATTAGCAGAAACTTTTTAAACGTTCGTGGAAGGAATACTTTTAGCTTAAACCAGGTCTAACGATCCTAGGGCCCATGATTTCCAAATTCAAAAATTTTGGGTTTAAAAATGCTAATTTTGATTGAACAATCCGTGAGGTATTAATATATCGCGTGGTATTGGTAAAGGTACAGTGGCCGTTTATACGAAATATGGGTCAGGTAGTTCGTCAAAGTGTGATGGGTGACCATGGCACAATAACTATGAACACCAGGCTGTGTTAGGGTATGTTGACAATTCCACAACAGAAGCGTATTCAATAAATTGTCAATATACTGAAATTTAGTATTAAAATAAAAGAAAAACGTTGGGTTGTATCAATGTAGGTTTCTATATAAAGTTTTATCGATTTATTAATTTCATGATTTGACAATTTGTAAAATAATTTATATGGAAACACGACTTTCCTTTCAGCAAATGTCACCGCACGCCACTGTAAGAGATGTAAGAACTCAGTTTTTCTTATTCCTTCTTCTGCTAGTTGTCAGCTATTCCTTGAGGGATGGGATTATGGAGGAGAATATTCTCCTCTTTTTGCTTAAAAATTTTTCCTCTCGCTTGAGGTAGATATTAAATGGGTCGAATATTTTCATCAATCAAGGCCTTGTCAGAACCAAATAAGTCTACAGAAGGAGAGATACGAAGATGAATCTAGTAAACAGTTGGCCCAAATGGGAAATTATATGATGAACTAGAAGACAAACAAGTCGTGCTGTTGGAGAGAAACCCCCGAAAGAAACTCCGTCCCCCCCCATCCACCACCAAATGAAATCTTTTCTCCGTCTTTTCAGGAAAGTGAAATTGGACTTTGTTACAATCACTGTTTACATTTAATCCTTTAAAAGTTCATCATTTTCATTTGGAAGTCGTTTTACTTGACAAATCAGGATATTATAAAATTGGACACAAAGGGAAAACGGGGAAAAGCTCGGAAAATGCTGAAAGCTTGATTCTAATTGCTTCGTCCGACGGCTCAATTTCCGCCCCTTTAAAATTGCTTTGGGGGGTCACTCAGAAAATTCCTTGGTTATCAACATCCTTTCTCAGCTAATTATTTTGTCTTCACTTTTTCCGGCCTACCCCCGGATCCTCTTTGCTTTTCATTAGAGCGAACAAAATGTTTGAAACTGACACAGGTTGTACCTACTGTATACATTAGTAAACATATTAATCAGTCCGACACAACTCCAGAAATGCACGTTTCAATAAAAAACTTTCCACTGTCAAAAGAAATTATTTCATAAATAATGCACACTTTTTGAGGGTTTATTTATAAACTTTTTCATCAAGAATCTGTTCCAAAATTAATATTCGCTTTCAGAGGGATACATTTCACGTGTAATAGACTCCTATTCATTATAAAATTTCAATATAATCTTTATAGGTATCGTCGTAAATTATAAATATTTTTTATATTATAAGATTATTATTAACTTAATTAAATAAATCTAAGAGCAATGTCTCATTATCTGTTTAAAAATGTTTAAAAACAAATGTGTGAATTTTTTTAATGAAAGGAGTTCTCCTTGGAAGTGTGCATTATTTATGAAATGAATCTACCGCTTGAGTGTTGTGGAAAATATCAAAAGATCGAAAGTTATCTTCGATTCGACCCAACATCTATTAGGAAAATTGTGTTTTGGGCAAAAATCTGGGATTAATAGCATCAAATAATATTATATTATTGGAAACTATTGTTAGAGGTATAAGCAGACGTTGTTGGATTGTTTAAGTTTTGAAAGATAACAGTAACAGCTGAGACTGTCTACCATAACAACCAGAACTTCATCGTTGTACTATGATTACCATGACGACACTAACGCTCTCTATAACTTAGCTCGTCCATTTTGTCGTAGTATATAATAATTAACAAAAACTTACGGGAGCAATATCTTGGTTCATCGCTTTTATCCCCGCAATCATCTTCATTGTTACAGAATCTGTCGAGAGCGACGCAGCGACCCGAATCGCAGAGGAATTCGGAAAGGCGACATTTCGGCGGACCTGCGACACATGTCGACACGAATATGATGACGAGTATTATGTAATCCATGGAGAACGAATCTGAAATAGAAGAGAAGTAAGATTAAAATTTTGAACTGAAACACAGAAGGAATAATCACTTTCAATTAGGATAGAGACGAGAAATGGCGTCTCGTCATTTTTTAGAGACGGTCTGGGGCTAGCAGACAATGAAGGAATCAAAATTTGAAATGAACGTAAACGGCGGGGAAAAGTCATTAAAGTTTTAGGAAACACATTTGCAATAAAAAACGCAGCGGGTGTCAAGAAAAATAAAAAGAAAGATGGCGGAGGCGGGTAGGAGAAAGGGAAACATATACAAGAGTTTTGAAGGAAAATTTTGTAAAAGTTTTCCATCTAGGAAACGGGGAAGAATGAAGGAAGTTCTATTGCAATACACCAAGAGCATTCAATAAATAAATAAAAAACAGGAGAGGAGGAGGAGAAGTTTGGGAAAGAAAGAGACGCAGTAGAGCGAACCAAAAAATAAACAAAAGGAAAATAAAATTACAAATTAGGTTGGAGGTTGATTAGTGGATAAAAATAAAAATAAAAGTTTTAGTGATTTACTCAAAAAATTTTCCGACCGCAAAAAACGGGAAGCTGTTGTCTTTTCCAATAAAAGAAAACATTTCTTTCAAATTTTTTACTTTAAGATACATGGCTTTCGTTTAACGATAAGGTTTTGGGAGAAATTCGCGACTCATATTTGAATTTATTGCGTCCCAGGGAAACTGAATCAAATCGGTCCCACAAGCCTTTCCGCTTCCTCCCATCCAAAGAGACGACAAATGTTTGAAAAATTGAAATCCTCGTTTTAAAGCTAAACAAAATGAATTTCAAATAAAAGCTTTTTCTTCAGCAAATTTAAATTCTTTTCCTTTCAGCTAAAAAGCAAACAAAAGAAAGTTGTGCGATGAGTCAGTCAAATACGAAACATAACCAAATAAAATGAAAGGATGAGTTGCCGATTAAACAAAAGGCCGCCGAATACGGAGAAGGGTTGAAAAGTTTCGAGTGGTTACTGGAAGAGGAGAGACAGAAATGTATATACAGAGAGGAGATAAATCGGTACAAGTCGAGTAAGTCTTTCTAATTTAGAAATTTGAAATCGAAGGAATTTTTGTGTCATGTTTTGAGGATGTGACGCGCCTAAAAACTGGTATAAATGAAAAAGGTGTCACGCTTTCATGATGGGAAAAGAGTTAAACCATTGACCAGAAACGTCATCGCGTGGTTCCTTCAAGCGAAACTTCGACCCATTTTGAAAGGGAATTTCCTCGATCCTTTGACTGACTTCATCCCCAATGTGAAGACATCGCTTTTGGAAAAAAGTCAAAGGAAAAACCAGCTTTCGAGCTTTTTGGAGAGAGAGAGAGAGTTTCTGTGTTTTTGATTTTTTATATTTATCCTCCTTTGATCATTTCATTTAGAGAGAAGACAACCCAACGTGCACGGTTTCATGCTTTTGAAATGGGGCGAAATGAGGTCAAATAATAAAGAGATGACAAGACAGTGCCGTACCAGGACATCTTCTGATGGTGAAACTGCGTCAGTATTCTGTTAGTATGTCCTAACACGAAACTAAGTAATAAATGAACATAATAATAACAATTATTTATTTTTTAAAGTAAAGCGACTGATCAAACTATCTGGTAGAAGGAACCGCTTTGGTGTACTGCAATCAGCTAAAAGCCATATGATCCAGGCACTCGATACAACAAATGGAAGCTATCAACAAACCGCTTCCCTTTAAAAGAGCCGTGATATAAATGAAACAGCGTTGGTAAGCTCCTCCCGATACTACACTTTACGTTCTGAGACAGCAATCATTCTTCATATCTTTTGTCTCATCGTACTAAACTATTCACAAAAAATGACATAAGCATTCGCATGAATATGTATTTATTATTTAAATTTTATAAAATAGAATGAAAGCGACGGTTCCACAAATTTCGTGAGGTCTGTGAAAAAGGTTTAAACGGCAGCCAACCCGAGACAGCTCTTTCCCAACAGCAAACCCCAACTTATTATAAAGAGAAAGGATTTGTACGTGTTTTAGTCGCCGTAATCTGAGTTAAAATCATTATGCTTTCTCTGGAAGCCTAGTAAATCACTCATAAACTTTGTGAAAGGTCATTTTATGATATAAAGATACAGGAAAATTAACGGGTATCGTCTCCCAAAAAAGTAGATTAGGCCGCAAAAAGTTGGAACCCCGAATCGCGGGAGAAAAGAGAGGAAGGATGGGTTAGGAGAGAGGAAGAGAAGGAGAGAGAGAGAGAGACGGAAAGGGATTTTCACGCGAAGCCTCAAAACAAATGGAAAAGTTTTCCTCTTCAGGTTTTCCTTCATTTGAATTACGGAGAGCGTATCGAATTTTAAAATCGTTTTCCCGGAGATTTCTGCATTTGAAAAGTCCAAGTTGACCCTGATCGGGGAGAAATTATTAAATAGAATGAACAAGACTTTCTTTAGATTTTCTCCTTTGAATATAAATGACTTTGGTACAGGAAAAGTTAACTTTTATTGCTCCTGAGTCGGTAATTTCTAACGTCTTTATGAGTTGTTTGGGTGGTAAATGGAAATTCTTCGAGAGGAAGTTCCAAAATCGCAAGAGGGCCCCAACCCGGTTCAAGCTTCCGTATCGACATTCTGGAGAATCAGTCACCAGGTAATAATACAAACTTTTGTACCATTCAGAACTTTCCCACTTCGTCTGTTTGTGACTGAATTTTAACGACATCTATATTGTTATTATTATATAACAAACATAACCCATTTATAGTGTATATTGTATATCAATTCACCACCTGTTAGCCGTAACTATTATATTTAATTTTCCTCACAAACCCATGAGGTAAAACCAAACTTAACTGATTGTATAATTGTATAACTATATTCTTTGAGAGGCCTAGTGTGGTAGTTAAAGTTCCTGACTTGGACGTTAGGGTTGTGAGTTCGAATCCTCTTCCAGCATCCTGTTGTCGGAACCAGATTGTGTCGTTGATGATGAACAACACTAATTCCGAACGTATATGTATATTGATATATAAAATATTTCTATTACTATAACTATAATTTAGAATCAAAATGGAAAATGCAAGGATCCTGACGGTGCGGAGCTCCGGGACTGAATCATGAATTTGGCTTCAGTTGTCGGTCGCTTTATTTCACTGTGCACATTCCGGAATGAAATATGGCGAACGCGACTCTCTTATACCCAAAAAAAGGTGAAAAACTGGGTTAAAACAACTAAACCACTATAACTATATTTTAAGTGAGCCAATTTGACTCATATTAAAGTTTGCTTTCAAAAGACAATTATCTAAAATTAATTCGAATGGGTGATTGATTATTACAAAAGCAAGATACGAAGTTGACATTAAGTTTGAGTTCGAAGTTTTTCCGAAAATTTTCGAAATTTAGAAATTATGCGCCTAGATGAATTATATGTATTTATAGACTTAGAAATTATGTGTATTAGTGGGTTAATAAGACAAATCCCGAACGAAATTAAATTTACTGAAAAATTACAATTTGAACAAAAAATAGTGCGGTCGTTCTCATAGCCGTTCGAGTTACTTTGCCGAGTAGTTGTACTGGACTGATTGACTGACTGGCAGTTAGTTGCGTGTTTCATTTATGTGCTTCATGTACACCAGAGGCTCCCAAACTTTTTTGTGTTATAGACCCATGTTTTTGGTGTTAGGTAGACCCCCAACCCACCTGATATTGATTTTAAGAAATTTCTGACTGTAGTGAAGTAAATTTTTACTTTATAAATAATGTTTATGTCTTTATATTATAAGATAGTATAATGTAAGTAAATAGGTGCTATCAGTGTATGTCGAGATCCACTATCATGGACCCCAAAATTTTTTTTTCGCTGACGTAAACCCCTGCAGGTTGTCATAGACTCCTGGGAGTTGATATGGGAATCACTGGGGTAGAATCTTTTCTATAAGTGACTGTCGCATCTTCCTGCAAATTTGTGGATGTCTTTGTGACTTGTTCCGAACTTGTTGCCGTGGTCGCCACACTATACACAACAATTCTCTTTTAGAAAAGAGCGGATTAAAGGTAACTCATATCTTTTACCTCTCATAAAAAAAAGAAATTTAAAATTAGTAATCAAGTTACACAATTCAATAAAAACCTAATTTTTCTGAAAAGAGTTCTCTCAGAGCTTTTAGAGGTTTCTAAAGAAAGAGAGAGAGAGAGAAAAACAAATTTATAAGTTTCGAAGCTTTTTTTCTCCTAATTTCTCCTGAGATGGAATGAAAGGAAAGAAGGGAAATTTTTAAATGGATTTATTTGAAAAAGATAATCACATAAATGTTGTAAGGAGAAAAAAGAAGAAGAAGAAGAGTTGTCTTTATAGTTTTAACGTTTTTCCCCGAAACGGAAAGAGAGGTAGGAAGAAAGGATGGATGGGTGGATGGAAGGAAAGAAAGAAAAAGAAGAAGAAGGAAAGAAAGAAGGCCATTTCTCTCTTACGACCGACTTTGTAATGTCATTGATACTTCACTCCTCTCATTAATTAAATGTTACCCAAGAGAGATTTCGCATTTTCTCCGCCTTTTCCTTCATTCCAAACTTCTTTTTCCTTCCTAAATTACAGTTTAATAAAAGCCTTTGATTTTCTCTTTGAAAAGGGTCATCAAAAGTTTAACATCCAACGGATATTTCACGGGCCTTGCTATATAGCCCTTGCCACATCTTTTATTCATTTTACAGCAAACAATAAGAGCGATTAGATTTTTATAAAGTTCGCAAAATAAATTTTAAACATCTCAAAGTGGGTTAACGTCGGAATAACGTTAGTGCGGTCGTTTGGTTGACTTTTAACACTCTCTCACGTCTCCCGTTGCTTGAGAGAATATTCTAGTCTCATCACTCGGCCGTTGAAACTTGTTTAACACTTTGAACAGTGAGTTTTGTAGCTTAAAATGCCTGAGCTTTTCCCTTTCCTTTGTTTAATTTGCTTTTTTTTTATAAATAATTATATTTATACTTAATATATTAATAGCAGGGGTGTCCAACAGTGTATCGCTATCGGTTATTGGTTGTCTTAGGTTGTCCTGTAGGTGTTATAGCGTTTGTATTTTGTAGGTTCCTGCTCTGCCCCAAGTTCTATTGCGTAGAAGATTTTTTGTTGATATGTTGGCTTGATGGATGAGATATATTGCTGCTGTAAGTGATGTGTACATTGTAAAATGATTGTCTCAGTCGACTATAACAGCAACAGCCCTCTAACAGCAACCTAACAAGACTATAACAGCAAAGTCCGCTAGTCCAGCAATTAACTACCCAAGTAACTGGGACGTGAACTTAGACCACAGGCCCCAAAAGGGAAAGAAGTTTGACTTGACGTGTCCTTGCGTGGCTCTCATACGAACACAAGCCCACAAAAAAAGGCAAAAAAAATTAGAGAAGGAAGACCGTAAACCCGAGAATAATTCATCTAAACAAAAATTCTTTCATAGTGAAAAGGAGGAAGAAAGAAAGGCATTAATCATGGGTAAATTAGAATTTTGATTTTCTTTTTTTTTCCCTAAATTTACTTGAGAAAAAAATGACCTGATTCGTCCCCACCCCACCTCTCATCCCTTTCTTCCCTTTTTTTCTGGAGTGTTCCTCCCACCTCGTAAAATTCTCTGGGCGACTTAGTTAGTATAAATCTTTTTGTCGTGGAGGAGGTGAGTTACTTTCTCTGCCGAGGAAAATGCACTTTAAATGAGAATGTCGTAAAACTTTGCTTAACAATGCACAAGAAAACGGTTTTTTTGTTCGGTGCTTTGACTCCGAGAGGAAGGAAAGGAAAAAAAAGCTTTTCTTTACTCCTTTTCATTATTTTGAGTTAGTGTGAAAAAAGCTCTTGACTTTCATCTGTTGAAAATTTACATGGATTATGTAGTTTATGCAAAAGCTATTTAAATGACTTTTCCAGAATTTTCCAGAAAGAATTTCTACATCTTTTCCCTGTCCTTCTCCCCTCCACTCACATCCTCGAAAATGGACTCTGAGGATCGTTGAAAAAATTTGAAATCGGCCTAATCCGAGCAAATTTTAGGTAACAACCAATTTCTAAAGTGTTGGTAATATTAACATGTTGACTATCATGCCTGTCACTGACTAATCAAATCAGATTTTGAGAAAGTAAGAGAATCTTGTGTCACCCAAACATTCTGCTTTTTGTTTTTAGTTAAACATACATCCTCAATGGGCTAAAGTCTAGTTTTGTGAAAACTGTGAGAGGATGCTACAGGTTAACGAAGAATTCTCTCCAAGTTCAGTCGATACCAAATTTCAGGTCACTGAGTATGTCTTCAGCTAGAGCAGGAAACGGAGCTTCTGGATAGAGTAAGAAAAAGTAAAAATTCTCTCATTTTTAAACAAACACCTTATGTGGCCTAGCAGTCAAGAGTTTAACATTACTAACACTATAGTAACAGCCATGAAAATCTCAAAACTATACTCAGTTATTAGAAGAACGTATTGCTGAAATTGGAAGGTGTGTGATCACTTACTCAATACAGCTTTAAATTTGGACTGAGGCTATTTGTTTGAGTGAAACCTTCTTGATTACTCTGTTGCAAGCAGATTTGAAGGTAATTTGTAGGCCATCAATGGCTGTGAAAGACTTAGATAAATTTAAATAATATTTTATGAGCTATATTTAACAACCTCACTTCAGCTTTTCGATCTGGTCAGGATGACTCATTCTCACTTCATCCTAACACGTTCCACAGTCGTGAGAGGAGTAGTGTAGTGGTTAAAGTTCCTGACTTGGACGCTATGGTATTGAGTTGGAATCCTCCTCCTGCATCCTGTTATACCCAAAGAAGGTGAAATACGAAACTAATACCACCACTACTGCATTTCACAGGGCACATCTTTCATTGCTATACAGCCATATCTACTACAAACTCTCCTACAACACGTTATTTGAGAACACCGTCCATCCAAATACTTCAACAGTATCCATCTTGTATATACGATTGTACCAAAGACTTCTATAGATCTCGAACTACACTCCTTCCTTTCCTAATCTTATAGTCTTTCTTTACCAACATCGCTTTTAACTCTTTTCTACTCCTCCTACACTAAATTCACATCTTTGGATCGAATCCTCGACTTCAATCTGAAGGCAAAGTGAAACCCCTCGAACCTCAAAATTACTTCCTGTCTCGTGTTTAGGTGACAGTTAACTGGAAGATAGATAAGAAAGATAAGGAGAAAAGCGAGGTTTTAAAAATTAATAAAAAAAAAAGATGGCAGTCAACCGTACCGAACATTAAAAGCTTTTCCCTTTGAATCGTCTTTTTTTAGGCGAAGAGAAAAAGATTTTACACTCACTCAAAGCCTATAAAGCTTTAAGGTCGTGTCTACTAAGATCCATCTCCCCGCGAACAATTTAGATATAAGAGACAGAAAAAGTGTTTCAGATCAAATTCCCTTCACTTCTTTACTTTTATTGTTGTTATTAAAATGACGCTAGGAAGTGGATCATTAAAAAAGTTTCCAACCATTTCGCTATAAAACTCTTCACCATTCTTTTCTTTTATTTAGTTTTATGTTTTAGAATTTAAATAAAAGGAATTCAATTGCTTTGTGATGATTGTTATTTGTTTCTCTAGCGTTTCGAATTTTTTTCCGGCCCTGATTTAATTCCCTCCTTCCATTTTCCCTTTGTGTTAATATTTATTTCACATCGGGAAATCTTTCTCAAAGGTATTTTTTCATTTTTGTGTTTATTCCTGTCGCATTCGAAAAACACTTTGGGCTGTTGTCATTTTTACGAGGAGGATTTACGAAAATGAGGATTCTCAAGGGTACACCGAATACGATTTTAACGTTTTAAGACGCCATTTTAATAAAAAAAAAAATTTCCCCGATTAAGGAGAATAGTAGTGCTGAAAAAGATAATTATGGCCGTAAATCTTCTTTTGCTTTTATCTGTTTTTAGATATTTTATGCGATTCCCTCCTCCGAAGACTATACTTTTGGAAAAATCGATGAGAAACACCGACGCGGAGCTACAAATCAGAGATTTTCGGGTCGTTTCGCAGCGAAAGCACCTCCATCCTTCCGGGAAATCAGCTTTGTAGAAATACACTCAGAACTGGTAAACCTGATTTTATTTATTTATAGTGACTTAAGTTAAAGCGTGACTTGAAGGGGTTTTAGTAGAAGTGCCTTACTAAGATTTGTGATTCTCGGAGACGATAAATATTTGTGAAAAGTTGGGCGAAAACACCTTTAAGTTAAGACTTTTGTCAGGTTTTTAGTATGAGACTGACTTGTTTTTCGCTGTTCCTCTTTATGACCTTAACTAAATGATAAAAGTGACGTTGATATATTGGTCGAAATATAGTATATCGACTCTTGGGAGATAGTTTTAGTGTAATTAATAAAATGGCGGTGGTTTGTTTATTTATTTGGATTTTTACATTTCTGTTATTACTGCGTCAGTTCTGATGTGATTTCCCGAATATTAATTGAAAATAAAAGAACTAACTAAATAGATAATAGATAAAAGGTAAAAAACTTTATTACATACGAACTAATTAGAACTAAACCATTTTAAGTCTCGTCCATGACAGCTGACTAATTCTTCACCATTTGAAGACTTATCATAAGTTCTCTTACTACTACTCCTAAGACTTAGGTTTTCTTATTATTTAAGGAAAGTGAAGTCCTTATTCAGCAACCATGAACCCAGGTTTTGGCTTGGTTGAAACTTTATTCAGCAGTCATCAACCCAGGTCTCTGACTTGGCTGAATACTTATTGCAGCAAGAAATCGTTGACCCAAGACTCTAACTTTGCCGAATTGTTATTTACCAGCCATTGATCTAGTAGTTTCTGATCAATCTGAGTATTGTAGTTTCTGATTAGTAGATCTGATCAAAGCAATCTTTGTCACAACAATTTCTTTTTCAAACAAACAGCCAAGTAAGTCTTGTAGATATTTCCAATAGAAGCTCTGTACTTGGACAGATGTTGTAGCTTCCATTCAGAGCGTATGAATCTTTTAACCATGAAACTAAAAAGGTAAAATCAAGGCTGTGTCCAAAAACTCTAATTTCGCGGTTAAATAAACTGATCATAGTGTAAGAAAACGAAAGCATTTCCGGAACTACAGCGCTAAGTACTCATAGGAAGAGGCAGTTACCGGATGTACTTTACGAGGTAGTTTAGCCTTCAGGTCTTGTTTCCACAATTACAGGTTCATCGCCGGTAGTTTAAAAGGTAGGCTAGCCATTTTAATTTGTAAAATCACGAAATTGTATCTAGTGTAATCGCGTACAAGGACAAGCTACCTTAGGATATGCTCTGGTCATGACCCAAATGTTGACTGGGCATGGCTGCTTCAACGCATTCTTGCACAGGATTCGTCGAAGAGATACGCCGATCTGCGATTACTGCAAGGAAGAAGAGGACACCGCAGATCACACTCTCAAGAGATGCCCAACATGGACCCTAGAAAGGATGGAACTCCAGGAAAAACTCCCGGATCTCAACATGGACAAAATCATCGAAGGAATCTTGAACTCCAAGGACAAATGGCAGAGCCTACAAAAATTCTGCCGCAAAGTCTTGGAAATCAAGGAGGACGATGAAAGAGCTCAACAAGGACAACCAAGGAAAAGAAGAACAGAATAACTTTCTCCTTTTCCTGCAAGCCGTACACTCACCCCAGGAATGAGACCATAGGAAACATCGACGAGTCACTACGACGCAGAGCCAAGGACTTCCAGAAAGTTTTGTCTTCGCGGACGGGTCATCTGAAACCTATAAGCTCAATAGATTAATAAAAAGGATATGCTCTGGTTGTTGTACACCTGTAATTGTGCTTGGTTGAAACGGCGTGAAAAATAAAACTGTGACCGGGCTCTTTGTCAAAATTTCAACAAAAAACTTTTCCAGTTTCAAACCCATCAGTCAGTCATAAACGGAAACTTTTTTAAATAAATATTAACGATACAAAAAAAAAAACTTCCGTCAACTCATTCCCGAGGTTGAAGGGACTACAGTCAGATTATAGGACTCACAGGAAAAAAATTTGCATCTCAATAAATTTCCCAGGCCGAGCTTTACGGATGTTACATTTGGAATTTAAGCGATGAATAAATCTTCCGCATCAAATAACAATCAAAAACCTTGAATTGTTTTCAGTTTTAGCCGAAGCCGAAAATTTGTAGCAAACTTTTATGTGTTTACGTGAAAAGGTTGTAGCCCATCCCACTCGCCTCCCCGTTCAACGTTCACGAGAACAACTTTCCATTAGAACAGAAACCGGTATTAATTTTACATAAATTTTACTTAACTTTTCCCGAGCGGACGCCGAACGACAATCTACTTTCACCGAAATAACCTTATGGAAACCGTTTTTACATGCCATTCATTCCTCTCAGATTTTAATACGATTTGGGATTAAAGTTAATCTTCTTTATAGGTGACATTTGTAAAAAGAAAGATGGAGAGAGAGAGAGAGATTGAAAGGTCCTACCTAACCAATACCATATAACTGGGATGAAGAGATGGAGGGATACAGCTTGAACAAAGCCATAATAAATTTTGAGTGTAGTTCACGTCCAAGAAAATCTGGGCGCATAGTAGGCGTCAGCTAATATTTTCCAGGACTGACGAAGACAACCGGAATCAACCGCGATGTAAGTACTAAGCTTTTAGAATTCGGCAATGAAACTTGCACCGAAACTTATAAAGACACAACTCAATGAATTCATTTACAAATATTCTCTGGTTGTGTAATGACCTTCCTGATATTGTGCAGAATTTATGAAATGAATCTTCTGTAACAAATGTGCGCCACTTAAGAATCCTTAGTTTGATTCCTCGTCATGATTTCTTGATAAAAGTGTGCAATATTTATGAAAAATGTGAATCCGTTTTAATGTGTTATTTCATATTAGTTTAGTTTAGTTTAGTTCTTATCCCGTTTCATCCTCGGTTATGACAGAAAGAAGATCAGAACTCACGAACATAACTCTTAGTAGTAGTCGAACATTGACTATCACACCAAGCCTCTCGTCTGCACTATTTGATATTTATACTACCAAAAAGTGTGCAGTACTTATGAAATAAGCTCTTGTTAGAAAGTATTCCTAACATCAAAAGGACACGTAAAAGTGTGCAATATTTATGAAAGAAGACCTTGTTACAAGTAAAGTATTCCTAAAGGGATCAATGCGATAATATTGTGAAACGGATTCTTAGAAAAAGTGTGCAGTATTTATGAAAACCAATGACACGTGAAAGTGTGCAGTACTTATGAAAGAAGCGGAAGTTGGTATCCCTTTTAAAAACCAAACCCTAGTTCTGGTGATCAACAGATAATTTCTAGATTCATGGTTCTTCCTTAATGGTTCTTCCAAACCAACAAATATATATATTGGAGTATAAGGAAAGTATAACAAAAAAAATGGCAAAATGGAGAGAAATTTATACGGGGAAAGGGTTAGTTATTATCGCTTAAGATTAATGAAGAAGTCAAGTATTGGAAAGTCGTTTCGAGAACGAGGAAAAGTTAACCTGATTATTGGAACAGAATAAACCGAGTTCATCTTTTCACCAGCTAAGTTAGCAAACTCGAGGAGGAGGAGGAGGAGGGGTGGGAGGGAAACATCGTTAAAAATTATTTTTCAATAACTTAGTTGTTGAATAAGAGTTCAAGTGAGTCGAACTTTGAGCTTTTAAAACGAAATTAAAAAAGGAAATGTGTATAACAACAACAGCAGCAATAAGCGTTGCTCTATTACGGTTCCTGACTTATTACTGCTGACTCTTAACTGGTCACTTGGCAAAGCTTCTCACATTTTTATTTATTTATTGAAAATGAATCAGAGAAATGGAAAAATGAGAATTTCTCTCTCTCTCTCTCATTTCCGGTTTTCTTCTTTAGAAAAGAAAAATCGAATGGAAGGAATGCTGATAAAGGATGTCAAACGTTACAGCTCAATTCAATTTTAATTTAATTTATAAATGAGGTTTCCATATGTCTGTGAGAGGGAGAGAAAATGTTTTCGAAATTAATTTTCGGTTTCTAAACTGTTTAATAATGAGATAGGGAAAGTTGTGTGGGTGTCTGGGTGTGTGTGGTGTGTCTGTTGTGTGTGTTTAGGTGTTTACTCAGCAGTTTTCCTACAACACAAGAACTCCGAGTGTGCGTGTGTCACAATTTGAATTTCACGTAACATTAAAATCAAGAAGTGGCTCTCGTCTCCCTGTCTCTTCTCAAATTCGGTGTCAGCGATACCACATGTCTGATTTTTTTTAACCGGAAGCAAAGTTTTTATGTTAATAGTGAGCTGATTTTAAAGCAGACCAGAACCATTGAGGAGAAGAGAAGGCTGGGGGCCATTTTCCTCTTTCGTCCAATTAAATTTTCTGACCTAATTAACACGTAATCAAGGAACACGTCAAGTGGAAGCTTAATGTTGACCTCAATGAAAATTACTGACCTGGAAACAAAAAATAAACCAGAAAACTGGTTTTGTGAATTCGGGAACCAAGGTCTAGGACACGGTCGATGTCGAATCCCTTTGACGAGCTGAATCCCTTCACGTTTTCACTGTTCTGTGAACTAGTGTGTGTGAAAGATTTTAGAAAGGAAACTGAAAATTGGATAAAGGCCAAAGTAGTAGAAGGTGAACCGTTAGCGGGCACTGTGGATGAGACAAATATGAAAAGATGGCATAAGTGAGATGGATGAGGACAAGAAAACGAATTGGGACAAAGATGAAAGTTATAAAGGGTCTGATGGAGTAAGGAAAAATGATTGGAAATAATTTAAAAGTGGAGGTGTTGTTATATATATTAATATTAATAGCTGGTAGTCATAAAGTGTCAAGTTGGCAGCTGTGTATATTTTTGTTAAGAGCTGTCATGGTGGAGATTTTATGGAAGGTTCATTTTTGTGTATATAGGGGTTGGACAAAATAATGGAAACGTGTCATATACAATGTTAGCTTTGTGTTAGCTACAATGTTGCATTACTGTATTACTCAGGTGGGTCTTGATTTCTGCCGTCATTTTTGTCGCTGTAGTTTTGTGTTGTTTGGCTATAATTCTTCTCAATGTTCCTCGGTCTCTGTCTGTTGATTTTGGCTTACGTTTACTATTCCTCTTCGTCGGTGATGTTTTACAAGGTTTTGTGTATGCTGTCTGTCGGAACCAGGTTGTGTCGTTGTAGATGAACGAATGATGAACAACACTAATTCCGAACGTATATTGATATATAAAATGTTATTATAACTATAATTTAGAATCAAAACGGAAAGTGCAAGGATCCTGATGGTATGGAGCTCCGGGACTGAATGAATTTAGCTTCGGTCGGCTGTTTCATTTTACTATGCCTATTCCGGAATGAAGAATGTGGCGAACGCCACACTGTCATTATCTTGTATACTGTGAGCCGTTTCCCAGTTCAGTTCCCTTCGTCACAACCAAGCGCCAACGATTCATCCTCTTTCAAAGTCTGACGGATTAAACATTTCGCCTCTTGTGTATATGCAAGTCCTGACACGTCAACTCAATATGACATTCCCGTCGCAGTATTTACACGGAAGCAATGGTGCCAACATGAACCTAACTGTACAGTTTTCCCATTATTGTGTCGAACGCCTGTAGTTTTGTGTATTTAAACCTAATCCTCGTACGTGTTATGTGCTCAAACACATCACAGTGTCTCTTTCAGTATCTAGGTATCGATGTAAAAATAAATTAACACCCCGGAGCACAGGGACCTAATTCGCTGTTCGAGAATCGATTTTGAATCAATTTTAGATTCAGATAGAAAAATCTGTAAACACCGCTCAACATTTACCAGATGAGCTGTCAGCTTTGATTTTTACCTGTCGCTGATTTTGTCCACTTCCCGACTCTTTATAAAGTTAAATTAAAGCAAAAGCGGGCGTTCCTACCAGGTCCTAAAACAAATTTGAAAATCCTTTGACTTTTCAATAGACCTCACACATTTTAAGATGCAAATTAGTGACAAACTAAAATGATGCGGGGGGATCGTCAGATTGACTGACTTGAAACTTTTTGAAAAACCCCGGAGCAACATCAACCGAGATTCGAAATGGTTAAGCTCGACCTCACGGAAAGAAAAAGTAGGGTTAATAGGCTTTCGAAGGAAAATTACAGAGAAAGTAAAGGTTCTGAGGCGAATCTCTCCTCTTTCTTTCTTTTCTTTGTCCTCTGGAGCGTTCTACTCTCCGCCACTACAACCTCCTCCTCCTCCTCCCTTAACGCTCACCAGTCCTCAACCCTTTCATTTTAAATCATTTTAACTTTGGTTTCAAAACTGAGAACAATATTTTTGTTAATCAGACGAACAAAAGAGATGCTAATTTCTCTACAATTCAGGTTGAATTAATATTGGGGAGCCTTGGTTGTAATGAACACGTTCAAAAGCGATTTCTATTCACCATCGAATCACATAAATCTTAACATGAATTCATGAAAACGTTTTTGGTCAGTAATAAATTGTAACTTGGTCATTCAAATTGACTCATAAATCGTGGTTCGCTTCGTAACATCAAATTTTTAAACTCATCTGCACTTGGTGAATTAAAAAGCGTCTTGTAAGTGTTTTTATGATGTTATCATTGAGGGAGAAGAGGAGGAGTGGGAGGAAAGTATACAACTTTGGGAGGGAGTTGGGTTCTGTTATTATAACCTCCAGAAGTCGCGATTAGAAATTATTCTTCAATCAAATTGTTATCTGCTGGTTACCTTAAATGTTTCTTCTATGTGGTCTAACTCTGTGTTAGTTTTAGTTAGTTACCACTAAAATGTATTGAAATAGACAATATTAACAAAAATATCGCAGTGGTTCCGATAGCCGTTGGTGTTACTTCGCTATGTCTTTGCACTACACCACCTGACTCCCTGTTGGTCACGTGTTCTATTTATATACTTTGTGTAGACTCTTTCCTACAAGTCTGAAATCATCTTCTTACCAGTTTCTGCATGTCTTTGTGACTTGTTTGTTACAGGTCTGAGTGTTGCCTTGGTCGCCACAATCCCGATTTCCACTCTTGAGCAAAACAGGATGTGGGAACTGTTTCGACATCTCAACTTCGATATTTGGGCGCTTTGACTATTCATCCAGACTTCCATCACTCTAATACAGAATAAAGGTTGTATAGGACTGGTTGTGAGGAGGGATCAGACCAACATGGAAGTTGGCGGATAACTTCAGGTGGGTGTTGTATTATTGAATTTGAATCAGCAGCCGAAATTACAGGTGACCAATTCGCTTCAGTTAAGCTGTAATGTGTGGTAGGCCGGTGGTTGACCGATTCTGGGTGAAACCTTGACCAACGGATTAGAATAAAAACCAAAAATCAGAAACAACTGAAATATAAACAGGGGAGTGGAGAAGAGGACAGAGGAAGGCACCGAATGAAAGAGAAAAGAATAAAAAGTGGATGTTATGTGGTCGAAACAAAAAATTGATGTTATTCTAAGAGCCACTGGTCGTTTTCAATTTCGGAAGAAATATTGGACGTATCTTAAAACACCAAAAAGAAAAGGAAAAAATCTTAATTTAGAAGAAAAGGAAAGGAGGAATGGGGAGAGAGAGAGAGAGAGTGAGCAGGAGGTTGGAACTCGTGGAAAAGTTTATCCGAAGCAGGTTTATGCAATTTAACCGAGCGTGGAAAAGGCCGTTTGTTTTCCACAATTGGAAAATATTATTCCTCCGTTATTTTTTATCTTTCCGGCATAACGAGAGAGAATGAGGTTTTTCGCTTGTTTTGACCAGAATATTTTAAAAATAAAAATCGCATTTATCATTAAAAATTGCGTAGAAATCATGTAACATTTGGCCTTTTCTTCTTCTTCTCACGAACGGGTCGCAGAGCGGAGGGAAAACCACCTCCTCCCAGCCCGCAGAAAATAGAAAAGCAAAACTTCGGTGTGAGCAACAGAGGAGACGAGTTAGAATAAAATTCCCTTTGTCCACCACATTCGCCCCCAAACCCTTCCTCCTCCTTCAATCGTTTTATTGATTTTCTCCAAACAAAAAGAGGAAATGGAATGCAAACCTTTTTTTATGGTCATTTGTGCACTCTTTCAAGTCGTTCATCTGTCAATGTTGAAAAATCTGGATTCAGGTCAGGTTTTGTTTTATGCGATGTTTGGAGAGCCGCAGAAACTCTCATCAAGTCGTCGTGTTCACGTTGAAGGGGTTTTGCTTTAGGTGATTGACACTGCACTCTGATTTTTAGTTCTGTATAATGGTTGACAATCAAGATTGTTTTTTATAAGTAATGCACACTTCCGGGAAGATCTAAATAACCCACGCTTTAATCAGGGACTTAGCTAATTAATAACAAACACTTGGGAGTTTGTCAGAACATTGCTGACAATCCTCAGCTACTCTCAAAGAAATCTTTTTTAAAACTTAGTGTAAACAAACACTTCACCGCGAACATCAAACATAGTTTAAAAAGAAAAAAATGTCGAAAGTGCCGCGTTTCCACAGTTATTTTTCGTGGGAGGCAGAGGGGGGCCCTCTCCTCTCCTCCTTCCACCCTCAGGGGAGTTAAACGTGCTTGTTGGCAACCTAGTTTTTGCCGTTCCTATTTCCGTTCAAATCTCGAGAGAAATTTCGCAAAAACCTTTTTCTATAATTTAGCCGGGAAACATCCATCATACATAGCCGTGCGTAAACCACAAGTTTAAATTCTCCGAGAGGAAATCTTTCCCAAAACAATTTGTATGGAAGATACATTGCAATTATTCGAGCACGTTATACCGCCGGTAATTACATTTACCTTATTCTGGAAATATAAAATCTCACACTAATCCAATTATACGACTCCATTTATTGTCTTCATTTGCATTTCCATGCAAAGTCCGGAAAATAGATTTTTTCCCTCCCGCCTTTTTTTTCTCCATCTTTTTTTTGGAGGAGATAAAAACAGTTTTTTGTTTGTTTAATTAGAAAAGCTTAAGGTGTCTGACTCATTAAAATTATTTATATAAAGCTGTGTAAGTCGGTTCACTCATATTAAATAATTCCTTCTTCCAAGGTTCGCACGAGTTTTTTTAATTACGAAACATGTCTTAAATATTTTCCTTTTTAGCTCGGATTAGAGAAAATTTGGAAAGCTCTTATAAACTTTTAAAGTCTTTTAATATAAATTATAAAATTAGTTTTTAATTTTCCATTTCTAAAGTTTTTAGTTTTTACCCCTTTTCAAGGTTTTCTCGCGCTTTTATAAAATCTTTTTTGGACTGTCCGGAATTTTTAATTATCTAAAACCTCCGGGCTTAATATTTACGCATTTCATTTGAGATAATTATGCTCTAATTAAATTCAGTTGGCGCTTTTCACTTTTAATTAAGGAGCGGTGAGCATGATGCGGCTGTAAAGAAATTCAACTCTCCACGAACGGAAGAAAAAAACGTTCGCTCTGAGATACACCTCTGAACTGAACCTGTGAGTAAGCTCTATACCATTTGCTAAATAGACCACATAAATAACAATTTGTAATTATTAAATCCAATTATGGAGTGTCGAATGGATTATTTTTAATTATCCCAAGGCTATATGACCCTGGGTCATTAGTTTCCCGAGGCGTGTATATATTATATCCCGACAATAAATCTCTAATGAGTCTTTATATGATTATAGCAATAACAATCACTATTTGGCAAACGCTTATAAGTCAATAATGGTCTTGCACTAAATTACAGTAACTGTATCTCACACTAATGAGTCAACAGAGCTTTAGTTACATTCTCCAGCTAGACCACTAAATCCGCTGCGTGCACCCTCTCTTAGTTTCATCTTTAGTTGGTGTTATTATCAAACACTTAAGATGACTTTGATGAAACTTCATGGAAGTTTGAAAGTTTGAAATAAATTTAATTCAAAAGTGTGCATTATAATTGAAATGATTCCTCGGTTTAAGTGTGCATTACTTATGAAAGAAGTAGGGATTTTGTATTAATGTCATTTATTGGATGAATTTTTCATAAAAATGTGTCACTTCTGGAATGATTTTGAGTCAAAGTGTGCAGTACTTATGAAAGGAGTAGAAGGCCGTTACTAATGTTGCCTATCAGTATTAGATGTAGTAAACTATTTGTTTAGTACCCTGAACTGTTGTTCAGGAACGGCTCCACCTTTGATGGCATCATATAGATCAGAGGTTCCCAAACTTTTTTATGTTGTAGACCCTTTGCCATGTTTTGGGTTTTGGGTAGACCCCTACTTGCCTGATATTGACTTTTGTAAATTTCTCACTGTAGAGAAGTAAATTTTACTTTTGTAAATAATGTAAATGTCTTTATAGTATAAGATAGTATAATGTAATTAAATAGGTACTATCAGTGTGTGTTGAGATCCACTATCATGGACCCCCATTTCACTTTATAGACCTCCTAAACTTTTTATGCTCACGTAAACCCCTTGCAGGTTGTCATAGACCACTTGGGTCGATATAGACCACTTTGGGAATCACTGATATAGATGATTATGTGCACACCTAACTAATCAATTAATTTAATTCCGTCCCCCAAAATAGTACCAACAGAAATGGATCATCACTAAAGTGTGGGCTACTTATATAAAAAATTTTTCTCCATAAAAATTCTTTTAGTAATGAAGGAGATCTTTTAGTATTAATAAAAATGAAAACACCAAACGAGTCGAAATACCTTAAACTTGGGGTTGATTTTTGACATTCTCGTCCCCCGTCCCCTCACGCCCACAGAAAATGAAAAAGGTTAGCTAGACCTGTTTCAGAGCGTCACATAAAATTGAAATATAGATTTTCCCTCTGACTTTTTGTGAAAAAAGCAGGAGTCACAATCTCGGGGAAATGGGAAACCCCCGGAAAAAAAAACGAGAAAATTATGTTTCTAAAACAGGAGCGACGGTGGCAAATGGTAAAGGTTCTGCTTTACTGCGGTTTCAATAAATTTAAGGTATTTTTAAATAAATTTTTAATTTTATTTTAAATGAAAATTATTAAAACGAAGGAAGGGGAGGGAAGGGGGCGTGCGGGAAAAAAAAGCAAAACTTTTCCCTGAATTTTTTTTCTCGTTAAAAAGCCACTAGGAATGAAAACTTTCTATAATTGAACTCATTTTTTTCCCACAATTATGAAAAAGCTTCAACGCATAAAAGGAATTGGATTTCCTTCCTCTCTACCCCCTCTCACCCTCTCTCTCACAAAGAAAAATTTTGAGTTCGGCTTATCTATTATAAATTTTTCGGTCTCTATTACCATTAAGAAAGCTAATTACTTGAGTTAACATCTTTTTTCTAACAGTCATTAGTTTTGAATTATTGGTAAATTCCTTCGAATCCAGGTTTCATTTCTTCACCCTCATCCCCCATCTCTTCTTCACCTGAACGGACATGTCCTCAGGTTTCGCACTCCCTCATCCAACTGTCATACCTGAAACTTTAAACATTGAACATTGGGATTTTGACTGATTCTCGTCACTCTATCCAAGACAAGAGAAAGGTTTCGAGTGTATGTTGTTATTTATAAGGTTTAAATCTGTCTGAAAGTGTGCAATATTTATGAAACAGTCTCTTGTTGAAAGTGTGCAACTTTCATGACCTAAATCTCTTCTATAATTGTGCATTATTTATGAAATAAGCTCTTGATGAGGGTGTGTATTACTTCCCAAACTTCGCCTTATTAATGAGCAACACTTTTGAAATGCGTAAACCCTGTTAAAGTAAGTCAAGTTTGTTCTGAGTCAAATTGACTCACTTAAAAAACAAATCGGTGTATAGCAAACACGAATTAATGTGGTGTTGTGTGTGAGCTATGATGTTACTTATACGATAGAAGCGAGTGCCGATTGGAGAAGGGACAAAAATTCATTTCATAAATAATGCACACCGAATTTAATTTATTAAGTCTAGTCTTATCAGTCAAAACAATTTCTATACAGGTGTGGTGTCCGAGAGTAAGAAAAAAGACGTTTTACGTACGACAGCTATATTTCGACTGAGACATGCACTGACAGAACCTAGACGTGACGTCATTCGTTTTACAACAAAACAGTTGCACACTACAACAGGAAAATGTTTCTGTCTTTTGTTGACTTCACATTATTCTGCTAAATGTAGTGGTGGTAGTGGTTTTAATTCCGTTTTTCACCCTTTTTTTGGGGGTATAACAGGATGCGACAGGAGGATTCGAACTTACGACCAAGTCGGGAGCTTTAACCACTACACTACTCCTCCCACCACACTACACGAATAATTTAGCTCTACGTAGTAGTGAAAAGTAAGAAGACCTTTATCACCAATCCTTCCTATCGGACCAGTGCTAGACTTATCCGGAAGGCACCCAGGAAAATCAGCCAAAACAACAGGATGCGACAGGAGGATTCGAACTCACGACCATTCGGGAGCTTTAATCACTACTCTTCTCACATTATCGTGCTAAAAGTAGAAACTGTCTTTCTAGAAAGTCTTGGAATACATAAAAGAGATCTTGCATCCTATAGGTAGTCAGTATCATTCGTAAAATTGTGGTCTTGAGATGAGGTCCTCCTCCACAATCTGTAGAAATACACAAATTGAGTACCCTAACAATGGATGACGAATTTCAAGAATTGATTTCATAAATAATGCACGCTTTTGTAGAAAACTCATTTCGTAAAAGCTTCAATAAGGAATGATGAGTCTTTACATTGTTACCATCGCGGAGGGGTGACAGAATCCCTTCTTATCCTGTAGTAGAAGAGAAAACATTTTATTTAAATTGATTTTTAACAAAAGAAATTTTATACGTTTAGTATGAGTCATATTGACTCAAATTGATATAATTGATAAACAACTCGCAAAATTTTAAACCGAGTTCGAGCGATTTGAAGATGTTATCTTGTTAACGTCTGTAATCTGATTCTTCAGGTTGTTACTTCCCTCAGGGGAAATTCTTTTCTTCATTCAAAAATTTGAGTTATGCGACGCAGTGCCCAAAAGAAAAACGTTACCAACATAAATAGATACATCCGCGAAAATTTAAAAAAACTCATGTCACTATGGTGTCTTCTTATTCTTAGTTATCTCTTCTATCTTTTCTAGTTTAGAGAAAAAAAAAATTCTTTCAAGTTCTGTAAATAGAAAGAAATGGAGAAAACCCGAGAGGGAAAAAGATTTTCTTTGTTTGCAGGAAAAAACGCGTAAAAATGTTGTAAGTTTCAATTTTTTCTGTTTGCGTGAGTCCGTCACTGTAACCGAGATCATATTCTCTTGTTAAATTTTTCACTTACGTCGAGAGAATTCTTATGAGTGACGCTATGATAGTTGGTGAATTTCCGAAGGCGTGTCCGTTGCCATGACGACGAAAAATTCTATTTCTAAAGTCTGGTTGTTCGAAATGTTGCAAAAGGAAAAAAAAATTAACCCTGCGTGAAATTCGGTAATAAATTTCAAAAGGTACGAAATTTTTCTCAACTTGTGTTTAAAGGTTTTTATTTTGCTCTTCCCAACGCTACAAATCGGCCCCATCATTGACTCATCTTTCTGCTTAAAAAAAAATTTTTGGAAGTCAGTTTGACTGATTTTCCTGGGTGCCTTCCGGATAAGTCTAGCACTGGTCCGATAGGAAGGATTGGTGATAAAGGTCTTCTTACTTTTCACTACTACGTAGAGCTAAATTATTCGTGTAGTGTGGTGGGAGGAGTAGTGTAGTGGTTAAAGCTCCCGACTTGGTCGTAAGTTCGAATCCTCCTGTCGCATCCTGTTATACCCAAAAAGAAAAACGGAATTAAAACCACTACCACCACTACATTTAGCAGGATAATGTGAAGTCAACAAAAGACAGAAACATTTTCCTGTTGTAGTGTGCAACTGTTTTGTTGTAAAACGAATGACGTCACGTCTAGGTTCTGTCAGTGCATGTCTCAGTCGAAATATAGCTGTCGTACGTAAAACGTCTTTTTTCTTACTCTCGGACACCACACCTGTATAGAAATTGTTTTGACTGATATAAGACTAGAATTAAAATTCGGTGTGCATTATTTATGAAATGAATTTTTTGTCCCTTCTCCAATCGGCACTCGCTTCTATCGTTAACAAGTAACATCATAGCTCACACACAACACCACATTAATTCGTGTTTGCTATACACCGATTTGTTTTTTAAGTGAGTCAATTTGACTCAGAACAAACTTGACTTACTTTAACAGGGTTTACGCATTTCAAAAGTGTTGCTCATTAATAAGGCGAAGTTTGGGAAGTAATACACACCCTCATCAAGAGCTCATTTCATAAATAATGCACAATTATAGTAGAGATTTATGTCATGAAAGTTGCACACTTTCAACAAGAGACTGTTTCATAAGTAATGCACACTTTCAGACAGATTTAAACCTTATAAATAACGACGTACACTCGAAACCTTTCTCTTGTCTTGGATAGAGTGAAGAGAATCAGTCAAAATCCCAATGTTCAATGTTCAATGTTTCAGGTATGACAGTTGGATGAGGGAGTGCGAAAGCTGAGGACATGTCCAGGTGAAGAAGAGATGGGGGATGAGGGTGAAGAAATGAAACCTGGATTCGAAGGAATTTACCAATAATTCAAAAGTAATGACTGATAAAAATCCTGGTATACTCAAAAATTGGGTGAAAAAGACGGGATTAAAACCACCACAAATTGTTCGT